>JAINUW010000408.1:0-255193 GCA_020205615.1 Panax quinquefolius | reverse complement strand
ATCATTAATTCTATTTTTCCATATTTTATTTAATACATTTATTTAATAAACTAATACCATTAATATTAATTAATTAATGAAATTCATCACATAATATTAAAAGTTATGGAAAATAACTTAAAATATTTTCTAACACTATAATATATTTTAAATGATTTTTCATGTATTAAAATTATTTTTAAGTAATTTATTTAATATTATAATTAAATACCATTAATATTCCAAAAATATTAAATATTAATGAAATATATCCTGCCTATCGCATACACGGTGAATTCTTACATTATTCCATTCTTTATTATTCTCATTGAATATCCTCATGCAATGCGGGATTACGCATGACTTCGTTTCATTCTTTATTATTACATTGAATAACTTTGCCTATATGGATTATCACATGCATGGTGAATGATCCTTCGTATTCATTTCTTATTAAATTGTGGAAATGATCTGTCTACGTGGATTACCGCATGGCGGGTGAAAATCCATTTTTAGGTTCATATATTCTATGATACTCATTTGGTTAAAGTTTTGGCTTCTATACTCTGAAATTAGTAGAATATCCTGGATATTTGCACTTCATCCGGTATCTTTTCATGGAAATATTCTTCTTAGCATTCTTGAATTTTACTCCACAAAGCAGTATCATGGTGACAATTTGGACGTAATTGATTTCAAGATAAATTAACTCATAAATCTTTAAAATTTATTCTTGAACTTGTTTTATTGAATTATTATGTCATTGTCATCATCCTCATACTTATATTGTGATGAAAGTCATCTTTGCTTACGTGCATAGATGGACTTGGTATGATTATGACGACTGAGGATTATTCTATATAATCATGACCTGTAATGTTATAAATGATGTGGTAAAAGTCCTCGATGAGCACGAAGTGCATTGATGGACGCTTTTTGGTATGATTATGACCGTGGATTATTCAAGATAGTCATGACCATTGATGATTTAATGAATATCTTTGCACGTAGTGCGTGGATGACTTCGATGATGTGGTTTATTTATTAAAATCGAGTCTCAAATGATAAAAATTGATGAAAACATTTTAAATCACGTAAGATAGTAGATATCATGCTCTACTTGACTCTTCTAATGGATTGCTTATTCTGTTGCAGTTAAACTTGATGTCTATTTTATTTTATCAGTCTAACATTGTTGAAGACTAAGGATATTTTATTCTGTATTATCTTAGTCATAATATTTCTTACTGGGCTAGTTGAGCTCACCCTTTCTTTCACTGTTCTCTTCAGGAAATGAGAACGTAGTCGGGACTAGTCGGGAAACATAGTGACGGTCCAGATGATAGCATTAGTAGTCCTCATTATTCTGTTAAATAGTGTGACAATAAATGTAATGAGGTCTCCATTGAGTGTGGATATTGTCTAGATGACAATATTCTTATTAAAACTCTTAGATTATTTTTTGTCGTATTTTACACGACTGTTGTATAATTAAGTTGTATTTGAATTTTGTATCATGTACTTGGCGACTCAAGATGGGTGATGTATACCTATTTTGGGGGCGTCACACTAGTAACTTGTCACAACCCTTAGTGTTTGACCCTTAGGGTTTAACCCTAAGGTTTTACAATTTGATTTTCTAGGATTTTCTTATTAACCTAAAAAATGAAAATTTTAGTTACTAAAAATATAAATTAGGGTTTCCTAATTTAAATTAGGATTTCTAATCACTAAAACTTACTAATTAGGTTTAAGAATTAACTAATTGATATTAATCTTGCTAAATTAACTATTAGGGTTAATAACTTAGAAATTAGGGTTTCTAGTTTAGTAATTAGGATTTTTAATAGCTGATTGGTGTTCTCTAACTAACCAATTAGGGTTTTAAATTTTAAAATTAAGGTTTTCTAACTAATTCGTTAGGCTTTACCCTAATTAATTTCGTAATCAATACACTTAAGTCTCTGAGATCCCTAGTAGGGTTTTCGTAATCCGAATTAGGGTTTTAAATTCCCGAAATTGAAATTAGGGTTTTCAGAACCGGTTTCTAGGGTTTTTTATCAATCGCTAGGGTTTTCTTATTGAACGTCGATGTTTTTAATATAACTTTAGGGTTTAACACTAATATCATTTATCTAGTCAACCGTTGACCCTTAACCCTTAACCACATATATAACCATACACAGAATATATACACCTATACACTTAACCCTAGTAATCTTTACCAAAAGATTTTAAATCCACCAAAATCATTCACAACATTTTGAAATCCTTAAAATTCCATCACATAAATATCAAATCCATTCACTTATTTTCTGTCTAGGTTTATTATTTAACCTTTAATCCATCATTTAAGATTTAAATAATTTTCTAAATTCTCGGGTTGTCACATTCACCCCTTCTTCTAAGAATTTAGTCCTTGAAATTTAACTTACACGTTATACCATGCAACATTCACCATTCCTACACAGCATCACATGCTACCCAATAAATTCCTCATAAGTGTAAAATTTTTTGAAATTATGCTAAGGAGTTATATATACTATTGTCTGCCATTTTTGAAAAGGTTTATACAGAAATTCATCTGCAAACTGTCATATCATAGACACATAGGGTAATTAGCCCGATATGCCCAGTACTGGCCAAGTACTGTTGGTTGGAACAATTTTTCCCCGTTCCTTCTATACCATCCGCCTCAGGCGCACAAAAATTTTCTTACCTCAGTCTTTATCGGCACCAAAATAATTTGGTTTGGGAAAATTTTTAAAGAATGCTTAGAGTTTTCATAAACGTTGGTCTAGCCGAATCAAATAGCTTAGACGCATATCAATAATCAATTTCAAACGATTTATTATGGTATAAACAAAACCCCGTTGGCAAATTAAAATTTTGAAAATAGTTTAAAAATGACGTCATGATGTCGTACTATATTAACAGCCCGTTTGAGGATGTCGTCATTTTATGACTTTGTCATAACACATCATACAATAGTGGAACAATGATTTTTAGATCGAATTCAACACTAAGTATTCCTCTATTTACATCTCCATAATTTTTTATCAATATTGCACCAGGTTACATGGTACATTAATGATAAATAAAATAAATTTTGATATTTCAAATCATTTTCTTCTAGCCAAAACAATTAGCATAGACTATTCTTTAAACCATTCAAAAATTAAAACAAATCTGTTTTATCATCTCAACAGGTAACAAGGTGTCAGTGGCCCGAAGACCACAAATACACCAGAGTCACCAGGAGTTGAGAACAAAAATTCAATTTCAAAAGCACATAGTGCGTATTTAGCTTGATGTCCAAAAAGTTCGAAGTCTAGCATAGCTAGGAGTTTTGGAAAACCTATGTCTACACTAATGATCAATTGCTTAAACAGTCTATCTATTCCTATTATCCTCAATACTCCATTCATATAAAACTATACCCAGTTCATCAAACTTACCACACTTATGAGTTCAGGAACTTTCCACAATTATATGACTTTAAGAACTTGACCTAGTCAGACCTTTAACGTCCATTCGCTAAGGGGTTCATAAACATTTCACATAATTATGAGTCACGAACTTACCATAAGTATGAGTTTTAAGAACTTGTACTTAACCTAATATTCTCTACATATACCCTACATATCTGTTATACACCTGAGAAAAGAATCACATTCTCAGGAGTTATGTAGCAAATAGCGCGACACAAACATTTCAATGATTATCAGTGCCAGAAACTAAGTGGTTTTTACACATAGTACAATTCCTCGCCCATAACAAAGAATCATACAACTCAGCTGCTGACATGAGTTCTCAACTAAAATCCCCACCTAATACTAACTCCCTTCTCAATACGAATTTCATTCAACTCGTATTCATAATCCTTTCCTGAATCTGTACCAATTCATAGTACAACTTACACACAACATTCTTGCCGTAAACTTTTCAATCATTCGATTGATCCATATCAGATCACGGGGTGATCTCATCGTATATATTATGATTCATTTTGATACTATGAACTTTTTTGTTTTTACGATCTGCTGTCCATATACCTTTAGCCTTTTAGACTCTATCTATTCACCATTACTGTTCACCTTTATTATCAGAGTTAGGGAACTCCGTGTCTTTATAACCCGCCGAGATTCGTCTTTAAATCTTACCGACTTACTTACTCTATTTGAGTTAAACCTTATCCTAATCACTGCAGTTATTAATCTTAGGTAACCCTACCTAAGGTTCATAACCAACAGCTTTGATACCAACTGTAACATCCCCAAATCTGGTCCTAATCACCAAGGATCTGGTATACTAATTCTACAACTTTTGTGGAAGATATAAATATAAATTGTTTATACATTAAACTTTATACATTAATCCCCAAGCTCAAGTAACCTTAACTAATACACAATTTAATATTCTATCTAACAAACAATGTTATTATCATACATTACTGTTACAATTCGAGCTGCACATATAATCACAAGCTAAACTTAGCTTTGACTTTTCCTTGTATCCGACGTATTCTCCTAATCTGTAATGTTTATCATAATATGGCAAGGGTGAGCAACAAATTTGCCCAACAAGTATAAATTTAATTCATGATATATCATGATTGAAAGAATTGAATAAAAGCTGGCTAACATTCAACAATATAATTGTGAACTAGCATGGACAAATTTTCATAGCTGAACAAACATTGAACATGAACATATCAATTATATCTGGACCGAATGGTAATGAGGGTGATCAGCCGTTCATACCTGATTAATACATGCAGTATGCGCATATTACGATTTAATAATTCTTAGACATGACAATCAACAATGATTAACCACAAGTTAAAAGAATAGTTCAAGAAAAACTTTCATGATCCGTTGATTATCGTTACGCAACTTATCTAGCTTTATCTAAAGAACTAATATTAATAATATTGATTTCCAAGTTAGAATAATATCATCACAGTATAATACTACTATATATATTAATAGAATAACCTAAACACATAACACATAAACCTATCAATCTATACAACACATAAGTCCTAGTATCAAGTCAGACTATTGCAGTTTTAGTTGAATCTGGCACAATTCTAACATCCCGACATCCTAGTCAGACAATTCTCGAGCCTATTAATCATAAGACTCGGTCTAAACACTTAACAAATATCTTACTTAATTTATTATCAGTCAAAAATATTTTTCATAGACTCGTAATAATTTTCAGATAATTATTACCATGTATCATGATTTTTCAATCATTAATATCGTATTTATATAATATAAATACCACAATATTCTTTTATCATTAATATTTATTTAATATTAAATATTAATGAAGATCATATCATAATATTATAATATATTTATAATATCACAAAGTATTTATAATACTTTAAAATCATATTTATATTATTTTAAACATTAATATTTTCACCACAAAATATCCGATAATATTTTCACCACAAACAGCTTAAATTTATTATCCGATAATTGCTATTAATATTAAAATATTAATATTTTCACCACAAAATATCAAAAGTTATATATTATAACTTAAAATATTTTTATAACACTTAAACCATTTTTATATCATTTTAAATCATTAATTCTATTTTTCCATATTTTATTTAATACATTTATTAAATAAACTAATAACCATAACATTAATTAATTAATGAAATTCATCAAATAATATTAAAAGTTATGGAAAGTAACTTAAAATACTTTCTAACACTATAATATATTTTTAAATAATTTTTATGTATTAAAATAATTTTTAAGTAATTTATTTAATATTATAATTAAATACCTTTAATATTCCAAAAATATTAAATATTAATGAAATATATTTAAAATTATTAAAAACCCATTTTTAGGCTTTAAAATAATTTTTAGGAATTTATTATGTATTTTTAATAATTTAAAACTATTTTTTTTATTTATAAATAAAAATAATAATTTCAGAAATTAATTGCCAATAAAGGGTGCCTATAGCGACAGAACCATCGCTACAGGTGTTCTTGAGCCTGCCCAGAAATTCATAAGCAGTTAACAGGTTGCCTAGTTTGACCTTAATTAAATCAGTGTTCTTGATGATTTATGGGCTTGATTTTTCACTAATGTTGTAGTATTAATGACACACTACAACCTTAATCAACTTTCATGGCCAACACATAACACCACATAAAGATCTAAGCTACCAAACATCTTGTCAGACGTGTTCTTGAGTTTCTGGGTTGCCCAAAAACTCAAGCAGTTACAAGGGTAGCTCTTTGAACCTTGATTAAATCGGTCTCTGGTCATGTTATAAGTGGTTTTATGATACCTTGTGGTAGTACTAATGTCATAGAACAACAGTATAACACTAGTTCAGACAAATAAAAAAACCAACTCACGATTTAAGCCGATCAAAGTAGTGTCAAAGAACTGTTCTTGGACATTTATGGAAAACCCAGAAATGTTCATAGGCAGACGGCAACCCAAGTTTGACATTGATTATCTTGAATCCTATACATGATCTGGGTATTATAATGACTTGTATGTGTAGTTCACATACCAGTATATAACATAACAACAACAACTTGGCTAAACTATTTAAAACATGCAAGATCAGAAGCTTAGAAAATCTTGTCAGAGGCTTTATGGGAAATCTGGGCTGCCCAGATTCAGTCTCCCATGGTTTGTCAACTGACTTTGACCACTTATAACATGAAATCTAGACATGATCTGACCCTGTTTCCAGTTCCAGACCATAGTCGACATGACATACTACAGATCTATAACATAAAACACACCTAACCATTAACACAGAGAGATCTATGAGTCCTGACATTAGCTTGTCAGACAGTATTTTCCAACTTTTCCATATTTTTTAAAACATAAATTTTGAGCATCTAGATGTTATGGATCTAAGTTATAACAGCCTAGATCACTAAATGACCCCCTAATACATAACTTTAAGCAACAAATTACAACATATAACATAAGATCACATGATTTAGAAATTTTAGGGTTTATACCTCTTTCTAGCTTAACACATGAATATGATCTTTGATGTTTGTTCTTGGGTGTGCTGGGGACTTAGATAGGGACTGAACCACTTAATATTTTTGTGGGTTTAGAGAGAGAGAGAGGCTTGGATGAGAGTATGGGTACAAATGAGCCTTACTTGTTGACTTTCTCTCTCTTTGATCTATAAATAATATGTATGAAATGAAGTTGGCTAATGAAATGAGGCTGAGATGCATTAATTTCAGTCACATGGCAATCTTGAGTGGTTCACCAACTCCATATATGGCAAGATCTACAAGTTACTTAATAAATAATGCAAAAAGGGTAGTTTGGTCTTTTGGCATTTAATTTAAGGGCAAACTAGTAACTTGTCACAACCCTTAGGGTTTGACCCTTTAGGGTTTAACCCTAAGGTTTTACAATTTGATTTTCTAAGACTTTCTTATTAGGCTAAAAATGAAAATTTTAGTTACTAAAAATATAAATTAGGCTTTCCTAATTTAAATTAGGATTTCTAATCACTAAAACTTAGCAATTATGTTTAAGAATTTACTAATTGACATTAAGCTTGCTAAATTAACAATTAGGGTTAATAACTTAGCTATTAGGATTTCTAGTTTAGTAATTAGGGTTTCTAATTACTGATTAGGGTTCTCTAACTAACCAATTAGGGTTTTAAATTTTAAAATTAGGGGTTTCTAACAATTTCGTTAGGCTTTACCCTAATCAATCTCGTAATCAATACACTTAAGTCTCTGAGATCCCTAGTAGGGTTTTCGTAATCTGAATTAGGGTTTCAAATTCCCAAAACTAAAATTAGGGTTTTTAGGATTTCTTATCAATCGCTAGGGGTTTCTTATTGAACATCGATGTTCTTAATATAACTTTAGGGTTTGACACTGGTATCATTTATCTGGTCAACCCTTGACCCTTGACATTGATATATACACCTATACACTTAACCCTAGTAATCTTAACCAAAAGATTTTAAATCCACCAAAATCCTTCACAGCATTTTGAAATCCTTAAAATTCCATCACAGAAATATCAAATCCATTCACTTATTTTCTGTCTAGGTTTATTATTTAACCTCTAATCCATCATTTAAGATTTAAATAATTTTTTTAATTCTCGGGTTGTCACATAGACCACTCCTCGAGGAGGATTTTGTGCATGCATAAAGAGGGACTACTACCCTTTATGTAAGACACCAACTTTTATGAATAAAGATTTAATTTTCTCTAAATATTATTTTTTAATATTATGGTGTAGATTTGAAATAATGTTATAGTTGTGAGTAATATTTACATATTTTGTAAAGTAAGCAAGTTGTCATAAAATATTCGATTGGTCAGGGAATATTCGTACAACAGCAGAATCATTGGTGGACCCCACAACAGAACTACTGTCAGCGTTAGAAAATAACAAAAATAACTTTTTATAAAAATAACATCAAAAGTTTTACTGTTAACTGTTGAAATACCCGGTGGTAAATGTACAATAATACGGGTGGTTGCATAGTAGCACATAGTATTGTACATTATCCTTGATTATTGATACTTACGTGAGAAGTCACTCAGTTTTACTCAATTATTGTCACAGTAATTGATGCATAGTATCTCACGTTATTGATTCAATTATTGTCACAATATTTTATATTATTAAATCAATAATTGAGACGACAAAGTTATTTATATTATTATTTACATTATTGACGCAGTCTAGAAAGTTATGTCGAGGAAAGGGGTTTGGTCACCTAATTGCGCGCCAATATGAAGAAATTCTTATCTGAAAGCCCCCTCTTTCCTGAGAATGATCTGGTTGTTAATATTGTGAGTTATAATATTAATGATGAATGCTATTAAAAATGTGTTTTGTAAAGCCAAGCGAATTGAGATAAAAAGAGGGTTATTTTATGAAGTATTTGTGTAAGTTTGGCTTATTATATAGACCGCCACTTACTCATTTTTCAAAATCGTCAGGAGTAAGTTATCACAGATATATATATATATATAAGTTTTGTTTTTTTTATAAAAAATAGAATATATTATATTTTATTATGCATATTGTTTGCATAGTGTTTGCATAGTGATGCATAGTAAAATCAAAAAATTCGTCAGAAATATGTGAATAAGTTACTGTGCAGTCCATGATTTTTTCCTTACTATGCATCCAAATAGTATCCTGTCATTCTCCTATAAATAGGATGCTTAGTTTAGAATTGAAAATTACATCAAAATAAGAGAATTCTTCTTCTATAATATTTAACGTATTTCTTTAGAGTTTAAGGAAGCTTTGAGTGTAGAAAACAGTGCATGTTTTCTTCAAGAATATCCCCGCACTACCAATCAGAAATACTCTCCTTTTAAGGTAATGGATATTATTTTTTTCAATATTCGTAAGAAATAATATTTTCTTCCATACTCTGTAGTATGTAAGTAATATTATTTCGTTTCAGATTTTGAATTCTACACTCATATTGTTAAAGTATTGCTTCTATACTCCTTGAAATTAGTAAAATATCCTTGAAATTCGTGATTCATCTAGTATCTTTTCATAAAAATATTATTCTGAACATTCTTGATAATTTTTAATTTTTTCATGCAGGGGTACTATTCACGGGATACTATTCCCGAAGTACTATTCACCCGGGGTACTATTTATGACAAAAATTGATTTCTTTTTCTGTCCAAATCATTTTTGATACAATATTATTCTTGAAATTTACTCCACAAAGCAGTATCATGCTTACAATTTGGACATTATTGAATTCTGGATAAATTGAATTATAAATCTTTAAAAATTTATCATTGCTCTCATTTAATTATATTTTTATATCATTTTCATCATCCTCATGCTTATATTTTGATAAAAGTCATCTTTGGCTCGTAGTGCATATTGCATTGATGGATAGTTATTGACATGATCATGACCACTGGTGATACTAACGAATGTCCTTGGCCCGTAGTGCATGGATGATTCGTGGATGTGATAGTAATGAATATTCTTGGCCCGTAGTGCATGGATAATTCAGTGACATGAATTATTTATTTAGCTGAGTCTCAACGATAAAATTGATGACAAACTTTTAAATCATAGAAGATAGTAGATATCATGCTCTATTTGACTCTTCTAATGGATTGCTTGTTCTGATGTAGTTAAACTTGTTGTTTATTGTATTCTATCAGTTTAACACTGTTGAAGGCAAACGATAATTTATTATACATTATTTAGTCATAATATTTCTTACTGGGCTAGTTGAGCTCACCCTTTGTTTTCATTGTTCTCTTCAAGAAATGAGAATATAGCTGGTACTAGAGGGGAATGGAGTGATGGTCCGAGATGGTGGTTATAGTAGTCCTCACTATTTTATAAAATAGCGTGATAATAATTATAATGAGGACTCTATTTGAGTTTGGATATTGTCCACGAGATAATATTTGTGTTAAAACTCTTAGCTTACATTTATCGTATTGTATTAATGAAGTTGTATTTTAAATTTGTACCATGTATTTGGCAACTCAGAGTGGGTGATGTATACCTATTTTGGGGGCGTCACACTTTATATCTGAGATTGACCACCCCAAAGTTGGTTTGTACTGTTTGAGAACTTGAAGGAGCTTCTCTTTCTGTGCCTCATTTAAAGATACAGAAACTATAACTGGGAAGGCGGATGATTCACCTAGATATACATATATACCAAAAATGGCTCTGCAATGGCTTTAGATCAAGCACGGGTGGTTCTATAATTGAGGGTTGTGACTTGGACGTAGATGCTTCTTGATCATTCAAAGATTCAAATCGTCGCTAGAATTGATTTGATCTTGGGGGTGCATCCAACCACTGAGCATACTCGAGATGAGTAGGCTCTTTCATATTCCTTGCACCAGTCAAAGTGGCCTCAAGCGAGTCAGACATGAAGTTTTTAGAGAATACTTCTCGCACAGCTTCGTCAATAACATTAACTTTGAAGCAATCTTCAGAGCCACTAGGGTACTTCATAGACCTAAAAACATTAAACGTTACTTCCTAGTCTTGTACTCTCATTGTGAGTTCCCTTTTCTGAACATCTATCAATGTCCTGCCCGTTGCAAGAAAGGTATGCCTAAGATAATAAAGACCTCCATATCCTCCTCGAAGTCAAAAACAATAAAATCAGCGGGGAAGATGAACTTGTCCACTTTGACAAGTACATCTTCCACAATCCCCTTCGGATAAGTGAGAGATCTATCGGCTATCTGCAGAGTCACGCTGGTAGGCTAGCCTCATTCAACCCTAACTTCTTTTAGATAGACAAGGGCATATAATTTATGCTAGCTTATAACTCGCATAGGGCTTTCCCGATGAACTGATACCCAATAACGCAAGGTATAGTGAAACTCCCAGGGTATTTCAACTTAGGTGGAAGCTTGTTCTGCAGAATTGCACTACATTCCTCAGTAAGTGTGACTGTCTCATAGTCCCCCTTTTTCATCTTCTTGGATAAGATGTCCTTCATGAATTTCACATAGCTGGGCATTTGTTCCAGCGCCTCCGCAAATGGGATATTGATATAAAGTTTCTTGAAAACTCCTAAGAACTTAGAGAATTATTTATCAAGCTTTTGTTTGTGAAGGCGTTGGGGAAATGGTAACTATTGGACTACAGGACTAGGCTTGCTAACAGTTGGGGTTGGTATTGTGGGTTCCTCCTACACATTCTCTTCTCCCCTGCATTTGTCACAATTTGGCTCAACTTTTCTTTCCTGTACAACCACTTCTTGTTGCACTTTTGAGGTCTCTCCTGCAATTTCATTCATTGTCTTGCCACTTCAAAGAGTGACTGATTTGCACTACTCCTTGCCATCCCATTTTGGGTTGACATCCATCTCACTTGGCAACGTGCTTGGGGGGGCGACTATTCAAAGTAGTTTCCATTTGTCCCATTTGGACTTCTAAATTCTTGATGGATGCCTCTTGATTATTTCTCCTTGTTTCATTCTGAGCAATATATCTGGAAAGGATATATGCCAAACTAGGCTTTCTATCCTGTGGAGGAGGAGGGTTTGTAAGAGCCTTGTGGATGTTGTTGGTTTTGATTCTGAGATTGAAAATTGGGAGGATTTGAATATGTTGGTCTACCGGTAGATATTTGGTCTTAGTTGATGTTATTGTTGCTCCATGAGAAGTTTGGGTGGTTTCTCAGTCCAAAGTGGTAGTGAGCGGGAAGATTTTAATTCTGCTACTGCTCGTAGTTTGAGATAAACTAAACTAATTCAGGGCTAATGGCGCACTGATCAGTTGGGTGGTCTCCCGCACACAATTCACATGGTGACACTACACTTTGCACAGTTTTCATTGTTTGCACTTTTATGGTGTCAAGTCTTTTAGTAAAAGCAACAACCTGAGCAAATAGTGTCGTGACTGTATCAACCTCATACACCCCTGCCACTTTCCTCGACGCTTTCCTATTATTAGGCTACTATTAATTATTTCCAGCCATGGTCTCCACAAAGTCATACCCTTCAACATGGTGTTTTGACATAAAGGCACCACTAGACGAGGCATCAATACTCGAACAAGTAGAACTGGATAATTCTTTATAGAAGGTCTGAATTAGAATCAATTTGGGCAATCCATGGTGTGGATATAATCTCAACAAGTCCTTAAATCGCTCCCACGAGTCGTAGATAGATTCAGAGTCAAACTGTACGAAGGATGTGATATCATGTCTAAGCCTTGCTATTTTCGCGGGCAGAAAGAACTTCGCCATGAATTTCTGAGCCAAGTCAGCCCATGTGGTAATGGAACCCAAATTAAGTGAATGCAACCAACTCTTAGCTTTGTCCTGAAGAGTAAATGGGAACAGTCTGAGTCTGATAGCATCATCAGAAACTCCGTTATATTTAAACGTATCACAAATTTCCAAGAAATTTATCAAATGATCGTTCGGGTCATTATTCGGCAACCCTTCAAATTGAACATTATTTTTTATCATTAAAATTGTACCCGATTTGATTTCAAAATTTTTAGCTTGAATCGCCGGTCATAGAATGCTCGCTTATAAGTCTGCGATATAGGACATGGCATACTCCCGTAGAGATTTTTGGATTTCCTCGGCAATTATAATCAGAGTAGGTAATTCCCAAGTTCTTTCTCTTCTTAGTCGTCTAAAAGTTTTGTCTACCTCAAGATCAAGAGGTATTATATTCCTATTCCTGCGAGGTGGCATACACAGTCAAGAGTACCTAAGAAGAACATTAAACAGAAAAATTAGTTTAAATTAAGATCATTTTGAATAAGTGTTAATATTGAAAAACAAATAATACTAAGTCCCTGACAACGGCGCCAAAAACTTGTTGGTCGAATTACCGATTGTAGACACTTGAAATTTTGCATTCCTGTTACTAACCTTGCAGGAGGGCAAAATCGTCTTCCAGAGATAACCCTGGAAGTTAAATCAGCTCAATCCCAAAGACAACCCTGGGATACTCAATTTTCAACCTCGGAGACAACTCCGTGAGATTCAGTTCCAGCCTCAGAGATAACCCCGAGGGATGCCGTTCCAGTTCCGGAGATAACCCCAGAGAAGTCAGTTCTAACCTCGGAGATGTAGGGATTTCATCATAAAAACATAGAAGAAAATAAAATTTACAAAATAATTTTTGAAACCCTAAAATAGGATCTATGCGAAAACATATTAATTATGAGGTTTAGATATTTTTCCAATTATCCAAGCTAGAATTGATACGATCAAAAAAATTCTGGTACGACTTTGAATCACCAACGTAATCTAATGGAACTGCGTCTCTACGGTATCCACACGAACTTCCCGCGAATCGTCACCCGATCTGCAGTAAGGAGAACCGTGGTACTAGCCACCAAGGATCTGGATTTTCCTTAAGTTTTTCTCTCTAGTCTCCCTATGACGCCCACAAAATAGGTATACATCACCCATCTTGAGTCACCAAATACATGGTACAGAATATAAATACAATTTTTAATATACAACAAGAGCTGTGAGTTTTAATATAAATATTATCTTCTAGACAATATCCAATCTCAGAATAAGTCCTCATTACAATTATTATCACACTATTTCATAGAATAGTGAGGACTACTAATGCTATCATCTTAACCATCACTTCGTTTTCCGACTAGTCCCTGCTACGTTCTCATTTCCTGAAGAGAACAATGAAAGAAATGATGAGCTCAACTAGCCCAGTAAGAAATATTATGACTGAGATAATGCAGGATAAATTATCATTAGCCTTCAACAATGTTAAACTGATAAAATACAATAGACAACAAGTTTAACTGCAGCGGAATAAGCAATCCATTAAAAGAGTAAAGTAGAGAATAAAATCTACTATCTTTTATGATTTAAAACGTTTTTTCATCACTTTTATCGCTGAGAATCAGCTTAATAAATAATCCACATCATCCCTGCACTACGGCCAAGGATATTCATTAGGATCACAACCACAAATTATCCATGCACTACGAGCCAAGGATATTCGTGTATTCATCAATGGTCATAATCATGCCAACAACTATCCAACAAAGCACTTCGGGCCAATGAGGACTTTTACCACATCATTTGTAACATTATGGTCATGATTATACCGAATAATCCCTAGTCATAATCATACCAAGTCCATCTACGCACTACAGGCCACAAATGACTTTCAAAAATATAAACATGAGGATGATGACAATGATATAAGAATTCAATAAAACAAGTTCAAGAATTAGTTTATCCAGGAACTAATAACGTCCAAATTGTCAACATGATACTTCTTTGTAGAGTAAAATTCAAGAATGCTCAGAAGAATATTTCCATGAAAAGATATTGGATGAAGCGTAAATATCAAGGATGTTCCACTAATTTCATGGAGTATAAAAGTCAAAACTTTAACCAACTAAGTATAATAAAGAATGAAATAACAAAAGAAATCACTAGGCATATGATAGATCGTACAGGAACGTTATTCCAAAAGAATAATAAATACAAAACTAGGTCCGGCGTAAAATGCATGTATGATGATATTCCAATAGAATAATAAAGATTTTAAATAGGGTCCCACTTAAAACGCATACGTAAAGGATATTCCAATGTAATAATAAAGATTTTAACTAGGTCCTAAAGTAAAACACATGTATATGATATTCTAATGTAATAATAAATAATGGAATAACAGAAGAATTTCGCCAAGTATAGGGTAGCCCGCGTATACAGGTTATTCAAACAGAATAATAAATAATGGAATAACAAAAGAATTTCACCAAGTATAGGGTAGCCCGCGTATACAGTTTATTCCAATAGAATAATAAAGAATGGAATAAGAGAAGTTCTCTTCATGAATACAAAAGAAATAATACCCCTTACAGGTACAACAAATAATATCCCTTACCTTATAAAGAAGAAACTGGATATAGAAGTAGTGAAGTAGCAGAATACTCTTCTTCTTTCTCTCTATAATTTCTCTTTCTAGAGTTTCAGTGAATTCGTAAGAAATAATGAAGGAATGAGCTTCTATTTATAGGAGAATGGATTGAATGGTAACTAATTCATGAACGGTCCAGATTGCTTTACTTTTAAACAGACGGTCCATATTAAAACTTAAAGCAACGGTCCATACTGATTCACTATTAAAACTTTAAACCTGCGATCCATATTGATTTACTATTAAAACTTTAAACCAACGATCCATATTGATTTACTATTATAAATTCAACCAACGGTCTGAAAAATTAGCACATCTCCTCATGGAATAATATTGTACCCAAAAATAATTTGGACCGAAAAGAAATATATTGTTTGGGTGAATAGTAACTCATGAATAGTAACTCGTGAATAGTAACTCGTGAATAGAAACTCGTGAATAATAACTCGTGAATAGTACTCTGACACAAAAAGTGTTCCGAATACCCGATTGAACAATATAACCTCCAGACATTAATTATCATCGGAAAAGATGTCGATTTCTACTAACACCAATAATCCTAACATAATGAAACTATCAAATTCATCTTTAATCAACACGAACTTATTCATCATTAATATTATAACTCACAATATTTAACAACCTAGTTGTTCCCAGGAAAGAGGGGGCTTTCCAATAAGGATTTCTCCCTATTGGCGCGCAATTAGGTGACCAAACCTCTCCTTGACAGAACTTCTAGACATTGTAAATATTGCAATTTAATAATATCAATAACTTTGTCGTCTCAATTATTTATTTAATAATATAACATATAATGCAGATGATACAGTGACAATAATTGAATCAATAATATGACAGATATGATGCAGCAATTAATGTAGCAATAATTGAGTATAATTAAGTGATTTTTCACGTAAGCATCAATAATCAATACCGTGTGCTACTATGCAACCACGCCAGACATCGCACTTTTACTACCGAGTATTTCAACAAAGATAATCTGTAAAACTTCCGCCGTTATTTTCATAAAAATATTTTTGTCATTTTCTCAATCCGACAATAATTTCATTGTAGGGGTCCACCAATGATTATGCTTTTGTATTTAATATTCCTCGCTAAAATGAATATTCCCCGACCAACCGAATATAATACAACAACTTGAATACTTTGCAAAATTTATAAATACTACCCACAATTATAACATTATCTCAAATCCACACCATAATATTAAAAAAAATATTTCGAGAAAATTTAATCTTTATTCATAAAATTTGGGATTTTACAATCTCCCCTCCTTATGAAATTTCGCCCTCAAAATTTACGTACGTACCTTGTATGCCGAATAGATGAGTACACTTCGTCGTATTCTAACTCTTGAGGTATAACCTTTAAGCGTAGAATATATTCCTGCATTTTAATAGGTACATCTTCATACGTTAAATTATCCGCTATCTCGTCCGGTTCTAAATCAATAATGTGGTTCAGGTTGTCCACATATTTACGTAACATCGATACGTGACAAACGTTATGAACACGCAACATATTTGGCAGTAAAACGAGTCTATAAGCCACAGTTCCTACTTGATCAAGGATTTCAAAATGGGCCAATTAAATCGAGGGTTAAGATAACGTCTTCTTGAACCTTCTTCTTTACATTCATCAGATCTGAGTATGTAGCTTGAGCGGCTTTAACTTTATCGATTAAAGTCGATTCTACTCGTATATTCGTTATCTTCACATAGGTTCGTATATTCGCACTCGTAAACGCATACGATCTTCTACTCAACGCGTCAGCTACCACGTTCACTTTTCCACGATAGTATTGAATGGTACGATCATAATCTTCAATAGCTCGAGCCAACGTCTTTGGCGCATGATACGTTCATTTTGGTTGAAGAAATATTTAAGGGTTTTAGAAATGGAGTTTTGTACTAGGGTCAGTACAAAATTCGATTTCACGCTCTGAGGTAGGCCAAGAAGTCTTCAGAATACGCCAGGAAATTTATTAACGATAGAAATATCATTCAAAACTGTGACTCTCATCGAAGACTTGGATATCACATCACATTAATACCTATCAACTTGCCACCATTATTCACAACGTCGCCTACAGAAAGTCTGGCTTCGGTGCATTACACACAAGGATGTCAACAACGAAAGGATCGGGGCTGTGTACTTATGGCTTGATATAACAGTGATTAACTTTAGTGGTTTGGTTGCTTGAATTCGCATAACAGGTTGGTTAGGAATATGAAAACTAACAACCTTACGAAAAGCATGATGAGTAGTTAACCAATCGATTCCTAAAATTACATCAAAGGCAAGTATTTTTAAAAAGATAAGATCGACAGGTAATGTGAAAGTATCGATTTGAATCAACAAGATTTATAAACAGTAGAGGTAACGAAGGTTTCTCCTAACTAAGTTTTAACCAATAAGTCAAAGTCTAACTTCTCAGGAGTCAAATTTAAACGTTGAACACAACTAGGTGAAATAAAAGAGTGTGTAGAACTAGTATCGAATAAGATATAGACTTCGCAAGAGTTTATAATTAACTTACCCATAATAACTTTGTTTGGGTTTCTCGACAAACGCTCTCACTTAAACTACCGATTTTGACTTGTCTGGGACATCCCAGTTGGACTTAACTTTGTTGTAGAGTACATTCCACCCTTAATTGCTTCATCACATTCCTGATCCATGATTCGAATCATTATTCTCCGATCCATATCGAATTGGGGTTGATCGCTCTACACAGGGTAATTCCGAATTCGATGTTGGATTCTCCCAATTATTGTCCAAAAAGCGAAATCCATTTCATCTATTTTGGCCTTATTAGATCAGACGTCTTTTTCTATAATATCCACATGTCGTGCGGATTTTACCCATGCATCATCTATTTTCATTCGTTCATTTGCTTCTTCTTTCATCAGAACTTTGATCATAGCATTCTCAGATTCCAGCTCTAATATCTTATACTCTGCCAAAGAGTGCTTCTGTTCAAGCATCGCACATCGGGTAATACATTTTTGAATTGTTCCATCTCTTTGCTCCACAACCGCCTGTTGTTCTTCAGCCCCCTCTTCCAACTCATGAATATGATTTTTTAATTCTAAATTTTGATCATAAACTTCTTCTAACCAATTCTCCTCAGGTTCCTTTTCTTCCTCTTCTTCCTCACTCTCAGTTGCTACCTCTACACCTAGCTCGGGTACAACTATTAGTTCTTCACTTACCACGTCGATATCTATAATTTCTTCTTTGTCTGACATCACATTAACCTGGTTAGAGATTAAAGGTGTCACAATGGTCTCATTTACTCCATTGCTAACATTTTCAGCTGCCATTTTCAAATACTGCCACAAAATAAGAGTTAATTAACATATCACATATTATCTCTATACTCTGACCGACCAATTAAATACCAAATAAACTTAGGTAGGTCATACCAGCAAATGAATTCCCCGTCTCTCCCCTCCTAGTTCTTGTCTCACATCTCAGCCAGGAATCATATCCTTAAGCTTTGATACCAACTGTGATGCCCCCAAAATAGGTATACATCACCCATCTTGAGTCGCCAAATACATGGTATAGAATACAAATACAATCTTAAATATACAACAAGAGCTGTGAGTTTTAATATAAATATTGTCTTCTACAATATCCACTCTTAGAATAAGTCCTCATTCCAATTAATATCACACTATTTCATAGAATAGTGAGGACTACTAATGCTATCATCTGGACCATCACTCCATTTCCCGACTTGTCCCTGCTACGTTCTCATTTCCTGAAGAGAACAGTGAAAGAAAGGGTGAGCTCAACTAGCCCAATAAGAAATATTATGACTAAGATAATGCAGGATAAATTATCATTAGCCTTCAACAATGTTAAACTGATAAAATATAATAGACAACAAGTTTAACTGCAGCGGAATAAGCAATCCATTAAAAGAGTAAAGTAGAGAATAAAATCTACTATCTTTTATGATTTAAAACGTTTTTTCATCACTTTTATCGCTGAGACTCAGCTTAATAAATAATCCACATCATCCCTGCATTACGGCCAAGGATATTCATTAGGGTTACGACCACAAATTATCCATGCACTACGGGCCAAGGATATTCATGTATTCATCAATGGTCATGATCATGCCAACAACTGTCCATCAAAGCACTACGGGCCAATGAGGACTTTTACCACATCATTTGTAACAATACGGTCATGATTATACCGAATAATCCCTGGTAATAATCATACCAAGTCCATCTATGCACTACATGCCACAGATGACTTTCAAAAATATAAAAAATGAGGATGATGACAATGATATAAGAATTCAATAAAACAAGTTCAAGAATTAGTTTATCCAGGAACTAATAACGTCAAAATTGTCAACATGATACTTCTTTGTAGAGTAAAATTCAAGAATGCTCAGAAGAATATTTCCATGAAAAGATACTAGATGAAGCGCAAATATCAAGGATATTCCACTAATTTCATGGAGTATAGAAGTCAAAACTTTAACCAACTGAGTATAATAAAGAATGAAATAACAAAAGAAATCACAAGGCATGTGATAGATCGCCCATGCAGGTTATTCCAACAGAATAATAAATACGGAACCAGGTCCGGCGTAAAACGCACAGACAAGATATTCCAATAAAATAATAAAAACTAAACCAGGTTCGGCGTAAAATGCACAGATATGATATTCCAATAGAATAATAAAGATTTTAACCGTGTCCCACAGAAAAACATACATGACATGGATATTCCAATAGAATAATAAATAATGGAATAACAGATGAATTTCACCAAGTATAGGGTAGTCCACAGATACAAAAGTTATTCCAATGTAATAATAAATAATGGAATAATGTAAGAATTTCACCAAGTATAGGGTAGTCCGTGATACAAAGTTATTCCAATGTAATAATAAAGAATGGAATAATGTAAGTTCTCTTCATGAATACAAAAGAAATAATACCCCTTACAGAACAACAAATAATAATATCCCTTACCTTATAAAGAAGAAACTGGATATAAAGTAGTGAAGTAGCGAATATACTCTTCTTTCTCTCTATAATTTCTCTCTCTAGAGTTTCAGTGAATTCGTAAGAAATAATGAAGGAATGAGCTTCTATTTATACGAGAATGGATTGAATAGTAACTAATTCATGAACGGTCCAAATTGCTTTACTTTTAAACGGACGGTCCATATTAAAACTTAAAGCAACGGTCCATACTGATTCACCATTAAAACTTTAAAACAGCAATCCATATTGATTTACTATTAAAACTTTAAACCAACGATCCATATTGATTTACTATTATAAATTCAACCAATGGTCTGAAAAATTAGCACATCTCCTCATGGAATATTATTGTACCCAAAAATAATTTGGACCGAAAAGAAATATATTTTTTGGGTGAATAGTAACTCATGAATAGTAACTCATGAATAGTAACTCGTGAATAGTAACTCGTGAATAGTAATTCATGAATAGAAACTCGTGAATAGTAACTCGTGAATAGTACTCCGACACGAAAAGTGTTCCTAATACCCGATTAAACAATATAACCTCCAGACATTAATTATCATCGGAAAAGATGTCAATTTCTACTAACACCAATAATTCCAACACAATGAAACTATCAAATTCATCTTTAATCAACACGAACTTATTCATCATTAATATTATAACTCACAATATTTAACAACCAAGTTGTTCCCAGGAAAGAGGGGGCTTTCCAATAAGGATTTCTCCCTATTGGCACGCAATTAGGTGACCAAACCTCTCCTTGACAGAACTTCTAGACATTATAAATATTGCAATTTAATAATATGAATAACTTTGTCGTCTCAATTATTGATTTAATAATATAACATATAATGCAGATGATACTGTGACAATAATTGAATCAATAATATGACAGATATGATGCAGCAATTATTGTAGCAATAATTGAGTATAACTGAGTGATTTCTCACGTAAGCATCAATAATCAATACCGTAGTGCTACTATGCAACCACGCCAGACATCGTATTTTTACTACCGAGTAGTTCAACAAGATTAATCTGTAAAACTTCCGCCGTTATTTTTATAAAAATATTTTTTGTCGCTTTCTCAATCCGACAATAATAATTACATTGTGGGGTCCACCAATGATTGCTTTTTATATTTAATATTCCCTGCTAAAATGAATATTCTCCGACCAATCGAATATAATACAACAACTTGAATACTTTGCAAAATTTATAAATACTACCCACAATTATAACATTATCTCAAATCCACACCATAATATTAAAAAAAATATTTCGAGAAAATTAAATCATTATTCATAAAATTTGGGATTTTACACTCTCTCTCGGAGTGGCTAGGGTTTTTAGGTTTTAATCATCTTCCTATAATGGCTGATATATCATATATATAGCAGTCATAAGGAATTAATCAAAACCTAATCCAATTAAAAGAATAAAATCCGAATTTATATATATTATATCTTAATTGCGTCTTACTTAATTAATACACACAGACACATTTATATATATATATATATATATATATATATATATATTATCCTTTGAATTTAAATTCGTAATTTAAATACTATCAATCATATTGACATATTTATATCCTTACAATTTAAATTAATTTCCTTTTAATTACGTTCTAAGTGTGTGACCCTATAGGTTATTATTACGTTGGCAATAATTTTGAAATCATATTATAAAATTATAAATAGTGAGCGGCATCTAGTAATGCATCACTGCTACCCAAGTAATAATAAGATCGATGATTCGATGTAACCTTTTCGTGACCAATGTTTTAATATAATTTAATATTTTAACCTTGACATTCTAGATTAAACTCAAGGCATGGAATGTGTCATACTCTTCATAATTTAATCTGAGTTTTCTTGATCAATGAGTAGACTATATGAAACAAATCACTATTTGAGAATGGCCATGCATTTTATAGTCCTACTCAATCAAGAAGCATATGAATGTCACCCCTAATTTATAAGAGGGTTAAATTCCATCTAGATCACTCATATTCCTCACACGATTCATGATGTACCCAATAATCAGCTTTATTGTCCATCCTATTAAAGATGACTTTTGATGATATCAAAGTACATAAATTCATGTGTAGTAATATAGTGATTTCAGGTCGAAGGATCATTATATCATTGTCACTATGAGAATTGCTAATGACACTTTGCATAATGCTCCACGTAGAATTCTCATGGTTTGGTCGTCTCAAAGACATTGTTCTCTAACATGTACCTATGCATTGACTCAATATCTCATATATTTACGACCAATGAGATTTGGTAATCATTCAATCCACATGCTTGTCTCAATGTATCAGTATTGTCCCATAAATAAATAAAGGCCTTGGGTTGGCCATTTGAAAAAATAAGAGCGAGAAAACTCTGTCCATTTCAGTTCATAAACACATCTAGAGTGCTCTAAACTGAGTGATTGTTATTTCTAAACACTTGTAAACTCGTGTTTTACAACATACTATAATTTAACCAGTTGAAACCGAGTTTTCAGACGTCAAAAGCTATCTTAAGTCTTTTTGGCAACCCACTGTAAGATATTTCAGATTTTAAGCTTTTTATCACTTTCATATATCTATATATATATATATATATGTGTGTGTGTGTGTGTGTGTGTGTGTGTGTGTCTACTCACATTGAGAGTCGTGTCGTATAGGTATGCACGGATCGTCGATCGGTGGCTTTTTATTGCTTATATATATATATATATATATATATATACTGTTATCGAACTCTGTTTGATTGAGCCTTGGTGTGATATCTGGTGCGTTTAAAGCTTTTATATATATATACATATATATATATATATTTATATTTCAGTCAGGCTTGGAGATCACTTCGTGGCCATTTACCTCTTATATATATATATATATATATCAGACTGCGGGTTAGATTTGCCTAAATCTGGCTATTTCTAACTTTAACTAGTTCATTGTGACTAAATTGGAACCGTTGAAGCTGGAATGCATTTAGTTCCCGTTATGGACATTTTCAGCTGCAGCCAGCTTGTAAATTATTAACGGTGTCTGAATTTCCTTTGATGGCTCTCATGCCCACAAGGAGTTCAGCACTGCTACGTATCTTATAAAATAAAAGCAATCAAGTCGAACACTTAATAAAATTGAAGTATCAAAGGCCTCAATTACTATTGAGCATAAGGGTTTGAAAAACCTATTTTACAAAATAACACTGCCATATCTCGTTAAAATTAAACTTTTATGCAAAAGTTAAACCCTTTGTATATAGGTGCGAACGAGGCATAACACTACTTCCAAACAACTTCACATAGACCTAACACACACAGACACACATTCAGATAAAAGTTTAAATTGGAAAGTGGCGGTAACCGTGTTTTCACGGAAGTTGGGGGGTGCCTAACACCTTCCCTCCGCTTAATCAAGACCCCGGACCCTAACGAATTTTGATTTTGTAGACCAGTTAAGCAGTGTCACATCACTAGGTCTTTGTGTAAACCTTTTCTCGGTTAAGTTGGTGCAACAACTTAAAAATACCAACTAGAAACTCTTATAGTCAAATCGTCGACATATACATGTAGAACTTTTTAAAACTTATTTTTTAAAAAAAAAAATCTCACCTAACATAACAACACAAAAGAACAAGAACAGAAAAGGACAAATAAAAATCCCGACGTCGACAGGTGGCGACTCTGCTGGGGACATCCAGTAAGAAGACTTAAGCTGCAATTTAATAACTTTTCAAAAATTTTATTTACTTGTGTGTGGATGTTGCATTTACATTTAAATGAATGTGTACTAATGCTTTATTTCTTGCACTTAGTGCTTCGCACCATATCTACATGTGATATTAGTGCTTCGCACATGTCATCATTTCCATACGATGAGACGCGATGTATGTGAATGTATTTTGTGTGGTCCCTCCACCAGTAGGATATCCCGTCAGTTTTTTATTACTGGACTCATCGGGAGACTAATTCCATGAGGCTCAGGAAAGGCATCACCTAGATTCGCTCTAGTTGAAAGATCGGATTAACTTCCCAATGAGTAAATTGTGATGGTCTGGGAACCTTCATGCCAAAAAACGCGAGAGTAGCCTAAGATAGGTCAGCCTCTGACAAACCAAATGCGGAGGGAAGTCTCTTTGTACCTTCCCATTTCAATTACTTGTAATCTCAATGTATATAAAAATGTGAACATGCTTTCCCTTTTTATAAAAACCTGTCATGTTATCTTGTCATTAAAACAACTGACATCCATTTTGTAGGATAATACTCCTAAAAAATAGACACATTACATAGCATGTAACATTTCTATATTTCCTTAAGACTAAACTGCATAAGTCTTTTTGTAGGGAAGCGATTGGTCCCGTTACCCATTCAAAGCCCAAGAAGGCACTAAGCCTACAGCTAAACATGGGTACATCTAGCAAGCCTAAGCCTACTCATGTCTCTCACGAGGAGTTCCAAGGATTAAGTAATCAAATAACAGAGTTGGTTTTTCTGCTCAAAGAATTACACAAGTCAACTCAGGGTCCACAAGTACCCATCCACACAGAACCCTCTGCACGTGGAGGAATCCAGGGTCCGGACTGAGAATTCCCAGCACTTGAGTCTCAGATTGATAAAACCAATAAAACCCCTGAAATCACCCATCGTAAAGAAGATCAAGACAATGGTGATATTCGGTCTATCAAAGGGATTGGAACACATGGGAGTGTTTCATATTCAGATATTTGCATCTTCCCCAGGGTTTATTATCCGAAAAAATTCAAGACTCCCGATTTTGAGAAATATGATAGATTGGGAGATCCTTACACCCACTTAAAAGTGCTCAATGGAGAGCTCGGATCTTATGCCGAGAATGAAAAGCTCAGAATGCAGCTATTTCAGAAAAGCCTGACTGGAGAAGCTAGAGCATGTTACACAAGATTGGACAATTCTAAAATTCATAGCTGGGAGGAGTTAGCCCATGCTTTCTCAGTCAATACAGCTCTCAAACTCAAAAGGCTCTAGACCGGTATCAAATTACTAAGGTTAAGAAATGAGTCAATGAGTCATTCAGAGAGTATGCTCAAAGATGGAGGCGTCTGGCTGCTCAAGTTATTCTATCTATGACAGATTCTGAAATGGTGATAACCTTCATAGATATTCAAGAAGCTCCATTTTATGAGAGGGTCCTAGCTGGAATAGGAAAACCATTCTCAAAAATGATTAAGCATGTAGAGATGGCTGAAATGAGATTGAAATCGGGGAAGATTCAAGACCTCGCCGCTCTAAAAGCTGTAGCTGAGCATATTCAATCTAGAAGTTATGGAAACACACCCTGGAGGATCCATAAGAAGAAAGAAGATGATATTTCCTTGATACTGCAAGGACAAAAAGGCAATCAAAACTTGCCTATTCAGAAGAGAAATTATTCAACTTTTTAAGCACAATCTTCAAACCCTCCATTGCCAAAGAGTGGAGAAGTCAGACGTACAAGAGTGTTCACAACCTTAGGGGATTCCCTTGAAAACATTCTCAAACTTCTGATAGCTCAGAAGAAAATCGATCATCTTTTTCCACTAGCCAACCCGAGTGGAAAGGGTTTCACCGCAAGCAAGAAATGTGCTTACCATGCTAGAGCTCCAGGCCATAACACTCAAGATTGTTGGGCCCTTAAGTATAAGATCCATGATTTAATTGATAATGGTGAGATTGTGTTGACCAAGCCCGACCAACCATATGTTCAAGACAACCCTCTCCCTCAACATAAGGAAGAGGAGGTTAACATGATCAATGGAGGTAGTGGAGAGACCTCAAGTACCTCAAATATGTGGGAGGATCATCCCAAATCAGCAAGGATAATTCTGGCAGATGGGATTATTTACAATTCCAGTTCATGATGGAATGGGAGTTAAAATCTCTCGGTGAACAAGTCAATCAATTGGCAGAACTAGTGATTCATCAACACCAAGTCACACATAAGTTTTTCAGTCAGGAGCATGCCAGCCTCCATTCTCTTATTACAAGTACTCCACCACTTATTCAAGAAAGTGAAACATAAGAGGAAAGGTTTGCAAGAAAAGCAAAAGCTAAAGCCCATCGAGACTTCGCTAACAAAAGGGAATTCACCTATTTAGGCCAACCGATGGAAGAGATATTGTAGATACTGATTAATGAGGGAAAAATCATAGCATTGCTACCTCCAGTCAACCCACGCTCAAAATGGTTTGATGCTAATGGAGTACGTCAATACCACTCCCACTCTCGTGGTCACAACACTTAGGAATGTTGGGCACTCCTCCATCTTATTCAATACATGATTGACAACGGTGACCTACAAATTGCAGATAATGACGATGTATCATCTGAGAGTGAGGACACATTTCCTCCAAGATGGAAGGGAGACGTAGCAGTTATATCCTCTGAGGGAGATTTGGTTGCCACACAACTTACAATTCAACAAATTCAGCTCAAAGGTGTTGAAAAGCCTTTGAAAGTGGCTGCACCAAAGCCAATCATATTGCCATCCAGGCCATAGTATCATGTCGTCAGCCTTAAAAATGTCCCATGGAATTATGGAACTGCTTAAGGATCAACATCAAATACAACTGTTGTAGTGTCTAAAGAAAATCCATTGTATCTTCTTCAACGAGTTATGAAGCTTATCATCAGGTCAAAGGGGAAAGTGCCCGGGGAGAAGATTGAAGAATTCCTCTGCAAGATGGGACATAATGAAGCCAAGTTAGTTCAAAGCTTGAAAGAAGCTCCACAATAGATCTTTATTTTGGACTTGGTTTTCTCTTCAGAGGATCACTGAAAGGTCTTACTGAAAGTATTAGAAGAAGAATACTTGCCAAAGAAAGTGAATGTTGAAAAATTCCATCATCTGGTAAATCACATCTTCAACAGTAATGTGATATCCTTCATCGATGATGACATACCTCCCGAAGGGATGGGTCATTGCAAAACGTTGCACATACCAGTTATATCTTCCGAATATATGGTTGAAGGAGTACTAATAGATGGAGGATCATCCTTAAACATCTGCCCCTATGCCTCATTGGAAAAAATGAACATCAATCTCAACAGAATTCGAAGCAGCCAAATAATCATTAAAGCTTTTGATGGATCTTGACGAAATGTTATCAAAGAGATTGAGTTGCCCATAAAAATCGGTCCACATACATTCTACATATCCTTCCAAGTGCTTAAGATCACTACAGGATACAACTTACTGTTAGGAAGACCTTGGATTCATATGGCAGGAGTCGTCCCATCCACTCGTCATTAGCAACTCAAGTATATCATCAATAGTAGTCTAGTCACTGTCATTGCTGAGCTAGAATGTCCTATTCAAAGTGATATACCACTCATCAGTTTCAATGAAGAAGTTGAGCCTGTCAGCTTCCAGGCCCTTGAGGTTAGCAACACTCACTATCAACCCATTGGGGCGCCACCTCTGATACCCAGAGTTTCTGTCGAGGTAATGTCGACAAGTCAAGAGATGATATCCTTGGGTTATTAACCTGGACAAGGGTTAGGAAAGGATCACCAGGGAATCAAATGTCTAATTCAAGTTCCAAACCAAACAGGGATAGCCGGACTAGGCTAATCCTCTTGGTTCAGTCACAGGAACCCACACAAGCATACACCATTTCCTTCATCTACATGGCAGTTACCTAAACCTACAGGTGTTAATCTTGTACAGCCTCTATGGAAAGTTCCTACCCCTGTGGTAGCTATGTTGTTTCCTAAGCTGATACCGGTTAAAGGAAAAGAAGTCCTGATTCAAGACCCAGAGGCGAATGAAAGGAATCAAAGGCGCAAACAAGACATTAAGAGGTGATTATCAAAGATGTACTTCCTGGAACATACCGAGGGTATAAACAAGGATATCTTAGATGATGATTGTCCAGACATGATTGTCATCAGTCAAGAGAAGGAGGATGACAACATCCCCTTCATCACAGCTATCCACCAGGACTTAACCCTTGGTAATTGGAGAAACACTCCTTATATTTTCTGACAAGGGTAGAAAGGGCAGAAACTCCCTCTGCCCTGTAGATAGCAATAATTACTTACTTTTGTTGCACAGTATTAGCAGTTGCTTTTGTCATTTCATGCTAACACTTTGTATGATTAAACAGTTTCATATATTAAATGAAAGCATTTTGTTTAAAGACTCTAAAGTTAGATGTGCCTAAACTTGCTGATGAGATGTCTATTCTTCACAAGGACTACAACTTTGGTGTCTAGTTGGACTCTGACTTGATGGAGATTGAACAAGAGGACTATGAGATACCTTAGGAGATCAAAAAATGGGCCAAAGATAAACCCAAGCCAAATCTTGATCAAACCACCTCTTTTAACTTTAAAACCTCAGAAAACCCTAAACAAATCCAGATTGGTTTGGACCTTACTCTAAACCAAAGGAATGACATGGTTACTCAATTGACCCAATTCCTGGATGTGTTTTCATGGTCTCATGAAGACATGGTCGGTTTGTCAACTGACATCGTCATTCATCACCTTCCCATCAAAGAGGGATTCAAGCTAGTTAGAAAGAAACTCAGGCGATTAAAATCATAGTGGAGTTTAAAAGTTAAAGAAGAAATTATGAAACAATTTCAAGCCGACATCATCATGGTATCAACATACCCTAAGTGGCTATCCAACATAGTCCTCATGCCTAAACTCGGGGGAAGGTGCGAATTTACGTGGATTATAGGGATTTGAACAAAGCTTATCTCAAAGACAGCTTTCCTGTACCATTCATCCACATACTCCTTTGCTGACTGCTATGCGGGGTACCATCAAATCATGGTTGATGAAGAGGATCGTGAGAAAACTGCATTCATCACTCCTTGGGGAACCTTTTGCTATAGACGGTTGTCATTCGAACTCATCAATGCTGAAGCTACCTATCAGCGAGCCATGATGGCTCTTTTCCATGATTTAATACACAAAGAGATAGAAATCTATGCGAATGACATCATTGTTAAGTCCCAAAAAGAAGAAGGCCACTTAGGCCATCTCAAAATGCTTTTCAACTGGTTGCACAAGTATAACTTGAAGTTAAATCCGGCTAAGTGCGCCTTTGGTGTCAAATCAAGCAAATTGCTAGGATTCTTAGTAAACCACAAAGGCATTGAGCTGGATCTTGGAAAAATCTAGGCCATCACGGAAATGCCCATACCCCATAAAGAGTGGAAAATACGGGGATTTTTGGGAAGAATCAACTTCATCAGACGATTCATCTCCCAACTCACAGCAACCTGTGAACCCATCTTCAAGTTTCTAAGGAAGAACTCCTCCATGAAATGGAATGAAGAGTGTCAACAAGCCTTCCTTCTCATCAAAGAGCAGCTAATCAAAGCTCTTATTTTGGTACCTCCCAGAGATGGTGTTCCCCTGTTTATGTATTTATCAATTAATGAAAATGCTATTGGCTGCATGTTAGGTCAGAAAGATGATAGAGGCCAAGAAAGAGCTATCTATTACCTCAGCAAAAGATTTAGTAGCAGTAAACATAAGTACACTCTGATTGAGAAAACTTGTTGTGCATTAACATGGACTTCCATGAGGTTACAACATTACCTCCATGGTCACACAACCCATCTAATATCCTATGTGGATCCTCTCAAGTACGTTTTCAGCAAACCCATATTGAATTGTCCATTGTCTATATGGCAGTTGATCATGAAGTAATTTGACATCATTTACGTGAATCAAAAGTCTATCAAAGGTCGAGGAATTACAGATCAACTGGCCTCTGTACCTGCAGGGGATTTCAAACATTTGGAAACATATTTCCCCGATGAAGGGGTAATGATAGTTCAGCAACATCATCAAGATGATACACATAAACTATGGAAGATGTATTTTGATGAAGCAGTAAACATGGAAGGTTCTGGATCTAGAGCAGTTCTAGTATCCATTTCGGGGAAGCAATATCCTGTTACCGTCAAATTGCAGTTTGGCAGCACCAACAACACAGCTGAGTATGAAGGTTGTGTCATGGGGTTAAAACTAGCCCAATCCAAGGGCCTCGGATGGTTAACTGTCTTTGTAGATTGCGAATTAGTTGTGACGCCCCCAAAATAGGTCCATTCCATCCAACCCATTCTGAGTCGCCAAATACATGGTACAGAAACAACTACAACTTTATTATTACAACAGTAAAACTGTGAGTTTGAATACAAATATTATCTTCTAGACAATATCTATACTCAAATAAATCCTCATCACATTTATTGATACATTATTTTACAAAAATGGTGAGGACTACTAAACAACTCTCTCTAGAACCTTCATTCCATACCCTGACTAGTACTCGCTACATTCTCGCCTCCTGAGAAGAAAAATGGAACAACAAGGAAAAGGGTGAGCTCAACTAGCCCAGTAAAGAATATTATGACTAAGATAATATACAACAAATTATCGTTAGTTTTCAACAGGGAAAAAAAAACTAATAGAATACAATAGACAACAAGTTTTTAAACCAATATTCGCAGAGGAAATAATAATTCATTAGAAGAGTTAAGTAGAGAATGCAACTATTATCTTCTATGTATGAATATAAAAGTTCGTCGTCTATCTTTTATCCCTGTAACATCAATCAACATACATCTAGAATCAAATATTCATCTTTGCACTACAGGCCAAAGATATTCATCAGTTGATCATGTTCATCTAAACACCTGTTCATCTTTGCACTACGGGCCAAAGATATTCTTCAGAATCATTCATCTTTTGCACTACAGCCAAAGATATTCCATAATATCATCATTTAAGATCAAGATGATGAAAAATATTTTTAAAGAAACGAATCCAAAGAAAAACAAAATGACAAGGATTAAGGATTAAGGATTCGTACTTTGTTTTATCCACGCCCAAAAATACCTCAAAAATAATCATAGGGTGTAAAAATCAAGAATGATCAAAACATGGATACAATCAAAGCTAGTATCCGAATAGATATTTTAGATTTAAAAGAAAAATTTTCATTTTTCTATTGAATAGTGCAGATTCGTGAATAGTGCCGATATCGTGAATAAAGTCCGTATACGTGAATAGTAACTCGACACCAAAAGATAGAAATTCCACAAAAAACATCTTCACGCTTTTATGAATAGTACTCGTGAATAGTAACTCGTGAATAAGTAACTCATGAATAGTAACTCGTGAATAAATGTAAACTCATGAATAGTAACCCCAACATGAAAAAGTTCCAAATTTTGTAAAAAGTTCCAACCAATATTTCAAAGATAATGATATTGAAGAAATAATATCATTTGAGAAGAAATTAACAACCCTTACCTCGAAAGACAAGATTTAGTTGAAACACCTGGATATAGGCTATGACTTGAACTTGCACCAGATAGCAATACTCAAAGTATACTCAAAATACTCACAAGAATACGCTCGATAATATAGAGAGAAAAACTTGATTTAAAGTGTGATTTTCAATTCTAACCTAAGCACCCTATTTATAGAAAATTGCTTAGAACACCAAAGCGTAAAATTTAATATAATAATAATATATTATATATATATTCCTCGCCAACCAAGACTCTGAAATCAGCATGTTTACAACATATGGGGCCAACCAAAACAATAAAAACGTTTTTGTTGATATAAATAATTAAAACTTCCAAAATCAATTATTTTGAGCTTCTAACTTCAATAATTCATAATAAATAGCTCTTTTATCAGAAAAATTGAATCTCAAGAGTTTTTATAGGAAATCCAATTCTCTACAACTTTTCAGAAGAAAGTTTTTCCAAATCCCAAACAGAAATTGACCGAAATCCACAAACGGACGATTTTACAAGCTATAATCAAATTTTAGTCAATAAATGGGGTCCACCGACATGTTTAACATGTTTTAAACATTTATTACAACAAAAATACTCTTCCTCCTCGTATACTCATATATCCCACATTTGCTTATTCGAAATATTTGCGTATTTTACCCATAACTATCCACATTAATCAAATCGACCCTTACTATTTCAAAATAATAAATAGAGGAAAATAAATTTCATTTATTAATAATTTGGGGTCTTACAACCTCCCCTCCTTATGAAATTTCATCCTCGAAATTGACGTACATACCTGGTGTTTCGAAAAGATGAGAATACCTCGCTTTCATTTCCGTTTCCAACTCCCAGGTCATTTCTTCAATAGCATGGTTTCTCCACAAAACTTTAACTTGTGGTATGACCTTCGTACGTAGGACATGCTCCTTCCTATCCAAAATCTTGACAGGTACCTCTTCATACGTTAAGTCTTCGGCTATCTCGTTCGGTTCTAACTCAATGACGTAGTTTGGGTCGTCCACATATTTACGTAACATCGATACGTGAAAAACGTTATGAACACGCGTCATACTTGGCGGTAAAACGAGTCTATAGGCCACAATTCCTATTCGATCGAGAATTTCAAATGGATTAATAAATCGAAGGTTTGAGCTTTCCTCACCTCACCGATTCTCTCGCTTTTGAAATAACAACTTCTTGCACCTCCTTCTTCAAATTCATCAGCTCCGGTGTGTAGCTTGAACAACTTTAACTTTATCGATTAAAGTCGATTATACTCGTATATCATCATGTGGATACCTAGAGTTTTCATCTCCATCTCTATTATTTGTAAATTATACGAAATGAGTCTTTGACAATATCGTACTCGATTTGTATACGATCTTCTACTCAACACGCCACCTACCACGTTCGCTTTTCCAGATGGCATGGTCGTAACATGTGTTTAAATGAGTCTCCTCTTGAGTTCTTCGAAGCTCTTCCCACATTCCTTGCTCCATTCAAATTTTGTATCTCTACGAGTCAGCTGCGTTAATGGAATAGCGATTCGAGAATATCCTTCAACGAATCTCCGATAATAACCAACTAAGCCTAGAAAGCTACGTATTTCGATTACCGACTTAGGTTGTTATCAACTGTGACTCATATTCCAACCTTGGATAGCACGTTACAATGACACCTATCAGTTTAATATAGCACGAATATGGTGTCCCCTACGGAGAGTCTGGCTTTGGTGCATTCCACAAAGGAAGTCACCAGATAAAGGCTCAGGTACCAAATTCTATAGTTGAATTTTTAACTCTTGAAGTTCAATAGGAGCCATTCGATATGAGATTTTAGAAATGAGTTTTGTATCGGGTTCAAATTCGATACAAAATTTAATATCAGTCTTTGGGAGTAAACCAAGAAATTCTTCAGGAAATACGTCAGGAAAAATCAATAACAACAGGAATATTATTCAAATCTGACGTGTCTTTATTCAAATCCATAACATGGACTAAGAAAACTTGACATCCATAATAAACGAATGACTTCATGGCTTGATATAAAAATGTTTGATTACCATGGTTTGATTGCTTGAATTCAATAACAAAGTTGCTTAGGAATATGAAAACTAACAACCTTACGAAGAAATCAATTTCGGCATGATGAGTAGTTAACCTTAAAATCACATCAAAAGCAAATATCTCTATAGAAATAAGGTTAACAAGTAATGTGATAGTGCCAACTCAATCAAGCAAGATTTCTATACAATGAGATGTAATGAAAGTTTCTCTTAACTGAGTCTCCATAAATAGGTCAAAGTCTAATTTCTCCGTAGTCAAGTTCAAACGTTGAGCGCAAGCAAGAGAGATAAAAGAATGGGTAGAACCCATCTTCAGTAAGGTATAAACTTCGCAAGAATTTATAATTAACTAACCTGTGCTAACTTCGCTCGAAGTTCCTCGCATTTTGACCGGTCCACGACAAACGCTCTTCCGTGAATCGCCGACTTTGACTTTTCTCGAACATCCTTTTGAGTCACCATTCCCACCGGACTAGGTTTTGATATCGTATAATCTCGAAAGCGATATGTCCTTCTTTTCAACAATTATAGCATACCTTAAACTGCTGTAAGCGCTTAATGATATGTCCTCTTTCCCAAGATTTGTAACATACGACCTATGGTCTTTCTCCTCCTTGGAACCCGATTCTTTCTTTGGCCGACATCTTCACATGGTTGTTGTTGAATCTCCTCTTTTTAAAATCTCCTCCCGACTCGCTTTCTTCTATTTTCATGGCCACGATTACCACCAGTGGTTACCGCCTTTGTCTCAGATTCTTCTTTCTCCGCCGGTTATCGTTATTCGATGATCGCTATCTTCTAGATGATCCTCGGTTATGGTCCCTCGATTGAACGCATCACTCGTTATCTCACTCTAACAACCGAGCCCTATTGACAACATCCTAATAGAGAAAAATTTATGAGAATGAGATCTTGACGTATCGCCGGGTTTCAAACCTCTCGAAACATCCGCGTCATCGCTCCTCATTCTCCACCAAATGAGGTGCAACTCGATAACTCAAATAACTTCGCCTCAGATCGGGACACCGCCATGTTATTCTCGCTCCAGCCTAATAAACTCCACTTCCTTCATATGATTTAATACTTTCGTGGAAGTGTACTTGTCATTGAACTATTTCAAAATGTCTCCCATGACATGCTCGGTCACTGGATGGATACGCTTCACGACTCCCACCGATGAGTCCGCCTCGCCCACTAACATAAAGGTAGCGAATGGAACCTTCGTTCCTCCGCATCCCAAGACATCGAATATCTTGGTAATTTGTTTGACCCACGCCTCCGCCTTTAATCGGATCCGCTTTCCCCGCACTTGCGTGGTCCCAACTCTTTGAATCTGCTGGTCATTGTGACCACCCGTGAATTGTTATCATTTCCTCATGTATTTTGAACACGAGTCTCCTCGTCGATTTTGCATGAATCGCAAAAAGCTTCTAAACATCCCCTCGCTCATCATCTCGCTCAGTGGTGTTGTTTCACAGGAGGTACATTGTCACTGATGCACGCTCTCCTCGTTAAAGAAATACAGAGCATCTCCACGATCTCATTTACTCCATCATTAATATTCTCAATGACATTCTCAAATCATCGCCATAAAACAAGGGTTAATTAAGGAAATCAATATATCACATAATATCCTTATATATTGACCAACTAACAAATAAGCTTAGGTAGGACATACTAGCGAAGGATTACTACTCGTCTCTCCCTCCTAGTTCTATTCCCCGATCTCCGCCAGAGATCATATCCCTAAGCTCGATACCAAACCGTGATGCCCCCAAAATAGGTCCATTCCATCCAACCCATTCTGAGTCGCCAAATACATGGTACAGAAACAACTACAACATTATTATTACAACAGTAAAACTGTGAGTTTGAATACAAATATTATCTTCTAGACAATATCTATACTCAAATGAATCCTCATCACATTTATTGATACATTATTTTACAAAATGGTGAGGACTACTAAACAACTCTCTCTAGAACCTTCATTCCATACCCCGACTAGTACTCGCTACATTCTCGCCTCCCGAGAAGAAAAATGGAACAACAAGGAAAAGGGTGAGCTCAACTAGCCCAAGAAAGAATATTATGACTTAGATAATATACAACAAATTATCGTTAGTCTTCAACAGGAAAAAAAAACTAATAGAATACAATAGACAACAAGTTTTTAAACCAATATTCATAGCGAAATAATAATTCATTAGAAGAGTTAAGTAGAGAATGCAACTACTATCTTCTATGTATGAATTTAAAAGTTCGTCAGCTCATCTTTTTTATCCCTCAGTAACATCAATCAACATACATCCGGAATCAAATATTCAATTTTACACTACGAGCCAAAGATATTCATCATTGATCATGTTCATCTAAACACTGCTCATCTTTGCACTACGGCCAAAGATATTCTTCAGAAATCATTCATCTTTTGCTACACAAATGAAAGATATTCCATAATATCATCATTTAAGATCAAGATGATGAAAATATTTTTAAAGAAACGAATCCAAAGGAAACAAAATGACAAGGATTAAGGATTAAGGATTCGTACTTTGTTTTATCCACGCCCAAAAAATACCTCAAAAATAATCATAGGGGTGTAAAATTCAAGAATGATCAAAACATGGATGCAATCAAAGCTAGTATCCGTAATAGATATTTTAGGCGAAAAGAAAAATTTTCATTTTTCTATGAATAGTCAGATATCGTGAATAGTAACTCGACACCAAAAGATAGAAATTCCACAAAAAAACATCTTCACGCTTCATGAATAGTACTCATGAATAAGTAACTCGTGAATAGTAACTCATGAATAGTAACTCGTGAATAGTAACTCATGAATAGTAACCCCAACATGAAAAAGTTCCAAATTTGATAAAAGTTCCAACCAATATTTCAAAGATAATGATATTGAAGAAATAATATCATTTGAGAAGAAATTAACATCCCTTACCTCGAAAAGACAAGACTTCTAGTTGAAACACCTGATATAGGCTATGACTTGAACTTGCACCGTGATAGCAATACTCAAAGTATACTCAAAATACTCACAAGAATACGCCGATAATATAGAGAGAAAACTTCAGCTTACGTGTGATTTTCAATTCTAACCTAAGCACCCTATTTATAGAAATCGCTTAGAACACCAAAGCGAGCGTAAAATTTAATATAATAATAATATATTATATATATATATTCCTACGCCAACCAAGACTCCTGAAATCAGCATGTTTACAACACTTGGGGGCCAACCAAAACAATAAAAACGCTTTTGTTGATATAAATAATTAAAACTTCCAAAATTAATTATTTTGAGCTTCTAACTTCAATAATTCATAATAAATAGCTCTTTTATCAGAAAAATTCGAATCTCGCTAATTTTTATAGGAAATCCAATTCTCTACAACTTTTCGTAAGAAAGTTTTTCCAAATTCCAAATGTAAATTGACCAAATCCATAAATGCATTTATTTTACAGCTATAATCAAATTTCAATCAACAAATGGGGTCCACCGACATGTTTAACATGTTTTAAACATTTATTGCAACAAAAAATACTCTTCCTCCTCGTATACTCATATATCCCATATTCGTTGTAAAAAAATATCACCGTTAATATATTATTAAAATAATATATTTAAATGAATTATTTTATCGTAAAAAGATAAAATATTAATTTTCAACAATTGTCACATTAAAAATTTTCTCCATCTATATCCACATAAAATCAATATTTTCCTCATCATATAAATCAATAATTATTTATTCACAAATAATATTACAGAATCACAATCTCGGCAACCAGTAGTTCTCCTGTGAAAGAGAGAGGCTTTCCAATAAGAATTTCTTCTTCTCTTGGCGCCTTGAATTAGGTGACCAAACCTCTCCTTAGACAGAACTTTCTAGACATTGCCAATAATGTTATCTAATAATATTATTCAGATAATATGAATTATTGCTTCGATAATAGAAAATACTATGCAGTGACAATTATTAAAACAACAGTAATACAAAATATCAACATAGTAATTATTGAATCAATAAAATAAAATACCGAATAAAGAATTATCGTAAATAATTATTGAGTAGTGCCTTCACGTAAGAATCAATAATTGGTGCAATCTGCAAATGCTACTTGTCAACAACGCGTATTAGTGTGTTTTAACCATCGGGTATTCCAACAAAGATAATTCAGTGTGAATAACTACGCCAAGTTATTTATAAACAACATATATTTGTCGCTTTTCTTCATCCAATCGCTTTACATTATGGGGCCCACAAAAGATCAAGCTATTGCATTTAATATTCCCGACAAGCATTTAATATTCCACGACCAAACGAATATTCCCCGACAATAATGAATATTTTATAACCACTTGCTTATTCGAAATATTTGCGTATTTTACCCATAACTATCCACATTAATCAAATCGACCCTTACTATTTCAAAATAATAAATAGAGGAAAATAAATTTCATTTATTAATAATTTGGGGTCTTACATTAGTAATCAGAAAACCATTGGGATCTATCACACTAAAGAACTACATTTGTTGCCTTACCATCGACAAGTTATCCAGATGTCTTCAGAGTTTAAAGAAATATCCTTCATCCACATTCCTCAGAATAAGAATGAATTTGCGGATGCACTAGCAACTTTGGCCTCCTTGATCAACATACTTGATAAGGAAGAAATGCTAAATATCATAGTTTTCCTGTAAAAGTCTCTAACCTATGGGAACTATATTGGAGAAGTATCGGATGAGCTACCTCCCATCAAACACCCTTAGTATTATGATATCAAGGAGTATCTGCAAGATGGATCTACACACACTGAGGTGAGTCAAGTTGAAAGAAAGAGGATCCATAGAATGGCCATAAAATTCTACCTTAACAGAAATACTCCTCGTGAGTTATCTCGTACTATTTCCTAGTACATCAACATCATAGCATCAAGCTATAATTATTCAAACATTACAGACCATCTTTCCTTTATAACCTAAACAGATCACGTCGTGATCTTATTCAAAAATCATCTCCCTTAGAAGTCTTTCCTTAACTCGTGATCGTTTTGTTTTACGATCCCCTTTTCTTTCCTTTTTCATCATACGTATCCATTTCTATACTTGGTACACATCGAGTCTCTAACAGTTTCAATATGGTATGCTGAGTGGTTTCCCACAAACAACCAACAAACAAAGTTCCGAGTTGCTAGTTCGTATATACCTCCGCTCTATGAAGGAATTGTTTAGCCCAGATACCATGCATCAACTATTAAAGAGTACAATTGTACCATACTTAAATATAAACTTTTAATTCTTTCTTCTTTATCATTCTCTTCTTATAGACATTGTCTATTTCTTATCACCTTACATCCTTATTATTGGAGTTGGGTAACCCCACATTCATACTCCTTATAACTTTGTGAGATTCTTCTGTGAATCCTTTCACGTATGTTTTAATCCCTTCTATATAATTTTTTTAAATTATTTCTTATTGTTCAAACTCTATTTGAGCGTATTCTTTCATTATCTTCATATTCCTTCTCTAAGGTTATAGCCTACGGTACTCCTACCTAAGGTTTATAACCTACAACTTTGATACCAACTGTAACGACCCCAAAATTCATACAATTTAATTCTTAATTTCGGTCGTGATTAACACGTCTACCTTCTGATTTTACATCATTATTCGATGTTAAACTATATAAAATGCGTTAAACTTTTATATCTTCTTACTTTAATTCCCTGAATCAAAACCTTTATCATCTACATGTCTTTGAATCAATCTTATTTTATGATTCACTTTATCACTGTTATTATAAAATTTTACATTTCAATCTGATAACCTTTACATATCAGATAACTTTAACATTAGCTTTACAACTCAACATAAAACTATACATCATAAAACATTTAGTACATCTCATGAGTCTTAATCATGGTATAAAGAATTAACAACTTTAGCTAAAATATTAATCTTCGTGTATTATTTCTGATCCACATCATTCAAGTAGCATATACTGTTACCTTCAATCCTTAACCTGCAAAAATGGTTATTTGCAAGGTTGAGCTCGACAGCCCAGCAAAATCTAACAGTTTTCATGCATCATGTAGCACATAGTAACATGCTCAACATATATCTCATAAACATTGGACTAACATAACATACATGTTACAGTTCATATAACAAGTATAAAGATTGAGTTCCTTACTCAATTAACATGCTTTACTCAATCAACATAGTCATAAGTTAACTTTAACATTTCATACATTCAACATATATATAACACAACATGCTCTTTGCAATAAAGATTTAAAACAGTTAATCACCAAGTTCACATAGTAAATAGGAACTGAAAGACTTGCCTTGATCGTTGTTTACCAATAACAGCTTTAACGACTTACGATATCTCCAAGACTTCACGTGTTCTCACACAATTATATAATCATTCACATTAACTATTAGTCACATAGCAACGCATATTATTTGTAATGTAAACTTTATTCTACGTCTCATAACCCTTCTTATCATAAATACACAATGTTCAATTTGTTTGTGCTAAATTTCAACTTATATCTCACTTTATTTCATATTTGAAGTTCATTCAAATGTTTAAGTCTTGCTAGGACTACTTATTGGTTTTATATTAACACTATTCAATATCTTATTATATTCATTTCATTTGATTTAAAACACTTTTAACGTTCATTATCACTTATCACGGCGTTTCGACGTTTATTCATCACACGCCCAATTTGTCTCTCTTGTGTGTGCTTAGTATACTTATAAAACTTATCTAATATATCATTTATTAATGTTAAGCATCATTATACTTCCTAATATTCATGTTCTATAACTTAGAACAACATCTCTTATCGTCAAGAGCATTACACTTGCATACGTGCATGCCCGACGCCCTCTTATTGCCTCTGAAAACACAATAGTCCTACAAATTACCATTTTTACCCTTCCTAAAGACCTCAAATTAACAAACTTAAAGAACAAAAGTTGTAGGTCTATTCGTCTTCGTTCAGGATCATCTTGAATCACCTCAATCAGAATTCGTATGAAAACGTTATGACCGTTTTACCAAAATAGGTCAAAGTAGTCACACCTTGCACACTAGGCGCGCGGCCCCGCCCAAATCCTTCATCAATTCAGAGCGCCCACGTAACTTGGAAACGCCCAGCTACGAGCCTGCTCTTCTGCGACGTGCGGCCGCGCCTGGCCGCGCCCAGATTACAGTGTTTTGCGATTTTTATACCCTTTTATCCTACTAATCTTCATAACTTGAATTATACACATCCAACTTAGTCCGTTTTCGATTCTATGGATTTGTAATTCATAGAAATACAACATACTAGAATTCTAACAATTTATTAAAATATTAACCAACCTGAAATTTGATCCAAAACACATGTTCATACTCTATTTTCATGTTTTAAACATATTTAGCGAATTCATTCACTACGAATTCGTTTTACATCCGTTTTTGTTCATTCCAATTGGGTTGTTTTCATTTTTCCAAGTACTATCAGAATACATCATCAATTTAAGGTTTTTATCATGATTTCATAACTAAACTTTGACTCCAACTAAGCCATAACATACATATTTCATTAAGAACACAAGTTCTTCATCCTTAGATAGTTTCATGAATTCAATTACCTAAAAATTGCTTATAGATGATATATAATAGATTATATATGCCCATAAACATATTCAAACTATACTTCAACAAATTCAACCACCAAAAACCTAATTACAAAGGCTTTAGAAAACAAAAATCAAAAACTAGAAACTTAAGAATTTACCTTTGATTATTCTAAGCTCTAGTTAGATAATTGGAAATCCTTGTTTAATCCTCTTTTTCCTCTTAATTCTTAGAGTGTCTCTTCCCTCTTCTCAATTTCTCTCTAAGCTCTGCTTTTCCCTCTGTGTTTTCTCTTGAAGCTTAGCAACTAAAATGCGTAAAAAGAAATACGCATTACTAATTGGGATATCGCTTACCCTTAACGTATATGTTATAATTATATTATATTTATTATATTTATTTATTTTTATTTATTTTATTTATATTAATTAAAATTCAAAAATTAAAAACCCAAAAGCCATAAAGCTTTATTTGGCAAAACCCTTTAAATTTTAAAGAATTAATATATTTAAGCCTTGTTGGGCAAAACTAAATTAAACTCCTTTAATTTATTTTAATAAACAATTTAGTTTATAATTTATAATCACATATTATTTATTTGGATCTCCATATTCAACATTAATCAAATAAATCAATCACATACTATATTTTAAATAAATATTCCACTTTAACAAATATCACAAATTATAATTTTATTTAATAACTTAATATACCACCTTAAATTATTAAATTAAAACAACAATATAACATCTCATGTTAAATTAAAACTCTCTAAATTATAATTTAATTTAATTTAAAATATTATCTAATGAATTTAGATTCATAAATATTTACTAGCAACCATTACATCAATAAAATATTTATCTCATCAATTTCAACAATAAACACATCAAATAAATATTTATATTTTAATAAATATTTAATATTACAATTTGAAATTCTAGATCGTTATAATTATTCTTATTTAAAATGATTTTTCTAATATTAAAATCATTTTTCTCTATTTATTTAATACACTAATTAAATAAATTAAATATCATTATTATTCAAATAATTATATTATTAATGAAAAATATTCCAAATTATTAAACATTATTTTTCATAATTTAAAATAATTTTTAAAACCATTTTTAGTAATTTTTATAATTTATTTTCTAATTTTAAGTATTTTCCAGAAAATCAAAAAATATAAATTAAATAAAACGTCGGTAATAGCTATAGCGACACTTGTCTGTCGTCTTAGGTGTTCTTGAGCCTCAAGAACACCGCTGCACTCAGCCAAGGTGGCTCTCGTTTGATCGCGCTTTAATTCTCAGTGTAATCATGTTCTAGGCTAACTTAGGCTTCCATCGTGTAGTACTCATGTAGTACTACCATTATCAACCATTAACAGATTCATAACTTAACAAGCTAGCAAGATCAGCCCCTTCAAAGTTACTGTCAGACCGAATCTGTGTTTTCTGGGTAACCCAGAAACCTAGACAGTTTCGAGTTGACACATTCAAGCTCACTTTATTCTATGTTCCAGTTATCAAATGGTTCGATTTTTGATCCAAACATGCAGTGGTCATGATAGGGAACACAAAGGAATCAACAGATCGTTTAAACAACAACACACTTGCTAGATTAATCCCGGTCAAACCCTGTCAGAATCATGGTTCAACCAATTTTTGGGTTTTCCAGAAATGGTATCCATGATCGACATGCCCAGTTTGACCGTCCACTATGTCCTACATGTTTGTTGTTTAAGATATCTAACAGTATAGATCTAAAGTACATATTACAGGCTACAATTTGGTTACCAAAACATCAATAAATAACATCATTACTGAAAATCATGTCAGACACTGAAAACTAATTTTTGGGTTACCCAGAATTCGTCTGGTCATGCCCGGTCAACGGGTTTTGACCAAGAATAACTTCAAATCTAGACATCAACTGACTATAATTTTACTTCCAGGTCAAAGACAACATGACATGGTATAGATTAAAACTTTAAAACATCATAATTCATAAACGAGCAAGGATCTATGGCCACTAGCATTCGGTTGTCATACCACCTTTCAAGCTGAAGAACAGTTTTGAAAAATCATCATTTTATGGCACTTTGATGCTATGGATCCATGATGGATCGACATAGATCATCTAAAAGCATCATATCACATAATACTAAACACTTAAACACAAAGTTTTTCTTAGCATGTAAGATCAAAATAGGTTAGGGTTTTTATACCTTTTTAGCTCAATCTTTGATTCTTGCTTTCAGGACTGAGATACTTGTTAATTTTGGATGCTAGGAGAGAGAGAGAGTTGTTGAAGGCTTTAGAGAAAAATGACCAAATGAATGCAATTTCTCTCTCTCAAATCTATTTATATTACTTAGATACATTGTATTCAAGCATACAAGGTGTCAAATGAGATCAGATGTGATGAGATTTTTAGTCACAAGTCAAAGCTTTAGGTTACCAACTAAAGCTTTACCAAAATTTACAAGTTAACTTACTAAAATATGTAAAAAAAAGGTATTTTGGTCATTGTTCATGAAATTGTAATGGCGTACTTGACATTTTTCAAACCCTTAGGGTTTAACACTAAGGTCCTAACCCTTAGGTTTTAAAATTTTAGTTCCTAAAATTTTTAAATTAAGGTTTTAATTAGAAAATTTAAAATTTCTAAATTACAATTAGGGTTTTCTAATTAAATTAGATTTTCCTAATCATATTAACATTTAATAAATACATTAGGCTTATCAATTAGGACTAGGGTTTCCTAATTAGGGTTTAGGATTCTTGGTTTTAAAATTAGGATTTCCCGACATACAATTAGGGTTTCTAACTACGCGTTAGGTTTTCTAATCCTGAGATTAGGGTTTTTAATCTCTTATTAGGGTTTATTAATTTTAAACCTTATCCGATCCATCATTGATCATTATCAACATACAGTACAAACACGTACTCATCAACACAATTATTCAAATTATATTTTTTAATGAATCCATGTCCTGATTTAAGATTAGGGTTTCTAAAGCTATTAAGCACAACTCTACTCTAATTTCTCAGTCAATACACAAATTGACTAATTCCTGAGACTTGTATCATAGATACACAATACAATATTAACAGTTAATGTCAATATTTAAAAAATAATTATTCGTAAAATTTAGATTATTTGAAATCCTGGGTTATTACAATTACTACCTGTTACCTATTTTAATTAAGAAAAAGGTACTCTATGCCTTACAAAGGTTAACAGTATGTTTACAATCATGAAGAAGGTAAACTACCGGTGTAGGTACTTTAGATGATTAGTCTATTGTGCCTTAGTAATCGGAACGACTATATGAATTCTTAGATTAAAATATTTTATCCAATTAGTATATCCCCATTTTCAGGGTTGTTCACCTCAGACTTATCATAAGATTCTGTACCAAAACAATTTGGTTCATCATAAGCTTTCAAAGAATACTTTGAATTTCATAAACATTTGTCTAGCTGAATCAAATAGCTTAGACGCATATCAATAATTTGAGTTTTAATCGAAACATTTCTGGCCAAATTCACTTGGCAATAAATTATCTTTAAAATTCTTAGAATCATTTTGATGTCATGATACCTCACTGTATATACAGTCTGTTTGAGGATTCCGTCATTTTGTGACTTTGTCATACTACATCATATTATAGTGGGTTGACGATCTTTAGATCACATTCGACACTAAGTAGTTTTGCATTGATAACTCCATCATTTTTATCATCTCTGCACCAGGTTGCATGATGCATTAATGATATAAAAATACATTTTGATAATTCAAATCATTTTTGTCTAGCCGAAACAAGTAGCACAGACTATTCTTTAAATCGTTCAAAAATCTTTACAAATTAGTTTTATAATCTCAATAGGTAACGAGGTGTCGGTGGCCCGAAGTCCACTTAATCCTAACTCCCTTCTCAATACGAATTTTATTTAACCCGTATTCATAATCCTTTCTTGAATTTGTCTCTTACTAATTTATACTACAACTGATACACATCAATCTTTGCTGTAAAATTTTCAATCATTAGATTAATTCTTCTGTATGCCATAACCTTATCAGATCACGGGGTGATCTTATCGTATATATTACGATTTATTTTTACTTTACGATCATTTTGTTTTATGATCTCTTATCCCTGTACTTTTAGTCTTTTAGACTTTATCTCTTCACCACTACTGTTCAACTTTATTATCAGAGTTAGGGAACTCTGTATCTTTATAACTCACCGAGATTCGTCTTTGAATCTTACCGACATACTAACTCTATTTGAGTTAGTCGTTCTCCTAATCACTAAGGTTATTGGTCTCAAGTATTCCTACCTAAGGTTTATAACCTACAGCTTTGATTACAATTGTAATATCCCCAAATCCGGGTCCCAAATCACCGCGAATCTGGTACAATCATTCAATAACTATTTGCGAAAGATATAAACATAAATTGTTTATACATTAAACTTTATACATTACCCCAAGGTCGAGAACCTTCACTTAATACACAACTCATAACGTATTTGACTTACAATGTCATTATTATACAATACTGTTACAATTTTTATCTACACATATATAATCCAAAGCTGGACTTGTCTTTATCTTTTCCTGTATCCGACATATTCGTCTTAATATGCAATGTTTATCATGACATAGCAAGGGTGAGCAACAAATTTTCCCAGCAAGTATAAGTTTATTTAAGGATATATCATGATTGAAAGAATATGAATAAAAGGTTGGCTATGTTCAACAATATAAAAATTGAGAACTAGCAGGAATCAAATTTCATAACTGAACGATCAGGACGACATGAATAAATGTCAGTAATAAACATGAACACAATATCTGGATCAGATGGTAATGAATGTGATCAGCCTTTCATACCTGATGAATACATGTAATATGCACAGATTGCGAATCAATAATTAATAGACATGATTATCATCAATGATTAACTACAAACACATTTCAAATAACAAATCGACGTCGAGTTAGAGGAAACTTGCACAATAATTAGAAGTTCAAGGCTTGGATCTTGCATGTATCACCAACTACTGCTACGCAGTTTATAATGCTTTATCTAAAGACCAAATATTAGGAATATAGATCTCAAATATTAGAATAATATCATCATAGTATAATATTGTTATAATAATAAAATAATCCTAAACACATAACACATAACCCTATCAGTCCACAAACTACTTAAGACTCGGTATCAAGTTAAACTATTTTAGTCTGAGTTTAATCCGGCACAATTCTGACATTTTGACAGCCTAGTCAGATAATTATCGAGTTTAAGTTCAATTAAACTATGCCTAAACACTTAACAATATCTTAGATAATTATATTATCAATCAAAATAATTTTCCAAGTCTCATAATAATTATTACATAATAATTATCATTTATTATGATTTTTCAATCATTACTATCGTATTTATATGATTTAAATACTTTAATATTATATATTACAAGTTCTTCTTTAACATCTAATAAGTCAAATACCAATCCAGCAACTCAGATTGCAATTCAGCAACCTGAATTCCAAATACAGCAACCTGGATTCCAAATCCAGTATCTAAATGGTCAATCCAGCAAATCAAAATGCAATCCAGCAAGCTGGATTCAACATATTTTCAATTAAGTAAACTGCTTTTCAAATCAGCAAGCTGGATTCATCAAGTTTTTCAATCCAGCAAACTGGATTCATTATCCTTCAATCCAGCAAACTGGATTCATAAACTATTCAATCTAGCAAGCTATTTTCCATATCCTTTTCACGAAAAACACCAAATCACTTATTATTTTTCTATCCTTTGTCCAAAGATATATATATATATATATATATATATATATATATATATTTCATACACAATAAGTATCTTTCCATAATTTTCCAACTTCCTTTAGTATTTTTCAAAAATTATTTTTAGTGTGTAGCTTAAAAAATTAGCCCTATCATGCATAACTCCAGAAATTCCCATCTCTTGACAAAATCTTATACTTGTTAACATGAGCCTCCAGTTTAAATTTTGTACACCTGAGTTATAGGACTCCAAAGATAATTGTTTTACGTAAAAATCATAAAAATTGAAATGGTCATTGTAAGTCAGAATGAGCTCATTTTTGGACATGAGGTACTTAATACCATATATTTTCATGTCCCAAAAGGCCAGAATTTATTTCATAAATTAAGTGGCCATAACAGCCCCTAGAAAGTTCTGGGCAGTAGCTATTTTGGAAAAACGGGTTTTTCGTACTTTGTTAAAAATAGTCCATACGGAAATCTACAACTCCTTTTTCAATGATTCTACTTGGAGATGTTAGAAAATTTATCATAGTTTCCTCCCAAAGTTTTCCAGAATTTTTGAATATCCAAAAAAAGACAAAAATGCCCCTACCCTTAACTTTCCAAAATAGTCTGTTTTTCCTTAAAAGACACGAAACTATTTTTTCTAAATCAGTTACTAAGGACTGTGTACTCAACATTTTTGAGTTCTACAACTTGGGTTTAGTAGATAACTTACATATCTAGCACCTCTATTTGACGGACCACAAAAAGAAGGTGTAGATCAAAAACGGTGGAAATTCAAAGTACATAGAAATTTTAGGGTTTATAAACTAGAAAATCACTTTTCTTTACTTTTGATTTCCAACTAAAACAACACCCAATATGGGTATATCTAAATATGAAACACTCATTAACATGTATATACATGATTTTTGATTTTAGAAATATAGATTCAAGATTTGATTAAGAATAATCAAAAATAAAATTACATAAACAAAAGTGGTTTATACCTTTAATTATTTTTTCATGCTCCCTTTCTTCTTCTTCTTCCCAAGATGACTATGGAGTTAGGATAATTTGAAGAAAACTCTCCCTCCTCCCCCTCTATGGCTGCCGAAGCCTCTCTTCTCTCTCTCTATTTGGTTTATTTTACTAGCAAATATGGAAATGAAATAAAAGAAAATAGAGAGAAAACAATAGATTTTAGTTATTGCTAGTAAAATGTGTATAGATATATTATGTATATCTATTAATTTCTCCCATATTCCTTGCTCTTTCTCTCTCTCACTAACCACTAAAGCTTTGCTTGGAAGCATTGCCAAAGTGTTGGCTAAATGGGGAAATGACACCTAGGATGTTTGTTCACCTAATAAAGTAAACAACCAACACATTCTTCCCCCCTCATTTTCCTTCTCTACACAATCTGGCCAAGTGGCCTTGGCTTGCCCATATTTGATTTTTTTTATGTAATATTTAGTACATCCAGTGACTAAAATGCCCCTCTTCAATTGGGCTAAGAGATTGGGCTATAATTAAATTCTTTTGGGCTTCTAAATTAATTTCTTGTGCCATATGAAATTAACATAGTCCAATACTTTTAAATTCTTATCCAACCCAAATCATTTAATTATGGTTTTCATTTCCTCAATTAAATTTAAATCCTTACTCATGTACATTTAATTTTTTAATCCAATTAGACTTGCTATAATTAGGTTATAAAATTAATTAATAGAGATGTATAAAATAAATCTCTTAGAATTATTGTATATTTTATATACTAATATTCTCCCGTATCATAAACCTTAAGTTATTCAATTTTTCATTCCTAATTTATAATTAGGTTACCTTAACTTCTCTTATTTGTTTATAATAAACAAATAAAAACAAACGCATAGTATTCATATGCACTTATACCCTTAATCCTGAATAATTCATCACAAAAAATTTTTAACCCACCAAAATCCTTCACAGAATTTTCAAATCCTTAATATTTTTTACAGAAATATCAAATCCATACACTTATTTTCTGTCTAGGTCTATTATTTGACCTTAATTCAATCTTTTAAGATTTTAATCAATTGTCCAAATTTTCGGGTTGTCACATGCAGGATGTTGTACAATCAAAAGATGTTATGTCAGGTATTATCCCAATACATATTATTTGATTCGGGTGTTACTTGCTCGTTTATATATCTGATGAATTTGCTAAGAGATTAGGATTGCCTAGTGAAGAATTAAATTTTTCTTTAAAAATAGAAATTGCGAATAGAGAGGTGATTCCTGTTAGATTCGTATATAAGAATTGTAGGGTGAATATTAAGGGAAATGTCATGATGGTAAATTTAATTCCGATAAAACTTGGAGGGTTTGATATTATTTTGGGAATGGATTGGCTGTTCAATTATGGAGCGATAATTGATTGCCAAAAGAAATGTGTAAACCTTATGACTCCGTCAAAGGTTGTATTCTATTGTAGCAAATCTCCTAGACATGCGAGATGTCTGACAATTATGCAGGGCAAGAAGTTGTTGAGTCAAGGCTGTGTGGGTTATTTAGCTTACATAGTCAATACTCAGAGGAAGGGGGTGAAACTGGAAGAGATACCAGTGGTTAGGGAATTTGTAGATGTGTTTCCAAAAGATTTTCCAGGACTTCCGCCTGAGAGAGAGATTGAGTTCGTGATCGACTTAGCGCCAGGAACCGCTCCGATATCGAAGGCCCTGTAAGGAATGGCTCTAGTAGAGATGAAGGAACTGATGGTACAATTGCAAGAGCTGTTAGACAAGAAGTACATTCAGTCAAGTGTGTCACCGTGGGGAGAACCGATGGTATTCGTGAAGAAGAAGGATGGGTCAATGCATCTTTGCATTGATTATAGGGAATTAAACAAAGTCACTATTAAGAATAAATATCCATTGCCAAGAATAGATGACTTATTTGATCAATTGAAGGGTGCTAGATACTTCTCAAAAATAGATTTGAGAAGTGGGTATCACCAATTGAAAGTATGGAAGGAGGATGTACCAAAGACGACATTCAAAACTCGGTATGGATATTACGAGATTTTGGTGATGTCTTTTGGTTTGACAAATGCCCCTGTAGCATTCATGGAATTGATGAGTAGGGTGTTTAAACCATTCTTAGATAAGTTTGTGGTGGTATTAACTGATGACATTCTGGTGTACTCCAAATCTCAAGAAGAACACGTGAAACATTTACGTTTGACATTGGAGACACTAAGAAAGGAAAAGTTATATGCGAAATTCTCTAAGTGTAAATTTTGGCTAGAACGTGTATAATTTCTTGGACAGGTGATTGACAAAGATGGGATTTCAGTGGATCCATCAAAAGTTGAAGCCGTAATCAATTGGGAACAACCAAGAACACCCTCGGAGGTGAGGAGTTTCTTGGGACTGGTCGGCTATTATAGAAGGTTTACTCAAGACTTTTCCAAGATTGCCACTCCGTTAACAAATTTGACAAGGAAAGCTGTAAAATTTGTTTGGACGGAGAGGTGTGAAGAGTGTTTTCAAGACTTAAAAAAGAAGTTAAGGGTGGCACCTGTGTTCTCATTACCAGATAATACAGGAAACTTTTTAGTGTATAGTGATGCACCACATAAAGGACTAGGGCGTGTGCTTATACGAAATGGCAAAGTCATTGCGTATTCATCAGGACAATTGAAGGAATACGAGAAAGGGTATCCGACTTATGATTTAGAGTTGGCTGTGGTGGTATTTGCTCTGAAGATATGGAGACACTATGTCTATGGAGAGAAATATGAGATCTACACAGATCATAAGAGTCTGAAGTATATTTTCATTCAGAAGGATCTGAACATGCGTCAAAAGAGATTGATGGAATTAATAAAAGATTATGATTATGAGATCTTTTATCATCCGGGCAAGGCGAATGTGGTTGCAGATGCTTTAAGCAGGAAAGGCCGGTAAAAGTTGATGCTGATAACTACTCAGGAGGAGCTTATTTCAGCAATGATAAAGCTAGAGTTGGAAATAAAATTTCCAAAAGAATCCGATGAATGACTATTCTAGATAGAAGTTAGTCCAACTTTAGTGGACTAGGTAAAGAATGCTCAACTACAAGATGAAGAATGTGGAAAAATCAAAGAGAAAGTGGTTGAGGGTAGTGAAGTGAAATACAAGATCGATACCGAAGGGCTACTAAGATTCGAGGGAAGAATTTGGGTTCCAGCAGTACCAGATATTAAAGACGAAATCTTGACCGAAGTTCATAACTCAAGATACTCGATTCATCTGGGAAGTACAAAGATGTATCAAGATTTATGATGACATTTTTTGTGGCCAAACATGAAAAGAGATGTCGCAGAATGTGTTGCGAAATGCTTGACATGTCAAAGAGTAAAGGTAGAACACCAGAAGCCAAGCAGATTACTTCAACCATTGGAAATACCATAATGAAAGTGGGAACACATCACAATAGATTTTGTGGTGGGTCTTCCAACTATTCAGAGAGGTTATGATGCGGTTTGGATGATAGTGGACAGACTGACAAAATCAGCACACTTTTTGCCAATAAAGATTAGATTCAATCTTGATCAGTTGGCAAAGTTGTATGTTAAAGAAATCGTTTCGAGACATGGAGTTCCAGTGTCAATGGTGTCAGATAGAGATCCGCGATTCACATTAAACTTCTGGAAGAAACTACAAGAATGCATGGGAACACAGTTGAGAATGAGTACGACATACCATCAGCAAACAGATGGCCAAAGTGAATGAACAATCCAGATGTTGGAAGATTCGCCTACAACAACAGTTACCACACAAGCATTAGCATGCCGCCTTACGAAGTATTGTACGACAGAAAGAGCAGAATTCCACGGTGCTGGGATGAAGTTGGTGAATGTCAACTATTAGGACCGGAATTGGTGCAATAAACTACTGAAGTTGTTAAACTCATCAAGACAACATTGGTAGCTGCTCAAAGCAAACAGAAGAAGTATGTTGATCAACACAGACAAGATCATGAATTCGACGTAAGAAATTACGTATTCTTAAAATTTTCTCCTTGGAAGGGAAAAATTCATTTCAGTAAAAAGGGAAAGCTAAGTCCAAGGTTTATTGGACCCTTTGAGGTGCAGCAAAGAGTAGGAGAGGTGGCTTATGAGGTAGCTCTACCTCCAGAGTTGGAACACGTTCATAATGCTTTTCATGTTTCGGTGTTACGACCGTATAAACCAGATTACAAGCATGTGATCGAGTATCCAGATAGTTGACAGGAAAGAACAAGTGCTCAGGAATAAAGTAATACCTTCCGTAAAGGTGATATAGAGAAACCACAATGTCGAAGAGGCTACATGGGAACTCGAAGCTGAAATGATGAAGAATTATCCTGAATTATTTGTTTGATCTATGTCTTCGATTCTGGGGACAGAATCTTTGTAAGGAGGGAAGAATGTGACGAATGAATTATTTGAGTTGTGATTCTGGGGACAGAATCCTTGTAAGGAGGGAAGGATGTAACAATCCAAGATTTTATTATTTGTAATTTAAAATATTTAGTAAATTAAATAAATATTTTATTGATGTGGTTGTTGTTAGTAAATATTTGTAAATTATATTTTTTGGATAATATTCTAATTTAATTTAATGTAAGAGTTGGAAAGTTGTAAGATAATATGAAATGCTATATTACTTTTTTAATATTATAATTTAAAATGATATGTTAAATTATTAAATAAAATTATAATGAGATTATAATTTGGTGATAATTAAATTAAGCGAAAAATTTATTTAGTGTGTTTATGGGATATGGAAATCTAAATAAACAATATGTGATTGCAAATAGCATGTGATTATAAATTATATACTAAACTATTTATTAAAATAAGTTAAATTAGTTTTAAATATATTTATCCAAACAAGGCTTAAAATATTAAGTCTTTATTTTAAAGAGTTTTTGCCAAACAAAGCCTTACGGCTTTTAAATTTTGAATTTTATTATAATAAATAAAATAAATCAAATAATAAATAAAATATATTTATAACCTATACGCTTATATGTTTGTAATCGATATATTAAGTATGCGATTATGACTATCGCTTTTATTTTACGATAATCGTTAGTTCGCTTGGTTATCAGTTTTGTTTACGCATTTGAGTTATTTGCTAAGCCTAAGAAGAAAATACAGAGAGTTTGAGAGAGACTTATGAGAGTTTGAGAGAGACTTGTGAGAGATTTCAGTGGTTATGAAGGATTTTCAAGCAAAAAAAGGTATTATTCATAACCTTAATATTATATATATATATATGTTTTACGGCATGAATTTTCAAGCTCTGTGAATCAAGTTTTCTGGAATTGTTGATATACAACTTGTTTTGATGATTATATGTATTTATGATGTTTGGGTTTGTATTTAAACAAGAATTTGTATGTTAATTATGTTTAAGAAGGAAGAAAAGTAATTACAATATATGTTTTTACATATGGCTTGTGAAAGTACCAAATTTGGTGGGTAATTTGTATACTAATCTATAAATTGAGTCTTGAATACGTTAATTCGGTAAGAAATGAAGAGAATGTAGTTTGAATAAGTTAATCTGGTGTACAATGGTGATCGCAGTGTTGATTTTGTCAACAATGACAAAAACAGAGTTTTTGGTTTAAAACGTGGAAGTCAAGGATTTAAATTTTCTGAAGTTGTTGTTTAGTTGTTTTAAATCAGTATTTATATGATGGGTAATGTTTATGTGTAATCTATGTAAGTTATATGTGTTAAATTGGGTGCTAGAAATTAAGATTACCATTGTTTCTGTTCTTCGCGCTCAGCTTCAGTAATTCGAGTCGCAAATACTAAACTTAATAAATACAGTTAATAAGCTTCAAGGTCATAATGCAGAAAACTTAATGACGCAAAGACCCCAAGCAGCGTAATGGCCGAAAGTTTATTTTTATTACACAAAATCTGTAATTGTTGATAAGGTGAAATATTTTAACTGTTAAAATGTGATTTTGGTATTATAGTACTAAGAATGAGCATATTATTAACAATTAACGAGTTTTCTTATTACGTTACTAATGTAACTTGACTATGTGATTAAAACTAATCCATACATGAAATAGATACGTATTTGTATACAGACTATATGTAGTAACTAATTATGTCATGATGACATGTGTATAGGTTATTGGGAATCAAATTATTACGGTTTAACTTACCCGCAAGGCAAGTTTTTTAACCCTAAACTTTATTTGAGCAAGTTCTCTAACTCTATTGTTACGATTGTGCAAGTTTTATAATTCTAAACCTTACCTCTTGATATTGAGCAAGTTTTTCTAATCTTTAACTTGTTTCTTAGTATGCAAGTTTCTTAACTCTGATACACTTATGTTGAACAAGTTTTATCGTTCAAATTACTATTTATTATGCATGCTCAATAGTCAAATTCTAAACAAAATTCTAACCTTAGCTTAATATTGTTCAAGAAAGGTAGATACGTTATTCAATGTTTATACTTTTAGTTTATTTCTAAAGCATGACCTTAATATACAATGTTGATTCATTTATGACTTATTCTATAGCATGTTGTTATTAGATTCTTATTCAACTAATCCTTAGTTGATGTTCGTTAAACTCTAAATTACCTTGAAACTTATCCAAGCCAAACTTACTTTGGTTCGAACTTGTATTCTAAATGCTGAAATGAACAACCCTACTACAGGGGATAATTTACGCGTAAACGTTTAGATGTTTGTGCACAATACATTGTACGAAGGGCTGATCCCCCTAAGTACGAGGAGTCCCTATAGTCTTATGACTGTTAAAGTTTAAGTTGAAAGAATAACTATGGACATAGTTCATGGTCTTTTGACCCTCAGATATATATTTCAAATTCTGTTCCTGATTATTATTAAAAAAATTACATTATTCAGTTCTATTGAGCCTATTCATTTGGCAGTTGATATGATGTTTATTCATTATCATTTCAAGTGAGCATTGTTTGCTCACTCTTGCGTATATAAATATTATTGTGACAACCCGAGAATTTGGATATTTATAAAATCTTAAAATATTGAATTAAGGTTAAATAATAAAGCTAGACAGAAAATAAGTGAATGGATTTGAGATTTCCGAGAAGGAATTTTGTGAATTTAAAATTTTTGTGGAGAATTATTCAGGATTAAGTGTATATAGTTGTATATGTGTACATTATGTGGTTAAGGGTCAAGGGTTGACCAGATAAGATATATCAGTGGCAAACCCTAATATTATATTAAGAACGTCAACATTTAGTTAAAAAATTCTTACGATTAACATGAAAGCCTAAAATCGGTTCTGGAACCCTAATTTTTGTTCCCAGAATTCGAAACCTTAATTCGAAAATTGAAAACCCTAATTTGGGAATTCAATTGCTAGTATAAGGTTTAAACGTTATTAATTATAACCTAATTAGGGAAAACCCCAATGATTAATTAGAAAACTCTAATTTTAAAGTTTGAAACCCTAATTGTTCTGTTATAAACCTTAATGTACAATTATGACCCTATTTGCTAAATTAGTAATTTTAATTAGAAAATATTAATCCTAATTAGCAATCTTAAATTATGATTAGGAAATCTTAGTATAATTAGAGAATCCTAATTATAATTTAAAAATAATAATTTTTCTATTTTTAAAACCCTAATATAGAAATCCTAGAATATTAATTTATGGAAACCTTAGGTTTTAACCTTAGGGTTAAACCCTAAGGGTTGGATCAAATGTTAATTTTGCCATTAAAATTAGAAATCAAATGACATTAATGCCCTTTGTCACATTTTTTATTATGTTGAGTGCAAATCTTGCCAAAATGAGAGTTGGTGACCAACTCTAAGACTTTCATGTGCCATATAACTCTAGCATCTCGGCCATCTTGCCTCTATAATCAGCCTTATACATTGAATCTAGTATATTAATGTTATAAAGTAAGTAAAGTAACTTACTTTACTTGGCATATTTACCAATACTTTCTCTCTCTATATTTTCGAAATTTTAAGAGAGAGTGAGACCAAAAGATAAGCCATGATCAGGTGTTAGCATTCCAAGATCAGATCACAGGGATCAGATTCAAGATCAAGCATTAAAGAGGTATAAGAACCCTAAAATTTCTAGATCATCAAGATTGTAGTTAATGTTGTTGTTTATTGGTTAAATATGTGTTAGATTGTGTCACATAGTGATCTGGGCTGTTGGATCAAGGATCCATATCATGTAGATGTACAAAAATCAAGTTTTTAGAAACTGTTCTTGAACCTTCATGAGTCTTCTAACAAGCAAATGTCAGGGACTCTAGATTCTTTTGTGTTATTGATTTATGGTGTTTGAAGTTATATATGTGTAGTATGTCATGTAGACTATAATCTGGAATTGGAAATAGGGCCATATCATGTCTAGATCATAAGTTATATGCAGTCAAACCTCGTTGACCGTTCACGAAGACTGAGTTTCTGGGCAACCCATAAACCCAGATCTCGTCCGACAACGTTTTCTGAGCCTCGGATCTTGCAGTATGTTAGTGTTATGGCTATTTTGTTGTTTGATCTTTGTAGCCTGTCAAGCGAACTACACATCTAAGTCCATAGAACAACCAGATCTCTCTTGAGTTCAAAGATATTGTAGGTCAATCTATAGTTGACCACCAGCCGGATGAACAATCTGGAAAACCCAGATTTGTTCAAGAACCGTTTTTTTGTCAGACTTTGACCAGCCTTAATCTATCATGTGTGATGTTATTAAACTGGTTTGGTGCATGATAATTGTAGCCTAACATTCATACTACATGTATGAACTCATAGATAGCATAAACAATACCTAGAACCAAAGTTACAAAGCACCAAAGAAGGTACCCTGCAACTGTTCTTCATTTCTGGAAAACCCAGAAATGAAGAACAGCTTTGACAATAGTTTCTAGAGCCTAGATATTACTGGTATGTTGTGGTATGGCCAGAAACTTTGTGTATAGTTGTAGTATTACACTTATAATACAATTATAACACTTTACCCAGCCCATAAACCTTACGATCTATGATCTCCGATCAATCAAATGAATGTAGACCTTAGTCAACGATACGAAGTTTCGGGTTTTCAAATAAAGAACACCAATAGCTACTACTGCTTTTGTCACTATAGCCACCTTTTAGCGACACTTAATTACTTAAAATTAATTATTTTTATTAAATAATTAGAGAAAATTAGTTTTTAATTATTAAAATACATAATAAATTCCTAAAAATTATTTTAAAGCCTAAACAATTACTTTTTAATTATTTTAGTATATTCAATAAATATTTAATATTTTTGGAATATTAATGGTATTTAATGTATTTAATTATAATATTAAATAAATTAGTTAAAATTATTTTAATACTTGAAAATTCATGAAAAAATATATTATGGTATAAGAAAATATTTTAAGTTATTTTTGATGACTTTTAATATTTTGTGATGAATTTCAATAATAAATTAATATTAATGGTGATTAATTTATTTAATAAATATATTAAATACACTATGGAAAAATAAAATTAATGATTTAAAAATCATATAAAAATGGTTTAAGTGTTATAAAATAATTTTAGTTATAAAATATAACTTTTGATATTTTGTCATGAAAATATTAATATTTTAATATTAATAGCAATTATTGGATAATGGATTTAATCGCTTAAAAATCATATAATTTGATTTTAAAGTATTAAAAATACTTTATGATATTATAATATTCTGTTATGATTTTCATTAATATTTTATATTAAATAAATATTAATGATAATGGAATTATATGGTATTTAAATTATATAAATACGATATTAATGATTGAAAAATCATGATGAATGGTAATAATTATCTAAAAATTATTACGAGCTTATGAAAAATATTTTGACTGATAATAAATTATCTAAAATATCTGTGAATCGGTTTAGACCGAGTCTTAGTGATTTTAGACTCAAGATTTATCCGACTAGTCCGTCGGGATGTTAGAATTATGCCGAATTCAACTTAGACTGCAATAGTTTGACTTGATACTAGGTTTTATATGATGTATAGACTGATAGGGTTATGTGTTATGTGTTTAGATTATTCTATGAATATGTATATATATATATATATAACAATATTATAATTTGATGATATTATTCTAACTTGGAAATCAATATTATTAATATTAGGTTTTCAGACAAAGCTAAATAAATTGCAAAACAATAATCGACCGAACAGGAAAGTTTCTTACACTCACTTATTGTGCAAGTTTTTCTTAACTCGACCTCGAGTTGTTTCATTCAAATATACTTGTGGTTAATCATTACTGATGACCATGTTTATGAATTATTTATTCGCACTCTGTGCGTATTGCATGTATTCATCAAGTATGAAAGGCTGATCACCTTCATTACCATTCGGTCCAGATATAATTGCTATGTTTATGTTCAGTGTTCGTTCAGCTATGAAAGTTTGTTCATGCTAGTTCACAATGTATTATTGTTGAATGTTAGCCAGTTTATTATTCAATTCTTTCAATCATGATATGTCCTCAATTAAACTTATACTTGCTGGGCAAACTTACGCTCACCCTTGCTATATCATGATAAACATTGCAGATTAAGATGAATACATCGGATACAAGGAAAGATCAAAGACAGTTCCAACTTTAGTTTACGTGTGCAGCCGAATTGTAATAGTATTGTATGATAATAATATCTTTGTATGTCAGATAGTATAATGATTCAGGTATTATGTGAAGGTTCTCGACCTTGGGGATAGTGTGTAAAGTTTAATGTATAAAAAATTTATGTTTATATCATCTGCAATTAGTTATAGAAATAGTATACCAGATTTGTGGTGATTAGGACCCAGATTTGGGGATGTTACAATTACAGCTAACGTTAAGAAGGTCGATGAACCTACCACCAGTAAAGGGAAAGGGAAGATGAACAAGTATTGAAGACTTGTAAACCTGTTAACTTTTATATTGTCAGACTTTATTTTAAATCTTGTGATGTAGTTATTTAATTTTATGCACATGTTGTTTGTATTTAAATGTTAGATAACCTGGGAGATTTTATTGAATTTATTAATGTAATCCTTTAATGTGAAGGTTTATTATTAAATTTTATTACGTTTAGGTAGTTAGACATGAATGTTTTTATCAAGTGAACACCAAATCTTGTGGGAATTAAGTATCTGGATTTAGGGGTGTCATAAGTTGGTATCAAAGCTTTAGGTTATGAACCTTAGGTTGGGAAAAGCCTTAGGAAGTAACCTTTGAAAAGATAGTGGTGATAAACTCTTATCGAGTTTTAAGGAAGAAGAAATAAAACACTTATGTGCTTATGTGATTGCAACCTATGTGCTCGTTGAGTAGTAATGATTAGTAATTAAAACTTAAAATTTTGGTTGTCGGGATGGCTAATGTAGAAAAATCCAGTCCGGCTAGAGAGGAAGGATCTCAGATGCCTAATGAGAAGCCTCGAGATATTCAGGTGGTTTGGGAACAACTACTGCCACGGGAATCATCTATATTGATCACAGTGGTTGAGCAGGAAGGGTTACCTGATGAGGATGATGAGATATAGACGGACGAGAAGGACCCTATGAAGCTGCCACAGTCGAATGAGGATGAGGAGGACGAGGAGGAAGAGATTCCACTAAACTCGATCACTGCCCGTATGTATGACGAAGTATACGACCGCAATGTGGAACTTCAGGATAGCGTCGAGGAGTTGAGAGAGATAGTAGCTGAACAACATACCTCAATACAGCAGAAGCACAATGAGATTCAGGATCGAGAGGAACGTCTGAGTAATGTCGAAGGGAAACTGGTCCACACAGAAGGAGGAAACGAGCAACTGACAGAGGAGATCACAGAACTGAAGAACAAGCTGAAGGAAGAGTCTACTAAGAGGGCAAGAGCCGAAGACGCATATGAGGAAGCTTATCAATGAGCTGGGATAGTAGAGAGAGATGCACAAGTGAAGAAGATCAAGATGGAAGAGATGAATAGTGTTTTCAACACTGTGATCAATCGAGCTTAAGATAAGGTCATGTGTTATCCGATTCAATTTGAGATGCTGCTATCGTACATGTTAGATCAGCGAATAATGTTCCGTAATATGGAAGAAGAGCTTCGTAAGGCTATGCAGTATTTTAGTAGGTCGTTATAAATGTACTTGATATGCGATTAATAATATGTTAAATAATATGTAAATCCCAAGTGTTATGTAACTTATGGGATATGATGATGATGTTATTCTGGAACTTTAGTAGTTCAGGAAAGTAATGTAAATAGCAGTGATGCTATTATTTTTATGTTTTTTAAAAGAGGATAAATGAATAAAAGTTATTGTTTTATTCAAAGTGTTATGTGTTATGTGATGATATTTTATAGTGTGCAAATTAAGTAAAAAATACTGAAAGGAATTGAGTAATAATCTAATGAGTGTATTTTAATAGAAAATGCCTCCAAGAAGACGTCAGCCATGACAAAGAACCCCTGAGGGATCTACCAACAATAATAACGCTGAAGCTAACCCCATTCAGCTGTTAGTGACGTTATTAACGGGTGCGTTACAAAATCAACAGTAGAATCAAGCTGTGACATTTAAGGATTTTAAGGCGGTTGGACCACCAGAATTTCGTGGGTCCATGAATCTAGTTGAGGCATAGACCTGGATCATGGAGATAGAGAAAGTGTTTGATGTAGCTAGAGTAGGTGAGAATCAGAAGACTGCTTTTACAACATTTATGTTGAAAGCAAAGGCTAGTTATTGGTGCCAAGCTAATAAAACTCGGGGAGGACAAGGGGTGATGACTTGGGATAGGTTTAAGGAGATGTTCTTCGAGACTTATTTCCCAGAGAGTTAGAAGAATCAGATGGAGTTACAATTTCTAGAACTAATCAGGGCACAATGACAGTGTCGGAGTATGCAGCAATGTTTAATGAATTAGAGAGGTTTGTGTCATGTCAAGTCAACACAGATAAGCGCAAGGCTAGGAGGTTTGAGCGGGGACTGAAACCCTGGTTATACAGTAGGGTCTCCCTGTTCCAGTTAAAGACGTTTGCATCAATGCTTGAGAAGGTAATTCTCGCTGAGGGTGGAGGCGAGGCTGTGAAAAAGTACAATCAAGAATAAAGAATGAAGAAGAATGAGGGTGAAGGTAAGAATGGTGGTATTAGTGGTGGAAATGGTAACAATAACCTGAAGAGAAAATGGAATGGAAATGTGTGTGCTAGAAACCAACAGCGTAACCACCGAAAGAAGAAGTTTGAAGCATGTGCTACATGCGGGAAGTTTCACGCGGGTGTGTGCTTAAGGGGGAAGCGTGTATGCTTTAACTGTGGCCAGGAGGGTTACATTGCCCCAAATTGCAATAAACCCAAGAAGAATGTTTGCTACACATGCGGATCAAATGATCATTTTGCTCGTGAGTGCCCTAAGAAGAAAGCTGAAGAGAAAACGAGAAATAAGGGAGGTAACAGTGGAGGCACATTGACCATTGCAGGACCAACGTCATCAAACAAACCCACAATCAGAACCTTCAACATGACTGTACAGGATGTTGTACAATCAAAAGATGTTATGTCAGGTATTATCCCAATCAATGATATAGTTGCTTATGTATTATTTGATTCGAGTGCAACATGCTTGTTTATATCTAATGAATTTGCTAAGAGATTGGGATTTCCTAGTGAAGAATTGAATTTCCCTTTAAACATAGAAATTACGAATATAGAGGTGATTCCTGTTAGGTTTGTATATAAGAATTGTAGGGTGAATATTAAGGGAAATGTCATGATGGTAGATTTAATTCCGATAAAACTTGGAGAGTTTGATGTTATTTTGGGAATGGATTGGTTGTTCAATTATGGAGCGATAATTGATTGCCAAAAGAAAAGAGTAAACCTTATGACCCTGTCAAAGGTAGTTTTCTATGGTAGCAAATTGCCTAGACATGCGAGATGTCTAACGATTATGCAGGCAATAAGTTTTTGAGTCAAGGATGTGTGGGTTATTTAGCTTACATAGTCGATACTCAGAGGAAAAGGGTGAAACTGGAAGGGATACCAGTGGTTAGGGAATTTGTAGATGTGTTTTCGGAAGATTTGCCAGGACTTCCGCCTGATAGAGAGATTGAGTTCATGATAGACTTAGCGCCAGGAACCACTCATATATCAAAGGCCCCGTACAGAATGGCTCCGGTAGAGATGAAGGAACTGATGATACAATTGCCAGAGCTATTAGACAAGAAGTACATTCAGCTGAGTGTGTCACCGTGGGGAGCACCGATGTTATTTGTGAAGAAGAAGGATGGGTCAATGCGTCTTTGTATATATTATAGGGAATTAAACAAAGTCACTATTAAGAATAAATATCCATTGCCAAGAATAGATGACTTGTTTGACAAAGATGCGATTTTAGTGGATCCATCAAAAGTTGAAGTCGTAATCAATTAGGAACAACCAAGAACACCCTCAGGGGTAAGGAGTTTCTTGGGACTGGCCATCTATTATAGACAATTTATTCAGGACTTTTCCAAGATTGCCACTCCGCTAACAAATTTGACAAGTAAAGCTGTAAAATTTGTTTGGACGGAGAGGTGTGAAGAGAGTTTTCAAGACTTGAAAAATAAGTTAAGTGTGGCACCTGTGTTGTCATTACCAGATAAAACATGAAAATTTGTGGTGTATAGTGATGCATCACATAAAGGACTAGGGTGTGTGCTTATGAAAAATGGCAAAGTCATTGCGTATGCATCGAGACAACTAAAGGAATACGATAAAGAGTATCCGACTCATGATTTAGAGTTGGCTGCGGTGGTATTTTCTCTGAAGATATGGAGACACTATCTCTATGGAGAGAAATGTGAGATCTACATAGATCATAAGAGTCTGAAGTATATTTTCACTCAGAAGTATCTAAACATGCGTCAAAGGAGATGGATGGAATTAATAAAAGATTATGATTGTGAGATCTTTAATCATCCGAACAGGGCGAATGTGGTTGCAGATGCTTTAAGCAGGAAAGGTTGGCAAAAGTTGATGCTGATAACCAATAAGGAGGAGCTTATTTCGGCAATGACAAAGCTAGAGTTAGAAATAAAATTTCCAAAAGAATCCGATGAACGACTATTCCAGATAGAAGCTACTTTAACTTTGGTGGACAAGGTAAAGAATGCTCAACTACAAGATGAAGAATGTGGAAAAATTAAAGAGAAAGTGGTTAAGGGTAGTGAAGTGAAATTAATACAAGATCGATACCGAATTGATACTAAGATTCGAGGGAAGAATTTGGGTTTTGGCAGTACCAGATATTAAAGACAAAATCTTGACCGAAGTTCATAACTTAAGATACTCGATTCATCTGGGAAGTACGAAGATGTGTCAAAATTTACGACGATATTTATGGTGGCCAAACATGAAAAGAGATGTCGCAGAATGTGCTTTAAAATGTTTGACTTGTCAAAGAGTAATGGCAGAACACCAGAGGCCAAGCGGATTACTTCAACCGTTAGAAATACCAGAATGGAAGTGGGAACACATCATAATGGATTTTATGGTGGGTCTTTCAACTACTCAGAGAGGATACGATGCGGTTTGGGTGATAGTGGACAGACTGACAAAATCAACACACTTTTTACCAATAAAGATTAGATTCAATCTTGATCAGTTGGCAAAGTTGTATGTTAAAAAAATCATTTTGAGACATGGTGTTCCAGTGTCAATTGTGTCAGATAGAGATTCGCGATTCACATCAAACTTTTGGAAAAAACTACAAGAATGCATGGGAACACAGTTGAGAATTAGTACGGCATACCATCCGCAAACAGATGGACAAAGTGAATGAATAATCCAGATGTTGGATGATATGCTCAGAGCATACATCATGGATTTCAAAGGGAGCTGGGATAAACATTTACCATTGGTAGAATTTTCCTACAACAGCAGTTACCATGAAAGCATCAGTATGCCGCCTTACGAAGCATTGTACGGTAGAAAGTGCAGAACTCCATTGTGCTGGGATGAAATCGGTGAACGTCAACTATTATGACCAGAACTTGTACAACAAACTAATAAAGTTGTTAAACTCATCAGGATATGATTGGTAGCTGCTCAAGACAGACAAAAGAAATATAATGATCAACACAGACAAGATCGTGAATTCGACGTAGGAAATTACGTATTCTTAAAAGTTTCTCCTTGGAAGGGAAAAATTCGTTTCGGTAAAAAGTGAAAGCTAAGCCCAAGGTTTATTAGTCCCTTTGAGGTGCTGCGAAAAGTAAGAGAGGTGGCTTATGAGGTAGCTCTACCTCCAGAGCTGGAACACGTTCATAATATTTTTCATGTTTTGGTGTTACGACCGTATAAACCTGATTAAAAACATGTGATGGAGTATGAACCATTACAGTTCGATAAAGATGTGACACCCCCAAATCCGGGTTACCTGACCCCCGAGTTTAGTATTCACGACCCACAATATAATACCATCTAACTACCTATTTTAATATAAATAGGAATACATAACTCATTAACATAGATTGTTAATACATAAGTCCCAGGTCTACAAACCTTAACATTACAGACATACCCCTTTAGATATACAAAAAGGGTTTACAATACAATATAACATAATAATAATATTGTTCATCATAACTAATTTATAACTATTCTTTTTCCTTTGTTCTTCTTCGCAAAGACTGTCTCAACTTCGCCCCCTAAATTTAAAAGTTTTATTTATAGCAAGGGTGAGCAAATTGCTTTGCTCATGCAAGTTAAGAGATACAATAAAGATATAGAAATCAATATCAAACCTTCTCACATTCTACGCAATAATAATTCGATAATGAAAGAGTATAACGCTTTCAAGGTTTTCTACGATATTCAAATGAATAATCAAGAATTAATTCTACAAAATAGCAAAGTGGAATGTTTTCCAGATTTATGCTGAGCGATCCATTGGATCTTGAACTTCTCTTCTCGAGTAACAATCAAAGTTAAACTTTGATATACCCCCCGGGTGTATCAGATAACCATAAAGATTAAATCATACCCCTCTGCAAGTATATAAAGTGATAAGCTTTAGTATACCCTATATTATGCATAATATTTAATCGCGCGCAAAGGCCGAATACTCAACCGATAAAATATTCCCTTTATATAAAAGGTTGTTCTTCTCAATCTTAGAATCAAGATTTTGATTTTACAACGAAATACTGTGATTTCAAATTCTATTTACTTCTCGATCTAGCCGAAATAATTGGCATCGATCATCAATAACAATTGAATTCTCTTCTCAAACCTATCAAGTTCTAACAAATGTTAATTCAACCGTAATAATAGGTCGAGACATTTCTCAACATAATTCGACAATAAATGTGAATTATCTATAATTAATTCTATCTTATACGGATATGTATATCCAACAACAGTTATTCTACGAATGTATATATATTCCGAATCAGTAATTTAATTTGAATTATTAAGCATGCATTAACTGCGAATAATCAACAATAAATCACTGGACGTGGTCTAATTAGCAATAATTAACCACCAATAATAATTAAACAATATTAACTCAAGTTTGAGTTAGGGAACTTGCCTCTTCCGCTGATTACAGCTACACAATAAACTTATCTACGTTCGTAAGACCTATAACCAATAATATCGGTCTCATAATTAGCACAATAATTATCGGTCTTATCTACGTTCGGAATCATTTTTTAAATATTAATAATGACAGGATTATTTAATTATCAAATAATCCCGTCATTATTAATATTTAATAATATAAAATTATTAATAAAATACTTGTCAAAATATTAAAGTTATTTTTAATAACTTAAAATATTTTTAAATCATCAATATTCTACTTAAATGATTTTTAAAGTAATTAAAATTATTTTAAATCATCACCAATTAATAATCAAATATTAATGAAATTATCATCAAAATATTAAAAGTCATTAATTATAACTTAAAATATTTTATATCATTTTCTCATTTTTTAAATGATTTTAAATAAATAAAATAATTTTAATTCATTTATTTAATATAATAATTAAATAAGTCTAATATTATTAATATTAATTTATTAATGAAAATTCTCTAAAATATTAAAAGTTACATTTTATAACTCAAAATATTTTTAAACACTTTATTCTTATTTAAAATAATTTTATTAATATTAAATCATTTTCTCTAATTTATTTAATACACTAATTAAATAAATTAAATACCTTTAATATTTAAATAATTATAAATATTCAAGAAAAATATTCCAAATAGTCAGAAATTATTTTTCATAATTTAAAATAATTTTTAAAACCTTTTTTGGTAATTTTTATAATTTATTTCTAATTTTTAATCATTTTCCAGAAATATCAGAAATTAAAAAAAAAAAAATTGTCGCTAAATGGCTATAGCGACACTTTCTGTCGCTATAAGTGTTATTGGCCTCAAGAACACTGACAAAGTCAGTGTTCGAGGTTCCCTGTTTGACCGAGTTTTAATCTCATCTCAAAATGTTTCTGGGTCAACTTAAACCTCTATCGTATAGTGGAAATGTAACTCTAAAATATCCAACTAGCATCAAGATCATACATCAAGTAAACAATTAGATCTAAGCTTCTAAAGTCACTATCAGAACAAATCTAGTTTTTTCTGGGCCTAGACAGTTTCGAGTTGACACATTCAAGCTCGGTTTAATCCATGCTCTGTTCGTTGTTTAAGTGCTTTCTTACTTTATAATGGTAGTATATATGACAGTGAACAAGTATATAACATAATCTTAGTCCAAACATAACAAAATCAGAATCTATGGTTCGGTCAATCTCTTACAAAAGCTTAGTTCTTACGTTTTCTGGAAATTCCAGAAAATGGACATTCATGTCGAGTAGGCTAGTTTGACTAGCCACTCCAATCGCTACGTTGATGTTTTGAAAGATGTAAGGACATATTATTATAGTAGATCTAGCAGGCTACAACCTAGTCACAAAAAAAACATCAAACAACCAAGAACCTGTCACATCCGAGCCACACAAAAGATTGTCAGACGTGATTTCTATCTTTCTGGGCTGCCCAGATTTGTACTTGGTCAACGTCGGTCAACTGGTTTTAACTTTAAAAAAATGAAATCTAGCCATTCAAAATCTGTAATACCACTTCCAGATTGAAGAAAACCTAACAAACTACCAATAATAACATAGAAACAACAAATATCACCAACATAGACAGATCTAGAGCCATTGACATATCTTGTCAAACCACAAAAATTTCTCAAGAACAGTTTATGAAAAACTCAACTTTTACCCACTTTGATGCTATGGATCCATCATGGATCGACATAGATCAACTAAAAACACCATATAACACAAATATAAACACTTAAACACAATTATTTTCTTAGCATACAAGATCTAAGTTGAGTTTGGGTTTTACCTTCTCTTGTCCAATCTTTGATCCTTGTTCTCCAAATCTGATCTAGGTGTTCTAAGAGGTTAAAGAGTGACTGAATCACTTAGGGATTTCGTGGGTTTAGGTGAGAGAAAGAGTGGGTTGGTGTTAGATAGCTAATGAGCTTATTTTTTGAACTTTCTTTCACCTAGATCTCTTATATGATAGATGCAATGAATCCAAGTGTGCAAGTTAGCAAGATATGGATAAGATTTGGGCTGATTTCAAGCACATGGGATAATCTTAAGTGATGACTCACTAGATCTTGCAAATCTTCTAACTTAATATCTAAGTAAAGGGGTACTTTGGACTTTGTACATGAATTTTTAATGGCATGCAAGGAATTTACCAAATCCTTAGGGTTTGACCCTTAGGGTTTAACCCTAAGGCTATAACCCTAAAGTTTTACAACTTTAGCTTCTAGGATTTTCTAAATTAGGATCTTTAAAATAGAAAATTAAGATTTTCAAAAATATAATTAGGGTTCCCTAATTATATTAAAGGTTACCAATCACATTAAAGAATACTAATAACTTTAGAGCTTACTAATTAGGATTAGGGTTTCCTAATTAGGGTTTAGGATTCTCGAATTAAAAATTAGGGTTTCCCGGCTTTTGATTAGGGTTCCTAACTACGCGTTAGGTTTTCAAATCTTGAGATTAGAGTTTCCAATCCCTTATTAGGGTTTACCAATATTGTACCCTACCCGACCAATCATTGATCAACATTCTATACATTTCAAACACGTACTCATCAGTATAATTATTTCAATTATATTTTCAATCGAATCCCTATCCGGACTTAGGGTTAGGGTTTCTATTCTCCATTAAGCACAACTCTACTCTAATTTCTCAGTCAATACACAAATTAACTACTTCTCGATACTCGTATCACAGATACATAATACAATATTAACAGTCAATGTCAATATTTAATAAAATAAAATAAAAATATTTTTATTCGTGAAATTTGGATTATTCAAAATCCCGGGTAATCACAAAAGACTTATCTTATGAAGAGGTTCCTATCCAGATAGTTGACAGAAAAGAACACGTGCTTAGGAATAAAGTAATACCTTCTGTAAAGGTGATATTGAGAAACCACAATGTCGAAGAGGCTACGTGGGAACTCGAAGCTGAAATGATGAAGAATTATCTTGAATTATTTGTTTGATCAATGTCTTCTATTATGGAGACAAAATCTTTATAAGGAGTGAAGAATGTGACGAATGAATTATTTGAATTGTGATTCTACGGACAGAATCCTTGTAAGGAGGGAAGGATGTAACAATCCAAGATTTCATTATTTGTAATTTAAAATATTTAGTAAATTAAATAAATATTTTATTGATGTGGTTGTTGTTAGTAAATATTTGTGAATTAAATTTATTGGATAACATTCTAATTTAATTTAATGTAATAATTGGAAAGTTATACGATAATATGAAATGCTATATTACTTTTTTAATGTTATAATTTAAAATGATGTGTTAAATTATAAAATAAAATTATAATGAGATTATAATTTGTTGATAATTGAATTAATGGAAAAATTTATTTAGTGTGTTTATGGGATATAGAACTAAATAAATAATATGTGATTATAAATTATAAACTAAACTATTTATTAAAATAAGTTGAATTAGTTTTAAATTGATTTATCCAAACAAGGCTTAAAATATTAAGTCTTTATTTTAAAGAGTTTTTACCAAACAAAGCCTCATGGCTTTTGAATTTTGAATTTTATTATAATAAATAAATTAAATCAAATAAATCAAATAATAAATAAAATATGTTTATAACCTATACGCTTATATGTTTGTAACTGATATATTAAGTGTGTGTATTATGACTATCGCTTTTATTTTACTTATACCGTTAGTTGGCTTGGTTATCGCTTTTGTTTACGATTTGAAAGTTATTTATGTTTCTATGAAGAAAATACAGAGAGTTTTAAGAGAGACCTGTGAGAGTTTGAGTGAGTTTGAGAGAGCCTTGTGAGAGATTTTAGTGGTTATCAAGGATTTTCAAGTAAACGAAAGTATTATTCATAACCTTAATATTATATATATATATATATATATATATATATTTTACGGCGTGAATTTTCAAGCTCTGTGAATCAAGTTTTCTGGAATTGTTGATATACAACTTGTTTTAATGATTATATGTATTTGTGATGTTTGAGTTTGTATTTAAACAAGAATTTGTATGTTAAGAATGAAGAAAAGTAATTACAATATATATTTTTACATATGGCTTGTGAAAGTACCAAATTTGTGGTTAATTTGTATATTAATCTGTAAATTGAGTCTTGAATATGTTAATTCGGTAAGAAACAAAGATTACGTAATTTGAATAAGTTAATTTGGTGTACAATGGTGATCACAGTGTTAATTTTGTCAACAATGTCAAAAATGGAGTTTTTGGTTTAAAACATGGCAGTCAAGGATTTAAATTTTCTAACTTTGTTGTTTAGTTGTTTTAAATCAGTATTTATATGATAAGTAATGTTTATGTGTAATCTATGTAAGTTATATGTGTTAAATTGGGTGCTAGAAATTAAGATTAGCTTTGTTTCGCTCTTTGTGCTCATTCAGTAATTCAATGTCAGCAATACCATCACCGCTACCGCATTGCGCCTCCTAGTGTAAACTTGTGCTTCGCAATGTACTTAGCGAGAATGGCCATAAATTTTGTTTTTATTACACAAAATCTGTAATTGTTGATAAGGTAAAATATTTTGACTGTTAAAATGTGATTTTGGTATTATAGTACTAAGAATGATCATATTATTAACAATTAATGAGTTTTGTTATTAAGTTACTAATGTGACTTGACTATGTGATTAAAACCAATCCATACATGAAATAGATACTTATTTGTATATAGAGTATATGTAGTAACTAATTATGTTATGATGACATATGTATAGGTTATTGTGAATCAAATTATTATAGTTTAGCTTACCTGCAAGCCAAGTTTTCTAACCCTAAACTTTCTTTGAGCAAGTTCTCTATTGTTACGATTGTGCAAGTTTTATAATTCTAAACCTTACCTCTTGATATTGAGTAAGTTTTTCTGATCTTTAACTTGTTTCTTAGTATGCAAGTTTCTTAACTCTGATACACTTATGTTGAACAAGTTTTATCATTTAAATTACTATTTATTATGCATACTCAATACTCAATTCTAAACAAAATTCTAGCCTTAGCTTAATATTGTTCAAGCAAGGTATGTACGTTATTTAATGCTTATGCTTTTAGTTTATTTCTAAAGCATGACCTTAATATACAATGTTGATTCATTTATGACTTATTCTATAGCATGTTGTTATTACATTCTTATTCAACTAATCCTTAGTTGATGTTTGATAAACTCTAAATTACCTTGAAACTTATCCAAACCAAACTTACTTTGGTTCAGACTTGTATTCTAAATGCTGAGATGAACAACCCTATTACAGGGGATAATTTACGCGTAAGCGTTTAGATATTTGTGCACAAAACATTGTACGAATGGCTGATTCCCCTAAGTACGAGGAGTTCCTATAGCCTTATGATTGTTAAAGTTTAAGTTGAAAGAATACTTATAACTATGGACATAGTTCGTGGTCTTTTGACCCTCAAATATATATTTCAAATTCTGTTCCTGATTGTTATTGAAAAAGCACATTATTCAGTTCTATTGAGCCTATTCATTTGGCAGTTGATATGATGTTTATTCATTATCATTTCAAGTGAGCATTGTTTGCTCACTCTTGCTTATATAAATATTACAACTAAAGTTGAGAAGGTCGATGAACCTACCACCAGTAAAGGGAAATGGAAGATGAACATGTATTGAAGACTTGTAAACCTGTTGATTTTATATTGTCAGACTTTATTTTAAATCTTGTGATGTAGTTATTTAATTTTTCGCACATGATGTTTGTATTTAAAGGTTAGATAACCTGGGAGATTTTATTGAACTTATTAATGTAATCCTTTAATGGGAAGGTTTATTATTAAATTTTATTATGTTTAGGTAGTTAGACATGAATGTTTTTATCAAGTGAACACAAAATCTTGTTGGAATAAAGTACCCGAATTTGGGGATGTCACAGAGCTAATGTGCAAATGCTTGTTGGAGAGAATACTTCAGGTATTTATTTATTTTTGATTTTGTTTCACTGCTTATTTGATATTTTCTTTGTTGTTTTCATGTAGTTAAAGTGATAAACTATGTCAGATAACACACTTGTTCCTCATCAGGTAGAAGAAATGACTAGCATGAACTTCCTTATTTGATCTGGATGCTTTATTTTAGCCTCAGAAAATGCTTTTGAATGGTAGACTGGTAGTTGGCTCCAATTTTGTAGATTACACTGGATTATTTGAGAAACGGGACAAATTTGATTGTTTATGATCGATGCATATCTATCAAAGTTAAGAAAATATTGCTTCATATTTTTCATAACGTGTGGGATAATATTTTGGTTAGATAAGATGATATGAAAATTGTTAGTTGGATGAACTGATTGACATGTAACGCCGGGGATATTAATACAGATTGTTTTACTAAGATGTGGTAGTGTAAAGATAACCATTTGGTAAACAACAAGGAAATTCATTGAAACTGAACTTCTTTGGTACATATATTATTTCATTGGCGAGGGATGATTTTTCATAAAGTCATTGTGTTATCAAGATGGGAAAAAGACCAAAACTACTTGACAACTGAAATAATGAATAGACATGGTGGCCGATTATTAATTGCAAAGATGACTTCTTTAGCTGTTCCAGATGTTAAAATTTTATGCTTAGTTATTGAAATTATCTCCTCTAATTTATGACTAAATAAGATAGCAAAATTTTAGTTAATGGATGATTTTGGTCGGTAACAGTTAAATAATCACAGTCCTTAAGCTATCTAACTTTACTCTTTTGGGTTTTTCTATTAGTAATAGTGCCTACTTTGTTTAAGGTTTAAAGGTGCAGAATCTTTTTTCATCTGCTGAATCAAATGCATTCGTCAGAGCTGCAGAGTTGATTGGTTTTGTTCACCAAGGAAGCCTTGGCCCCACTAAAGGTGAAGCTTATAGAAACAATGATCGAATTTTTGTTAATGATCCTGTTCTTGCAGATGCGAAATGGGAATCTGGACTTGATAAATTATTCTTTGATTTTAAGATTCGAGGCAAAGTTGTTGTGTGCTTAAATCCAAATATTAGATTTTACAGGTTAGTTATATGTACCTGTCTTAGTTTGTACTGCAAACTTCAAGAATTTTATTTTAGTGGTGTTGGATTCAAATCCAAATTGAATTCTAAAAATGATTCGAACAACACTCAAGACTCTTTCTATGAGCCTCTAGTTGGAGGAGAGATCGTCTTTTATGGTCCAAGAAATAATCTTGTGGCTGAGGTGGACCTCCATTCTTCTTTCTATTTTCCCTCAGTCATATATGTATATTTGTATTTCTGTTTCTAGGATTCACATTCTCTCTCTCTCACCACACACACACACACACACGACACACTCTTTGTCTTATTTCTTACAATATTTTCAGCCATATTATCTTCTCCCCCTCTCTCTCCCCCCGATAGTTCTGCATTATTATAGGTTTATAGCAAGTTGCATAGTGTAGATTAAGCAGTGTTCACTGACACAAATGATTTGATTTCTGTAGGTGGATCCTACTGAAGGGATGGCTCTGCTTCACATTCACGAGGCCATGTGTATGTTGCATGAAGCACGAAACGTTACGAAGGGTGTCAAGTATGTCTTACGGTCAGTTCTAGCTTTTGCTTGATGTGTGTCAGCAGCTGTATGAATTTTGGTAAGTCTACATCCCATTATCACTTTTAACTGCCATAAATTACCAGTTGCCTCTTATATATGACTCTCTTATTTCATCCCTGAGTTGCTGCTTCTTTTGGCCATGCTCTTTATGGCTGATCAATCACCATTATCATCCATTTTGTACTTAAAAGTTATAAATATTTGGGAAAATATAGTAAAAATTTATTATTTGGGAGTTGTTCTGATGGTAGTGGTAATTCTAGAGTATGAAATTAAAAAGGAAATTATATTTTGATAAGAAGTCCAGTTTATTTTTATCTTGAAAAGTAAAAGCATGTGTTGAAATGATATTTGAATGACACCTCAAAGAATACTAATTAAGTATTACATTTAAATATAGCAATTAAACCTAAGTGAGAGAATGTGTTCATTTTATTGATGTATTACAAGTTTATTCAAATCTTTTAAATTCCCTTGACCCACTAAATGTTTTGGTGTAAACATCTTCCTGACCCCCCCCCCCCCCCCTCCCCCCACAAGAAGGGGTGTTTTGCGGGCTTCGTGAGTGATGCTCTTGTTACGAAGCATGGCTTGTTCTTGTACTCTTGCTATGCCAGCCTGAAGTATGATACTCTAGAGGGATGACCAGGATTAGTTTTGTAATTGCTACTATAAGTCAAGTTTTTCTTCACTCCATCTTTAATAAGGTCAAGTGTGTACATGACTTGGTGGCTAGAACCAAGGGCTTTATGAAGGCAAACCCTGCTTGGGGACAGACTTAACCTTTCATGATGCATACACCAATCACGAAAGATTTATAACTTTTAAGTACAAAATGGATGATAATGGTGATTGATCAGCCATAAAGAGCATGGCCAAGTGTGTACATGACTTGGTGGCTAGAACCAAGGGCTTTGTGAAGGCAAACCCTGCTTGGGGACAGACTTAACCTTTCGTGATGCATACACCAATCACTTGTCAGTGGCCTCTCATAATACGTAATCTCCGTTATTGTGATGAATATATCAGAATCTTTTACATGCGTTTAGATGATTACCTGGCATAGCACTTTTTGCTTCTAAAAAAAGTCCCAAGAATGCAGTGTGCAGATGAAATCTCCCCCACTGACCACCTCTGAATCCTTATTTGAAAGCATATAGCCCATCTTTAAATTTTCTATCCTAGTGAACACTCTCATTGCTTTTGTATAATAGCATCTTATAACAGGAAATAAAGTTTGAAAAGATTAACTATATATGCTGCGTCACTAATATATGGGGACCCTATTGCTGTTATCTGTTTAATTTTGTACCAAATTTAAGCTTCTATTATATAGTCTCATTAATTTTGGATCACAGATATGATTATTGATTCTGGAGCCTTCTTTTTGTGTTTTTCTAAATTGCTATATTAGCTTAAGTACTGATAAGCAGATGTGCAAGGATTAGATTAATAATGTACTTCTTTTAAGAATAATTTCATTACTATTACAATCTGGTACTTTGATGAATAATACCAGAAAAATGGATTGATTCTATTGCATTATTGTTGGCATATATTTTGTTATTTTACATGCCAATTCTAGATGTAATTTTATTCACTGGTCTACAGGATCTTATGTGCAAGACGTTTTATGAGTTCTGGTTTGAGGAGCCTTCTGGTTCACAAATTCATCTTTATGGAGATAGTAGTTCTATAACATTAGAAGTGGCTAAGAAGACTGAGCAGATAGTCGAGATACAACGAAAGATGAAAAGTCATCAACTGCTAGTAACAGTTATTAAGCGTAAATTAGCTCTTGATTTTTTCCCACAGTCGGCAAAAGCTGTTGGGATCAATCCCATGTCACTTGCATCAGTATGCAAACGTTGTGAGCTAATGTGCAAATGTTTGTTGGAGAGAATACTCAAGTATTTATTTATTTTTGATTTTGTTTCACTGCTTATTTGATATTTTCTCTGTTTTTTTCATTTAGATAAAGTGATAAACTAAGTCGAATGACACACTTGTTCCTCATCAGGTAGAAGAAATGACTAGTGAGGAAGTGGAGTTGCGAACACTACCTTATGTTCTTCTGTTGCATAACTTTTGTGTTGTGGATCCTGCACTCTGTACACCAGCTTCTGATCCTTCCCAATTTGTGGTCACTCTACAGTCATACTTGAAGAGTTAGGTTATTCACATTCTTCTTGTTGACATAGTCTCTGTAACATACTTTATATTTTTTGCCTGAGTTTCTCGTGGAGTCAAATTTGTTCTTCTAGATAGAAAATTCTAAATAGAAAATGAGTTGTATTTGAGTCCACCATTGTTTGACAAAACTGAATGAAGCTTAGTCTGACCTTAACAGTTTGCAATGAAAGACTTGGGGCCCAGCTAATTAGTTTCCAAAAGAACCCTAAAGGTTTCTGCACTTCGTTGTTACTAGACAAATATTTTACTGACATGTAGTTTCAATTTCTTGATATAATACCATTTACAATTGTAAAATGTTTGTTCTAGGTTCAACAATCTTTGAATCAAATATTAGCTGAGGCTGAGAGTAGTACACTCACAGTGATATTAGTTATCTCAGATTTTTGGTTGCTCATTTTGAATCATGCTTTGTTACTAATATCACGTGAATTGTTATAGGTACTGTTCTATAACCTAAGGTAGATCTTCACTTTATTGTTTCTTGTATTTTGTAATATTAGAGAATTTGAAATGTGATATTGTTGGTGGAACCATGAAAAGGATAATTAATTTCCAGTTTTGAGTTTTATCTGTTTATTATTTGTAGGAAACAGAGGGCTTCTCAAATTTAAAAGTACAAGTTGTTGAGGGTATTGCCAGCGTGGAGGTGAGTATGAACTATTGGTGCTTCAAAAGTCATCGTCACTAACTTTACGGTCAATGTCTGCATTGTGTGTTATGTGTTCAATAGTGTTAATCAGCATTGTCAGTTGATGTTTTTCTAATAATTGACTCCCTCCCTCCCTCCCTCCCTCCTTCCTTGTGACAACCCGGAAAATTGGATTGTCCAGAATTTAAGATTTAAAGAATTAGCTATTAATGAAATAAATTTTTATGAATACTATTCTGTGTTAAGTGTTTATTAATCGTTCTAGAACCTAGGATGATTATAAATCAGGAGGTATCTGGCTACGAGCTAGACTGAACGAGTAAGAATTTTCAAGATGAAAATAAAAATTTTTCGTAGAACAAAGACAAAATAGGCACTATTCACGCGACGAAACCCCAAGGGTTAGGGTTTGAATAACCTAAGCCTTTCTAAGAGTTTGTTATGTCGAAATGACATTTCGTCAGAAGATTTGCCGATAATATATCTTGAAAATTTAAGTAAGCAGATAAAAGTTTTTCTTGAAAAACGTGCAGAAATCGGACGAAATAAAAATGACGAAAAGTACTATTATATACTTTTCATTCGTTTAACTACGTTAGGGGAAAATGTGAAGGAAAACGCTTAACGTCGAAAAGTGTTTTTCAAATTTTCGGAGATCCGAAGAATGCGTAAAAGTTAATCGTAAAGGAAAGACGAAATATCAAAAAATATTTGGATTAATCGTAGTTTTTGAATTGTCGGACGAATTCCGCAAGACGGAAGCACGAAGCTTCCAAGGGAAGCTTCGTGAATAGTAAGGAAGTGGAGTACGGAGATGTGAATAGTAATTTAGGGGAAAAATGACTATTTTGCCCCTAGCTTGGAAAATCTATAAAAGGAAGCTTATTTTTCATTTGTTGGTGATTTTGAAAATAACCAACATTTGAGAGAGAGAGAGGGTTTGGATGAGGAAGAAGAGGAAAAGGAGGAGGAAAAGCTTGCTCGTGTGCAAACTTTGTTCGACGGAATGAGATTAAAGGAGAAAGGTAATCTGAAACCTTGTCTCATATAAATTTTTTTTAAGTTTTATATGTTTAAATCATAGCTTAATGAGAATAAGAAGTAAAGGATGTTAGGAATGATTTCATATGGTTGAAATCATGAGAAAATGAAGAAATAAGAATTAGAAGTTTATTTTATAAATTTCTTAAGGAAGTATAAGATTCGTAATGAATTTGAGCGATTCGAATGAATCATATGAACGATTTGGTGAAATAAGTAAAGAATGTTGTTTTATAACATCGAATTCCAAGAAAAAGTGAAATCGTAATCAAAATATCGATTAAAAATGAAGAAAGAACAAAGAACGCGAAGAACGCGAAGAACATTATTGATGGAAAAATTTAAAACCATCGTAGTATAATTGTTGTTGATGGACAAGTTTAAAACCATCATGTATAAGGTAGATTCTTATTGCTTGGTTAAGAACGGTAGAAACGTTCATGAAGAACGGATTAAAATGTAGCTACAACGAAGTTATGGCAAAAATTTCGTAAAAGACGAACGAGAATTAGAAAGTTAGTAAATAAACCCGAATGTGTGGGATTTCATAAGAATGTAAGAGAACGTAGAAAATGTGAGTCGTCGACTTAAGAATGAATAAGTTCCGAGTTCGGATGACCGAATTATGGACGAACGAACGAAGAATGTTAATTACGTAAAAATGAACAACGGATGAAGATTGAGCCAATCGAATGGCATGTTAACAGATTCAGAATGAAGTTTTATCCAAGGGGGATTTAAGTACGTAAGATAAGGAAGAGAATGGTATTGGAACGATCTCGTTCTGAGTTATAACGAATAAGTATTGAGATCGGGAAGTAAGCGTCTCAAAACGATCAAACACTTAGAAAATTTTTCAAGAATTAGGGCTTGGCGCCGCAGCGCCAGCCATGCTTTATAAGGTGGAGCTGCAGCGCCAGACCGGGGAGTTACACTGAAAACTCACGCCGCAGCGTGAGCTATAACACAGATGGTGGCACCGCAGTGCGAGGATTGTAAAGGGAACCGGCGTCGCAGCGCTGGTGCAGGGCAAGACCCAGTGATGAGCTTTTAGCTGCTCAAAATCCTTGGGGAAGTGTAACGAAAGTTAATGAACGTGTAGTTCATCGAATGTTACACTTAATCAAGTGTTTTAAACCTTTAACGAAGGTTAAAAGGAAATATTAAGCGAGATTAAAAGACAAAGAATGTAAACGCGAGGTACGAAACTGATATCCGGAGACCGTAGTCGCGATAAACGAACGTGGGGGATTGTTATGATTGTGATTCATTAGACGTTGAGTGACGAAGGTACTAAATAACATTTCGATGTTATGTTGTGAAAATGAGAGATAAGTGTAAAGCGTATAGACGCTGTAAACGCAACGTTGTTGTGATGAACGATCAGTCTTAGCATACAATGAACGGTATGGCTTCAACATTAAGAACGAGTAATGAACGCGGGGTTCATGTAATGGATAACGAAAGTATTAATTAAGATATGAATCATCAAGAAAGCCGTAATGAACAATAATAAGATTAATGAAAGCCGCATGTGAGTCGGATAGAGAATGTTAGAATGAAATGTAAGCGTTAAACACTTTAACCGACGTGAGGGTTGAGTGTAAGCGAACATTAAACGGGCATAACCTACACCCCATGTATGGTTTGACCGTAAGGTAATGAAGACCAATGATTAAACCTAAGAACGGCGAAGAACTGAATTAAAGACAATGATGTTTAACGTAAAGAAGCCGAGTTAATGATTAACTTGAACGATCATTCTGAGTATACAAAAGACTGTATGACTTAGACGATAAAGAATGAATCCTGAGGTATGGCATTTAGTCGCCAGAAAGCCATAAGGAATAAGAAGTTGACTTAACGAACATTATAGTTTAATGGTTTGGATAAGTTAAGATAAGTTTAGGTTTTGGTACAATCGTAACCTTTGATGGTTGACATATGGGAGCTAGGCTAAACAATTCCTTCAGAGAGCGAAGGTATATACGAAACTGGAAACCGATCTAACTCACAGTAATGACAGTGTAGTCAAGACGGGAACTTATTTGTTGGTTGTTTATGGGAAACCACTCAGTGTACCATATGGACTACTAGCAGAGAAGCGATGTGTGCTAAGTCCTAGAGAAGTTATAAGAAGAAGATAAGAATGAAAATCATCAAAGATGATGAACGTATTGAGTAAGACATCTCTGTATGTTATGAAGCCGTAAACCAGTAATGAAAGTTGTCGCGTAAACTTAGGTTGTAAAAATGCGAACCCTAGGAAGTAAAGTTAAGTAAACCAATGCGTAAGTGAAATATATGACTAATTGGTGTATGTGTTATTTCTTTATGTGTTATAGGGATTTGAATGAGCAGTTCAGCGTAAGCTGTAACTGTGCGTAAGGCAAGTTTCCTAACTTCATTCATATTTTAAATGAATGCTAGTTTCTAAAACTTCTTAGATGTTGAACTTGAGAAGTTTTGTCTATGTGCAAATGTGTGATATTTGTACAAGGTGGTAGAACGTATGAGGCCTTGTGCCACAATTTGAACACTTCAGTGTTTCTACGAGATGAACTGTTCTGTGATTGAACTATTCAATAAGAGAATGTTCTGTTTATACATGAATCGTTATTGTTAAGTTTGCGCTATTGATTCTAGCTAAACAGAATGTGTATGGAAAAGGAAGAAGAATGAAAGTATTTCAAAGTGAATGTGACTAATGTTTTAAAATGATTGGAATCGAGATTATTCCTATTATTCAAGTTGCTTCATAACCTTTGTTCGGTTATCGATGTTCTAAAGGAATGTTTAAACTCTTGAAGTTGTTTTTTCAACTGCTATGACTTGCTGGGCAATTGAATGCTCGTACTTGCTTTAAATGAAAAACATTTTCAGTGTACGAGTAGAAGAACTTAAGGATCCCATAAAGATCAAGCTGATCAGTATCCAGAAGAAGTGCCTTTCATTAGATGAATGAACGAGAAGATCAAGTGAAGACTTGTAATGTAGAATAGTTTAATTGAACTATAGAATAGTATAATGAACTGTTATGTATCCTTGGTGGCAGATGGAAGTCACTCGTGTAAGATGAAAAGAATAATGTAATTATCATTAGTTGTAATGAACGAGGTTATAAGGTATTAGAACATGGGAATTGATAATGTATGTTGTTATATTTCAGTATATAATGATGTATGTTCGGAGAAATGATGTACTCGTGACGCACGTAATTTAGGTGTGAAGATAGACCGGATTTCGGGGCGTGACAAGTTGGTATCAAAGCTGATAGGTTATAAATCTTAGGTATGAGTACCTAAGACTATAATCGTAGAGAGAATGATAAGAAGATCACCATGTGATCATAGTGAATCGTAAAAATAGATGATCTTTTAAACGATGAATGATTTATAGCTAATGCAATGAATGAATGGTGCTACGAAGTAGTACGGGAAGAAGAACTCAGATTGAGTTGTAAAGGATAACATATGAATTAAAGAAAATTCATATTAAGGAAAGAGAAAAGTTAGAAGTTGTAAGAAAATTTTAATTAAATTTTTTATTTTATTTTATTTTATTTATATTACATTATAATATATAATTTATTTTTATTCAATTATTTTATTTTAATTAAATTATTTTATATCTATTAAATCATCTTAGTACTAATTAAGAAACTAAGTAAATTCTAGTAGGATTATTTTAATATTGGGAAACATAAAAAATATATACACATATACAGTGCCTCCAAATTTTGTAATTGATTAATTCTGACAGAAATTCAGTCGAGAATTCTGTCAGAAATAACATACCTAAACATAATCCAAATTCTATCAAACCCAAATTAACTGCAACATATCAAACCCAAATTGCAGTATAATCATCAAACCCAATATTGCAGTATAAATTTTTAGAACAAACAATAGCAGTATAACATTAGGGCACGAACAAACTTATGCAGATTTATAATATACCTTATAAATTACATAGCAATTTATATAACTCAATTAGTCATGAACATATTATGTACCAACAAATATTCAGACCCAAAATAACCAACAAAATACATAGCAATTTATATAACTCAATTTGAAAAATTAGGGCATAGATTTAAAAGCATAATAATCAAAATCAATTGGCAATTCATCAAATATACCTTATTAGCTTGAAAATTTAACAAACAAATGAAAGTACAAGACCAATTTGAGAAGAAGTCGACTGAGTCGTTGAACTAGCCGGAATCGCTTGAATCAAGTCAGTGAGTCGCTGGTCGGCTAGAAAGGTGGCGCTTGCTGCTTGGCTTGAGCCGCTTCAAAGGGGAGAGGAAGAGAGGTATCATGAGAGAGAGAGCAGATGGCCGGAGAAGGAGTGAGAAATTAAAGAGGCAGAAATGAAATAAGGGGATCGTAGCAGGTGTTAGGTTTTAAAAGATAAATTCCATGGAATTCTGTCGAGCGCATGTCCGTCGGGTTTAGGATATCATCAACTGAATTCCGTCGACAGTAACAGGATATTCCATCGACCGTAGTGTTGGTTCTGGCGGGAGAGTTTGGCGCCATAATGGGCTGTGTTTTCGATAGAATTCCATTATGAATGATTTATGTATGAATGAACTATTCTTGACTGACTAATTAGTCAGAAGTATACTAAGCTCGAATGAATGTACTCCGTCGGAGTTACTTCTGTCGTAGATAAACCCTTTTCTTGTAGTGACTCATATGATAGTGGAGTGGTACGAACCTTTGAATGGGAGAGGGTTCGTGATTCCTTAGTTATTATAGTGATAATCATTGGGATATGTCGCGCTATCAATATGTATATGGCGAGAAGGTGAACCTTTTCTCATGTATATACTTGATAGGTAGAGAACGATAAGGTAGGTGCGATTTCTTGAAACTCATAGTTATGGTAAGTTCGTAACTCATAATAATATGGTATGCTTTTGAACTTCTCAGCGAATGGACGCCTATGGTCTGACTGGGGTAGTTCTTAAACTCATATTATTGTGGAAAGTTCTTGAACTCATAATGTGTGGTAAGTTAATAGACTATACTAAGGTATAGGGATGTTTAGACTGAAAGCATGTATTTTCATTAGAATTACCATTGAAGGTGCTAGAGAAGATTAAGTATTGTCGCAAGTAAGACAATGAAGGAAGATGGAGAATAGGATATTCCAAGTCATCTAGATACGCTAGATTTTGAAGTTTCTTGAAATCGTGCTTACGTGCACACGTTTTGAAAATGAAAGAATTGGTTCAACTTTTGAAACCAATGGACATTAAAAGAACTATTCTTTGTATGTCTATGCTAATTGTTTCGGCTAGACAAAAATTAATTTGAAATACCAAAATGAATTTTATATCATCAGTGCATTTGATGCAAATATGGTAATAGGATGGAGTTGTTAATGTAATTGAACCTAGTGTTGGATGTGATCTTAAAATCAACAACCCACTATGGTATGGTATATAATGACGAAGTCATAAACTGACAAAGTCCTCAATGTACTGTGAAAAGTACGGTATCATGACGTCATAAAATGTTTTAATGTATTGCAAAAGGAATTTAAAGAAGTAGTCGATATCAATTGATTTGACTAGATGAATGTTTCAAGTTGATATCCAATTTATTGGTATGGTATAAGCTACTTGATTTGGCTAAGAAAAATGGTATGTCATGTTTAAAAGAAAATCGAGCTTTCTTTGAAGAAGTTATGCCAAACCAAATTGCTTTTGTACGGAATCTAATGATTAATTCTGAGGTGAACACACCCCAAAATGGGGTTATACAATCGGTTGATGGCCTACGTATGAAAGAGGTAGTTTACTTTCTGTGTGATTGTGAACTGACCATGGAAGAAGGTTTACGGCGTCATGTTGTTAAACCTAGTAAGAGTTCATGGTCAATTTGACCCTTCAACAAAAGTATGAAATGTTTTAAAGTAATTCTTATATTCCTCGTTATTCATTCTACTTCATAATTCTTGATAAGTTATGAAGGTGAGAGAATGTTTGAAAGATAAGAACTTATTTGAAGAGAGGTTGAGAAGAAGGGTAGGTTAAAATTTTGAGGACGAAATTCTGTGAAGAAGGGGTGAATATGATAACCCAAGAATGGTAGTGATTTTAGAAATTCCGAGGACGGAATTTTTATAAGGGAGGAAGAATGTGACAACCCGAAAAATCGAATTGTCTAGAATTTAAGATTTAAAGAATTAGTTATTAATGAAATGAATTTTTATTAATAATATTTTGTGTTATATGTTTATTAATCGTTCTAGAACCTAGGATGATTATAAATCGGGAGGATTTTGGCTACGAGCTAGACTGAACGAGTAAGAATTTTCAAGACAAAAATAAAATCTTTTCGAGAATAAAATATTTCTGGGGAAAAAGACGAAATAAGTACTATTCACCTGACAAAACCTTAAGGGTTAGAGTTTGAATAACCTAAGCCTTTTTGAGAGTTCGGTATGTTGAAATGACATTCTGTCGGAAGATTTTCCGATAATATATCGTGAAAAGTTAAGTAAGCCGATAAAAGTTTTTCTCGAAAAATGTGCAGAAATCGGATGAAATAAAAATGACGAAAAGTACTGTTATGTGCTTTTCATTCGTTTAACTACGCTAGGAGAAAATGTGAAGGAAAACGCTTAACGTCAAAAAGTGTTTTTCAGTTTTTTGGAGATCCGAAGAATGCATAAAAGTTAATCGGTAAAGGAAAGACGAAATATCAAAAAATATTTAGATTTCGAGAATCGCAGTTTTAGAACTGTCGGACGAATTTCGCAATACGAAAGCACGAAGCTTCCAAGGGAAGCTTTGTGAATAGTAAGGAAATGGAGTATGGAGGTGTTAATAGTAATTTAGGGGCAAAATGATATTTTGCCCTTAGCTTAGAAAATCTATAAAAGGAAGCTTATTTTTCATTTGTTAGTGATTTTGAAAATCCCCAACATTTGAGAGAGAGAGAGAGAGAGAAGGTTCGGATGAGGAAGAAGAGGAAAAGAAGGAGGAAAAGCTTACTCGTATGCAAACTTTATCCGACGGAAGGAGATTAAAGGAGAAAGGTAATCCAAAACCGAGTCTCATATTAATTTTCGTTAAGTTTTATATGTTTAAATCATAGCTTAATGAGAATAAGAAGTACAAGATGTTAGGAATGATTTCATATGGTTGAAATCATGAGAAAATGAAGAAATAAGAATTAAAAATTTATTTTATAAATTTCTTAAGGAAGTATAAGATTCGTAATGAATTTGAGCGATCCGAATGAATCATATGAACGATTCAATGAAATAGGTAAGGAATGACATTTTATAACATTGAATTCCAAGAAAAAGTGAAATCGTAATCAAAATATCGATTAAAAATGAAGAACGAATGAAGAACGCGAAGAACGTTGTTGATTGACACATTTTAAACCATCGTAGTATAATTGTTGTTGATGGAAAAGTTTAAAACCATCGCGTAAAAGTTAGATTCTTATTGCTTGGTTAGGAACGAGAGAAACATTCATGAAGAACGGATTAAAACGTAGCTATAACGAAGTTATGGCAAAAATTTCGTAAAAGACGAATGAGAATTAGAAAGTTATTAAATGAACTCGAATGTGTGGGGTTTCATAAAAATGTAAAAGAACGTAGAAAACGTGAGTCGTGGACTCAAGAACGAACAAGTTCCGAGTTTGGATGACCGAATTACGGACGAACAAATGAAGAACGTTAATTACATAAAAATGAACAAAGGATGAAGATTAAGCCAATCAAATGGCATGTTAACGAATTAAGAACAAATTTTTGTCTAAGAGGGATTGAAGTACGTAAGATAAGGAAGAAAATGGCTTTAGAACGACCTCGTTCTGATTTATAACGAATAAGTTATGAGATTAGAAAGTAAGCGTCTCAAAACGATCAAACACTTAGAAAATATTTCAAGAATTAGGGCTTGGCGCCGCCATGCTTTGTAAGGTGGCACTGTAGCGCCAGATCGGGGAGTTGCACAGTAGAAACTCGAACCGCAGTGCGAGCTATAACACAGATGGTGGCGCCGCAGCGTGAGGATTGTAAACGGAATCGGCGTCGCATCGCCGGTGCAAGGCAAGGCCCAGTGATGAGCTTTTAACTGCTCAAATCCTTGGGGAAATGTAACGAAAGTTAATGAACGTGTAGTTCATCAAATGTAACACTTAATCAAGTATTTTAAACCTTTAATGAAGGTTGAATAGAAATATTAAACAAGTTTGAAAGACAAAGAATGTAAATGCGGGTTACGAAACCGATATCCGGAGACCGTAGTCGTGATAAACGAACGTGGGGGATTGCTATGATTGTGATTCCTTAGAAGTTTAGTGACAAGGGTAATGAATAACATTTTGATGTTATGTTGTGGTAGTGAGAGAGAAGTGTAAAGCGTATAGACGATGTAAACGCAACGTTATTGCGAAGAACGATCGGTCTTAGCATACAACAAACGGTATGGCTTTGACATTAAGAACGAGTATTGAACGTGGGGTTCATGTAATGGATAACGAAAGTATTAAGTAAGATATAAATTATCAAGAAAGCCATAATGAATGGTAATATGATTAATGAACCTACACCCCGTGTATGGTTTGACCGTAAGGTAATGAAGATAAGTGATTAAACCTATGAATGGTGAAGAACTGAATTAAAGACAATGATGTTTAACGTAAAGAAGCTGAGTTAATGATTAACCTGAATGATCGTTCTGAGTATACAAAAGACTGTATGACTTAGACGATAAAGAATGAATCCTGAGGTATGGCATTTTGTCGCCAGAAAGCCATAAGGAATAAGAAGTTGACTTAACGAACATTATAGTTTAATGGTTTGGATAAGTTAAGATAAGTTTAGGTTGTGGTACAATCGTAACCTTTGATGGTTAACATATGGGAGCTGGGCTAAAAAATTCCTTCAGCGAGCGAAGGTATAGACGAAACTGGTAACCAATCTAACTCACTGTGATGGCAGTGTAAACGAGACGGGAACTTGTTTGTTGGTTATTTGTGGGAAACCACTCAGAGTACCATATGAACTACTAGTAGAGAACCGATGTGTGCTGAGTCCTAGAGAAGTTATAAGAAGAAGATAAGAATGTAAATCATCAAAGATGATGAATGTATTGAGTAAGAAATCTCCGTATGTCATGAAGCCATAAACCGGTAATGAAAGTTGTCGCGTAAACTTAGGTTGCAAGAACGCGAACCCTAAGAAGTAAAGTTAAGTAAACCAATGCGTTAGTCAAATAAATCACTAATTGGTGTATATGTTATGTCCTTATGTGTTATAGGGATTGGAATGAGTAGTTCAGCGTAACCTGTAGCTGTGCGTAAGGCAAGTTTCCTAACTTCATTCATATTTTAAATGAATGCTAGTTTCTCAAACTTCTCAGATGTTGAACTTGAGAAGTTCTGTCTATGTGTAAATATGTGATATTTGTACAACGTGGTAGAACGTATGAGGCCTTGTGCTACAATTTGAACACTTCGGTGTTTCTATGAGATGAATTGTTCTGTGATTGAACTGTTCAATAAGAGAATGTTCTGTTTATACATGAATCGTTATTGTTAAATCTGTGCTATTGATTCTAGTCAGACAGAATGTGTATGGAAAAGGTAGAAGAATGAAAGTATTTCAAAGTGAATGTGACTAATGTTTTAAAATGATAGGAATCGAGATTATACCTATTATTCAAGCTGCTTCATAACCTTTGTTTGGTTATCAAAGTTCTAAAGGAATATTTAAACTCTTGAAGTTGTTTATTCAACTGCTATGACTTGCTGGGCAATTAAATGCTCACACTTGCTTTAAATGAAAAACATTTTTAGCGTATGAGTAGAAGAACTTAAGGATCCCGTAAAGATCAAGCAGATCGATATCCAGAAGAAGTGCCTTTCATTAGATGAATGAGCGAGAAGATCAAACGAAGACTTGTAATGTAGAATAGTTTAATTGAACTATAGAATAGTTTAATGAACTGTTATGTATCCTTGGTGGCGGATGAAAGTCACTCGTGTAAGATGAAAAGAATAATGTAATTATCATTATTTGTAATGAACGAGGTTATAAGGTATTAGAACCTGGGAATTGAGAATGTATGTTATTATATTTTAGTATAGAATGATTTATGTTGGGAGGAATAATGTACTCGTGACGCACGGAATTCGGGTGTGAAGATAGACCGAATTTTGGGGCGTGACACTCCATCCCTCCCTCATTTTCTATGTGTAGTTAACAAAGAAGACGATAGTACAAGCTACATGAATTGCTTCTAGTTTAGTTGAGATCATACAAAGCTCTGGTTTCAAGTTTTAATCATTGAATTTGAGCTTTGAGGATGAAAACGATATCAAGTAGATCTTCTTATAGTAGTTGGTTTTTGTCAAATTGTTTTATATAAAGAGAGAACCAATATTAAAAATTTTGACACAACTTGTTCCAAAAATCACCAGATGATTGATGTTCACTAAGCAATGGCTTTGTTTTTAAAGTTGTGGGTTCTAGCAATTTACTTGCTTCCCTATTTTCTCAACCCCTTATCTATGTTTGCTGTGTATTTGAAGTATAATATTTCCTCTATAATGGGGAAAAAAAGAAAATTATGTAGAAAATACTAATCAAATCATCATAGTTTAATTTATTAGATCAAATGCTTTCGGAGCTGCTTGTTGCCTAAAATTAAAATGTGAAAACTGATGGTTTAATCTTTTGGAACTGCACCCAATTAAAATGTGAAAACTGATGGTTTATCCTTTTGAAAATTATAATGTCCAATGTAGTAATTAGTATATGCCCTCACTCACTACTAAGGGAAAAATATACTACAAAATAAAGTATATCCTTGCTCCGAAAAAGAAGAATAGGTTGATACTTGAGTAAAGATACTGAAATGCGAGAAATCAGGATATCAACACACTGTATTAGTCAATTTATTAAAACCCGGTCCGATCCGTGAAATGATTAACAAAGCATGATTAACAAAGCATGATTAACAATTCACGTAATATCACTGTGATAACTAATCCCCTTTAAGTTTGATTGTTTTTATTATTACTTTTTTACATTTATTATTCACTTTGGCATAAAGTACAATTTAACTATTTATATGATTGATCCATGATAGTGGGCTCATATGATATATCATAGGAGTAGAATCATAGATGTCATTAGCGAAATATGGAGTCTGACAGTTAGATGTAACTAAGATGCCATTTTAATATTTGTTGCAAAACATTTAAATAGTCATTGCAAAACATTGCACAAAATACGCAATGAAAGAAAAATTGTTTAAAATGAATTTGGTCCATATAAGGCTACGAAATATGACAACCAAAAATCTTTAGTTGCCCACAAGATTTAATCATTTTAAACTACATCCAATTTACTACAAACTCTAATTTTTGTAAATTAGAAAATATATCTATATATGTGCTCAATTTTATTTTCAAAATTATAACTCTAATAAAAAAACTGGGCATTTATTTTGAGATGAAGAGAATGAAACATTTAACTGTATAAAATTGCGTCTAAATAAATAAAAATTTTAAATTGTAAAATGATGCATTTTGGGAGGAAAAAGAGGCTAAAACGTGATTATTGGGTTTGTCTTAATTTTGGGCAACAATTTACTAGTCGTTGCAAAAAAATGTAATAAATACGTAATGATTTTTTTTTTGCCAATGAATGTGCCCTATATTAGGCAACGAAATATAGCAACAAAATTTTTTTTGTTTCGGATGATGAGGAGAAATCTCATTGGCAACAAAAAAGTAAATAGGCCGTGGTTTTTTTTTCGCGCCAACGATTTGGCAACGAATTTTGGCAAAGACTTATGAATTTCTCTGCGAATAATGAAAGTCTTTCATAAACTATAACGAATGACAAATTTTGTTGCTAAACATGAATTTTTGGCAACGATTTTATAAGTCATTGCGAAAAATCGTTGCCAAATGTCCATTTTTTTTGTAGTGAATTAGGGTTTATACCTATCTTTGAACAAGCTTTGATTCTTGCTTCCTAATCTGTTCTTGGGGTGTTATGAACTTAGTTAGGGACTGAATTACTATTGGAGTTCGTGGCTTTGAGAGTAAGAGAGTTTGGCTAAGTGTTGGTTCAGAAATGAGGCTTGGTTTTGATTTTTCTCTCTCCTTAATCTCTTAAATTTGATTAAATGTATATATAAGTTGCAAGGTGTCAATAAGGATCAAATTTAGCTTGTTTTGAGCACATGTTGATATCAAAGATTTGTTGAGTCACAAGATTTGTAAAAATCTCTTAACTTAAAACTTAAGTAAAGGGTCTTTTAGTCATTTCACCTCCAAAAGGGTATTTGGTAATTCCCCATATAATATTAAGGGTATATTAGTCAATTGACATGATCCCCTTTAATCTTAACCCTTAGGGTTTGATAATCACCATTAGGGTTCGATAACTAGGGTTTAGGGTTCTCAAATTATAAATTAGGGTTTCTCAGAAATATAATTAGGATTCCTAACTATTCGTTAGGGTTTACTAACTGTAGATTAAGGTTTCTAATCTATCATTAGGGTTTACTAAAGTTATACCTTATCTGATCAACACTTGATCATTAAGCTTATATTGTACAAACACATACTCGCTGATACAATTATAATAAGTATATTATCTATCTAATCCCTATCCGGAATTAGAGTTAGGGTTTTTATTAGTTGTTTATCATAACTTCACACATACTACTCAGTCAATAAATAGTTTGACCATCTTGCTCTACTTATATCACAAATACTTATCAGAGTATTGATTATCAATACCAATATTAAATAGAAATAAATTTATTCGTAAAAATTGTATCGTTTAAAATTCTGGGTCCTCACATTCTCCCATCCTTATAAGGATTCCGCCCCCCGGAATCACCACTTTCTTATATTCTAATATCTTTTAAAATTGTATCATCAATTCCTTCTTATAAACTTAATACTAATTTTTGCCTCCTATATTAACTTATAACTTGGATCCGTAAAAGAAAAAAATTCACAGCGATATTATCTAAAACTACGCACGTAATTATATTACTAAGCGAAATCTTTACCTGTCATCACTTCCTGTGTAGCCACTGCATTTGGAACCGTCATGCTAAAAGTGAATAATGTTGGTCTTCCCTGCTTAGCTGATTCTTTGATTCATATTGTTCCACTGCTGGTTCTCCTATTGTTGTTTCCCTTATTCGCATTCTTCTTTGGTCACTTCCAAACCAGATGATCTGATGATCCACACGAAAAAAAACCTCGTATCTTCTTTGGACTGGGACAATTGGGAATAATATGTCCCTTTCGACCACAGTTAAAACATACTCATTTTCCCTTTAAACAAACTCCTTGATGATTCTTCCCGCAAACTAGACACAACGCTCCTTTCTTCCTACTTTCTTCTGGATTATTTGCCGAGTAAACATTGTCATTCCTATTACGTTTGTTAAAATTATTTTTTCCACTTCCATCTACCCTATTATATTCTTCAGTCTTCTTTCTTTGTTCTTGACTATTTTTTGATACGACTTCAATTCCTCCTTCAGTGATAATTACTTTCTCTAACAAAGTTAAAAATGAATCAATTTACAGCAGATCTACCTTCTTGAGTACCAATGGTTTCAATCTGTTCCTAAAACATCGCGCTTTGAGTTCCTCAGTGTCCACTCGATGTGGAGCGAATTTTGTAAGACCCTAACTTATTATTAAATGAAATTGAATTTCCGCTATTTATTATTTTGAAATAGTAAGGGTTGATTTGATTAATGTGGTTAGTTATGGGTAAAATGCGCAAATATCTTAAATAAGCGAGTGGTTATAAAATATTCATTGTTTTCGGGGAATATTCGTTTGGTCGTAGAATATTCTTATTGTCGGGGAATATTTGTACGACGGCGCAGCCTTATGTGGGCCCCATAACGGAAAGCAATTGGATGAAGAAAATGACAAGCATAAGTTTTTATAAATAACGGCGTAGTTATTCATTAACACTTGTTGGAATACCGTTGGTTAAAACACGAATGTCTGTGATGTTGCAAGAAGAATACACGATGTTGCACCAATTATTGATTCTTAAGTAAGAAGGCACTACTAAATAATTACAATAATTACTGTTCAATATGTTATTGCTACATTGATATTTTATATTATTGTTGTTTCAATAATTGTCACTGCACAGTATTTCCCATTATCAGATCAATAATTCATATTATTTGAATAATATTATTAGATAGCATTATTGGCAATGTCTAAGGAAGTTCTGTCTAAGGAGAGGTTTGGTCACCTAATTGCGCGCTAGTAAGGAGAAATCCTTATTGAAAAGCCCCCTCTTTCTTGGGAACGACTTGGTTGTCATTAAACTTACAAAGTTGTAGAGAATTAAATTTCCTATGGAATGGACATAAGATTTGATTTTTTTTTTTGATAAAAGGGCTATTTATTATGAATTATTGAAGTTTCAGAATAATTGATTTTTGAAGTTTTAAATATTTTTTAAAAGAAAAACGTTTTATTCATTTTGGTGGGCCCCACACGTGTGGTAAATGAGCTGAATTCAGTTTTCTTTGGTGTGCGTAGGAAAATTTTAAGAAATAATATTATTTTATTAAATTTTCTACTTTGGTGTTCTAAGTAATTTCATATAAATAGGGTACTAGGTTAGAATTGAAAATCACACCAAAAACTGAAGTTTTCTCTCTCTATATTATCGAGTGTATTCTTGTGAGTATTTTGATACTTTGAGTTTTGCTATACGATGCAAGTTCCCTTCAGCGTTATATCTGATATTCCAGCTAGAAGTATTATTCTTTTGAGGTAAGGGATGTTATTATTTTTATAAATGATATTATTTCTTTCAATATCATTATGCTAAAATATTAGTATAATTTTTCTTGTGAAATTTCTACCTTTTTATGTTAGGATTACTATTCACATATACGATACTATTCACGTATACGACACTATTCACGAATACGGCACTATTCATAGAAAAATTAAATTTTCGTTCTTTGTCCTAGATGTCTATTTTTGTTACTATCTTTGATTGTATCCATGTTTTGATCATTATTCTTGAATTTTACTCAACCATAGTATATTATGGGGTATTTCTGAACATGGATAAACCGAAGTACGAATCCCTAATATTTGTTCTTTTGTCTCACTGGATTCGTTTTCTTTAAAATATTTTTCATCAACCTTAGTCCTAAATGATGATAATACTGAATATCTTTGGCCTGTAGTGCAAAGATGACTGATTTCCTGATGAATATCTATGGCCCGTAGTGCAAAGATGAACAGGTATTGAGATGAGCATGACCAAGTGATAAATATCTTTGGTCTGTAGTGCAAAGATGAATATTTGATTCGAGCTAAATATTGATTTATGTTACAGGGATAAAATATTGATGATGGACTTTTAAATTCATAGATGATAGTAGATTTCATTATCTACTTAACTCTTCTAATGAATTGTTATTTCCGCTGCGAATATTGATCTGAAATTGTTGTCTATTATATTCTATCAAATTTTTCCCTGTTGAGAACTAACGATAATTTGTTCTATATTATCTTAGTCATAATATTCTTTACTGGGCTATTTGAGCTCACTCTTTTCCTTTTTGTTCCATTGTTATTCTCAGAAGGCGATAATGTAGCGAGTACTAGTCGGGGTATAAAATAATGTTTCTAGAAAGTTGTTTTAGTAGTCCTCACTATTTTTTTGTAAAATAATGTATCAATAACTATAATGAGGACTTATTTGAGTGTGGATATTGTCCAGAAGACAATATTTGTATTTAAACTCACAGTTTATGTGTTGTCGTATTTTGCACGACAATTGTATTAATAAAGTTGTGGTTGTTTTTGTACCATGTATTTAGCAACTCAGAATGGGTGATGTATTCCTATTTTGGGGGCGTCACAAATTTAGCTAACTCGTTGAACTTGACGAAATACTATGTCACTGTCATATTCTTCTTCTCCAAATTCAAAAATTGTTCTTCCATATTTTCCTTTATAATTCCCTTCATTGGCAGCATTATCTGATTAACTAAAAACTTACATTAATCCTTTATCTCTATACTACATCTTATTAGTAGCATAATAAGAATTTAACACAAATTTCTCATATTATTGCATATTTATTCAAATAGCACATAGTACTTTTAGTACATAACACATACTACTTTAATCAGTTACTATCCCTTTTTGACAAAAGTCGGGATTAATTATCACAACTTTTCACAAAAAGTTGAAATTCACCAAAATTTGCCTTAATATTCATACTGAAAATAAGGATTACATTTGTACAGATATACATAAATATATACATATACCTATTCATCGTTCACGATATTACAATCTTTAATATTGCATCTCACTACCAAAAGGTACTACTACTCATACTTAATCTTTCTATGGTCCACTCCCTTCTCGTATCTTCTTCTTAGGACACTTGTTGAACCTGTGATGCATTCCACCACCTTCAACCCTCATTCTATCATCCTGTGTATTCAGATCTTTTCGTTCTTCTATCATCTTGCGCAATGCCCTCTCCGTCTTCCACAATTCCTCAATGAGAAATAATTTATTCCGTAGCTCCTGAACTTCTGTAGATACTTGACATTTTTCAACTCCTACTAAAATGGAATGATGAGTGTCAAAAAGCCTTCCTTTTCATTAAAGAGCAGCTAATTAAAGCTCTTGTTTTGGTACCTCCTAGGGATGGTGTTCCCCTGTTTATATACCTGTCGATCAATGACAATGCCATGGGCTGCATGCTGGGACAGAAAGATGATAGAGGCCAAGAAAGAGCTCTCTATTACCTCAACAAAAGATTCAGTATCAATTAACACAAGTACACTCTGATTGAGAAAACTTGTTATGCTTTAGCACGGGCCTCCATGAGGTTACAACATTACCTCCATGGTCACACAACCCATCTCATATCCCGCGTGGATCCTCTCAAGTATGTGTTCAACAAACCCATATTGAATCGTCGTCTGTCCAGATGGCAGTTGATTCTACAACAATTTGATATCATCTATGTGACTCAAAAGTCCATCAAAGGTCAAGGAATTGCGGATCAACTGTGTGACACCCCCAAAATTGGTATACAACACCCATTCTGAGTCGTCAATAACATGGTACAAAAATAACTACAACTTTATTAATACAACATAAAAACTGTGAGTTTAAATACAAATATTGTCTTCTAGACAATATCAACACTCAAATAAGTCGTCATTACAATTATTGATATATTATTTAACAAAAATGGTGTGAACTACTAAAACAACTTTCTAAAACCTTCGTTCTATACCCCGACTAGTACTCGCTACATTCTCGCCTCTTCAGAAGAAAAATGGAACAAAAAGGAAAAGGGTGAGTTCAACTAGCCCAGTAAAGAATATTATGACTAAGATAATATAGAACAAATTATCGTTAGTCTTCAACAGGGAAAAATCTGATAAAATACAATAGACAACAAGTTTCAGATCAATATTCGCAGCAAAAATAATAATTCATAGATGAGTTATGTAGAGAATGAAATCTACTATAATCTATGAATTTAAAAGTCAGTCATCATTATTTTATCCATGTAACATCAATCAATAGTCATCTTGAATCAAATATTCATCTTTGCACTACAGGTCAAAGATATTCATTAGTTGGTCATGTTCATCTCAACACCTGTTCATCTTTGCACTACGGGCCAAAGATATTCATCAGAAAATCATTAATCTTTGCACTACAGGCCAAAGATATTCAGTAAAATCATCATTTAGGACTAAGGATGATGAAAAATATTTTAAAGAAAACGAATCCAGTGAAACAAAAGAACAAATATTAAGGATTCGTACTTTAAACAATCTGAGGTCAAAAATACTTCATAAATAATCATAGTGGAGCAAAATTCAAGAATGATCAAAACATGGATACAATCAAAGCTAGTATCAATAATAGATATTTTGGACAAAAAGGAAAATTTAATTTTTCTGTGAATAGTACCGTATACGTGAATAGTAACCCCGACACTAAAAGACATTAATTTCACAAGAAAAATACTATCAATATTCTGGCATAATGATATTGGAAGAAATAATATCCCTTACCTCGAAAAGACAGTACTTCTGACTGGAATACTGGATATAGTGCTAAAGGGAACTTGCATCGTATAGCAATACTCAAAGTATCAAAATACTCACAAGAATACGCTCGATAATATAGAGGGAGAAAGAGAGAGAAAATTTCAGTTTCTGGTGTGATTTTCAATTCTAACCTAAGCACCCTATTTATAGGAAAATGCTTAGAACACCAAAGCAGAAAATTTAATAAAATATATATTTATAAAAATTATTTAAGCCCACCTCTTTGACAACTGAATTCAGCATGTTACAACACCATTGGAGCCCACCAAATGACGAATAAACGTTTTTGTTAACTAAAACAATTAAAACTTCCAAAAATTAATTATTTCGGAACTTCAGAGCTTCAATAATTCATAACAAATAGCCCTTTTATCATAAAAATTCGAACCTCATGTCTTCTCCATAGGAAATTCCATTCTCTACAACTTTGTAAGTTTAAGTTTTTACAAATTCCAAATAGAAATTGACCGAAATCCACAAACGGACGATTTTACGTGCTGTAATCCAATTTTAGTCACAAAGTGGAGACCACGAACATGTTTAACATATTTTAAAAAAAAAAATTGTAACAAAAATACTCTTACTCCTCATTTATTCATATATCACACATTCATTGTAAAATATCACCATTATTATATTATTAAAATATAATAATATTTTTAAATGAATTATTTTATCAAAAAAGATAAAATATCAATTTTCAACAATGGTCACATTAAAAATTTTCTCCATCTATATCAACATAAAATGAATATTTTCCTTATCATATAAATCAATAATTAATTATTCACAAATAAAATTACAGAATCACAATATTGACAACCAGGTCGTTCCTAGGGAAGAGGGGGCTTTCCAATAAGGAATTCTCCTTACTGACGCGCAATTAGGTGACCAAACATCTCCTTAGACAGAACTTTCTAGACATTGCCAATAATGTTATCTAATAATATGAATTATTGATTCGATAAAGGAAAATATTGTGCAGTGATAATTATTGAAACAACAATAATATAAAATATCAACGTAGCAATTATTGAATCAATAAAATAAACTATTGAACAGTAATTACTGTAACAATTTTTGAGTAGTGTCTTCTTACGTAAGAATCAATAATTGGTGCAATACCGTGTGCTACTGTGTTTTAACCACCGAGTATTTCAACAAGATAATTAATTGTAAAAACTACGCCGTTATTTATAAACAACTTATATTTGTCGTTTTCTTCATACAATCGCTTTCAGTTATGGGACCCACAAGGAGGTCAACTAGGCAGTCAATCATTTAATATTCCCCGATAGTAATATTATTCCACGACCAAACGAATATTCTCCGATAAAAATGAATATTTTATAACCACTTGCTTATTTGAAATATTTGCGCATTTTACCCATAACTAACAATATTAATCAAATCAACCATTACTATTTCAAAATAATAAATAGAGGAAATTTAATTTCATTTATAATAAGTAGGTGTCTTACAACCTCCCCTCCTTATGAAATTTCATCCTCGAAATTAACGTACATACCTGGTGTTTCGAAAAGGTGAGGATACCTCGCTTTCATTTAAGTTTCCAACTCCCAGGTCATTCCCTCAATAGCATGGTTCCTCCACAAAACTTTGACTTGTGGTATGACCTTTGTACGTAAGAATGCTCCTTCCTATCCAAGATCTTGACAGGTACCTCCTCGTACGTTAAATCTTCGGCTATCTCATCCGGTTCTAACTCAACAACGTGGTTCGGGTCTTTCACATATTTACGTAACACAGATATGTAAAAAACATTATGAACACGAGACATACTTGGAGGTACCGCAAGTTTATAGGCTACATTTCCTACTCGATCAAGAATCTGAAATGGACCAATAAATCGTGGATTAAGCTTTCCTCTTTTCCCAAATCTTGTAACTCCCTTCCATGGAGCAACATGCAACAATACATGATCCCCAATACTAAATTCCACGTCCTTTCGATGAAGATCCGCATAACTCTTTTGTCGATCCTGTGCCGTTTGTATACGTTGTCGAATCATTTGGATCTTTTTCGTAGTCATTCGTACCAACTCGGGTCCCAACAATGTTGGTTCACCCACCTCATCCCAACATATTAGAGAGCGACACTTTCGTCCATACAATGCTTCGAATGGAGCCACACCTATACTTGCCCGATAACTGTTGTTGTAGGAGAATTCCACCAATGGTAAATACTTATCCCATCTCCCTTTGAAATCTAGGACACAGAGTCTTAATAGATCTTCAAGAGTTTGAATAGTCCTCTCTCGATTGTCCGTCCGCTTGAGGATGGTATGCCGAATCCGAATCAATAAAAACCGCGCCCATAGCTTTTTGCAAACTAACCCAAAATCATGAAGTGAATCTTGGGTCACGATCCGAAACTATGGATACTGGCATTCCATGCAATCTCACAATCTCATTTACATACATATAAGCAAGATGTTCAAGGGAATAAGTCTCCTGTATCGGCAAGAGATGTGCAGACTTGGTTAATCTATCAATAATAACCCAAATCACATCTATGCCTTGAGAAACCGTGGGAAGACCCGTAACAAAATCCATGGTAATGTGTTCCCACTTCCATTTCAGAATCTCAAGTGGTTGAAATGGACCTTTAGGTACTTGATGCTCCGCCTTTACACATTGACAAGTTAAACACCTCGAGATAAACTTTGCAATCTCTCTCTTCATATTGTTCCACCAAAATGTATGTCGAAGATCACGATACATTTTGGTACTTCCAAGATGGATTGCAAATGGTGTATTGTGTACTTCCATCATGATCTTGTACTTCAAGTCAGAGTCGTTAGGAACACAAAGTCTGGAGTATACTTGAAGTATTCCTTCTTCATCGATTCTTGCTTCTGGAATAACACCTTCTTGTACTTTCTCCTTCAAACGCATTAGCTCCGAGTCTGTGGCTTGAGCAACTTTAACTTTATCGATTAAAGTTGGTTCTATGCGTATACTTGACATCATCGCACTCGTTCCTGCATATCATCTTCTACTCAACGCTTTAGCTACCACGTTTGCTTTTCCAGGATTGTATTGAATGGCGTGCTTATAATCTTTCAACAGTTCGAGCCAACGTCGTTGCCGCATGTTGAGTTTCTTTTGGGTGAAGAAATATTTGAGGTTTTTATGGTCTGAATATATCTCCACTTTCTCCCCATATAGATAGTGCCTCCAGATCTTTAAGCGCCAAAAACGATCGCTTGCTAACTCTAGATCATGAGTAGGATAATTCCTCTCATATTCTTTAAGTTGTTGCGAGACATAGGCTATGACTTTCCCATGTTACATAAGAACACACCCTAACCCTTTGCCCGAAGCATCGCTGTAGATAACAAATCCATCCGAACCAGATGGTATTGTCAGAACAGGTGCCAAAATAAGTCTCCTCTTAATCTCTTGGAAACTCCTCTCGCATTCCTCGCTCCATAAGAATTTTGTATCCTTCCGAGTTAGTTGAGTTAAAGGAGTAGCGATTCGAGAAAATCCTTCCACGAATCTCCGATAATAACCAGCTAAGCCCAGAAAGCTACGTACTTCGATCACCAACTTTGGTTGCTCCCAAATTTGTATTGCTTCAATCTTCGTCGGGTCGACAAATACTCCATGTTTTGACACCACGTGCCCAAGGTATGCTACTTCCTCAAGCCAAAACTCACATTTCTTCAACTTAGCATAAAGCTTGTTTTCATAAAGCCTTTGGAGTACCAGCTTCAAATGGTGCTCATGATCTTCACGGCTTTTGGAATATATGAGAATGTCATCAATAAAGACAACAATGAACTGATCCAAATATTCCTTGAATATTCGGTTCATCATATCCACGAAAAGTCAGCAGAGCATTAATCAATCCAAAAGACATGACTAAGAATTCATAATGCCCGCATCGAGTTCTAAAGGCGCTCTTTGGAATATCCTCGCCTCTAATCTTCACTTTTATGATATCCGTAATCTAAGATCGATCTTTGAAAAGAATTGTGCTCCTTGCAACCGGTCAAAAAAAGTCATTAATACGAGGTAGCGGATACCTATTCTTGATAGTGACATGGTTTAATTCTCGATAGTCAATACAAAGTCGCATACTTCCGTCTTTCTTCTTTACAAATAAAATAGGAGCACCCCAAGGAGATGTACTAGGACGAATGAAACCGATGTCCAACAACTCCTGTAGTTGGATTTTTAACTCCTGAAGTTCAATAGGAGCCATTCGATATGGGGTTTTAGAAATGGGCTTTGTACCAGGTTCAAGATCAATAAAGAATTCAACTTCACTTTCTAGGGGTAGACCGGAAAGTTCTTCAGGAAATACGTCAGGAAATTTACTAACAACAGGAATATTATTCAAATCGGACGTGTCTTTATTCAAATCCATAACATGGGCTAAGAAATCTTGACATCTGTTTTTCAATAAACGAATAGCTTTATGACTTGATACGACAATGATTGATTTTAGTGGTTTAGTTGCTTGAATTCGTACAATAGGTTGGTTAGGAATATGAAAACTAACAACCTTATGAAAATAATCAATTTTGGCATGATGAGTAGTTAACCAATCAATCCCTAAAATTAAATCAAAAACAAGTATCTTTAAAGAGATATGGTCAACAGGTAATGTGATGGTGCCAACTTGGATCAAACAAGATTTATAAACAGTGGATGTGATGAAAGTTTCTCCTAACGGAGTCTCCACAGATAAATCAAAGTCTAATTTCTCCGGAGTTAAGTTTAAACGTTGAGCACAAGCAGGAGAGATAAATGAGTGGGTAGCACCGGTATCTAGTAAGGTATAAACTTCGCAAGAATTTATGATTAGCTTACTCGTGATCACCTCGTTTGGGTTCCTCGCATTTTGACCAATCACGACAAACGCTCTTCCAGGAACCGTTGACTTTGACTTTTTTGGGACAGCCTTTTGAGTCACCATCCCCACTGGACTTGGTTTCCCTATCGTACAATCTCGAGCGATATGTCCTTCCTTTCCACAATTATAGCATACCTTGAATTGTTGTGGACAGTTTGGACTGATATGTCCCTCCTTCCCAGATTTATAAAGATACTGACCGGTGGTCGCTTCTCCTCCCTTAGAACCGCTTGTCTGTCAGCTGGTCTTTGACGTCTTCGCATTGTCATTGTTGAATCTTCTCTTTTTTATAATCTCCCCCCGAATCGCTTCTTCTATTTTCATGGCCATGATTACCACCAGAGTGGTTACCATTTTTGTCCATATTTTTCTTTCTTCGCTGGTTATCGTTGTTCTTATGATTGCTGTCACCGGAATGATCCTGGTTGTGGTCCCTCGGTTGAACGTACTCGTTATCTCGCTCTAATAATTGAGCCCTGTTGACAACAACTGAATAGAGAGAAAATTTATGAGAAATGGGATATTGACGTATGCCGGGTTTCAAACCTCTGATAAACATCCGCGTCATACGTTCCTCATTCTCCACCAAATGAGGTGCAAACCTGGACAACTCTGCAAAATTCGCCTCGTACTGGGACACCGTCATGTTGTTTTGTTCCAATCTAATAAACTCCACTTCCTTCATATGAAGAATACTTTCAGGAAAGTACTTGTCATTGAACAGTTTTTGAAACGTCTCCCAAGACATACTGAGTGTAGCTGGATGGGTACGCTTCATAGATTCCCACCAGTAATCTGCCTCATTACAGAACATAAAGGTGGCGAATGGAACCTTCTGTTCCTCCATGCATCCCAAGACATCGAATATCTTGGTAATTTGTTTGACCCACGTTTCTGCCTTAATCGGATCCGGCTTTTCCCAGAATTCTGGTGGTCCCAACTCTTTGAACTGCTTGGCTGTGATAAACCGTGCATTGTTATCATTTCCACCTGTATTTTGTGCACGAGTCTCCCTCGTCTGATTTTGCATGAACTGTAAAAAGCTTCTAAACATTCCGTCGTTCATCGTCTGATCAATGGTGTTGTTTACAGGAGGAACATTTCTAGCCTGTTGCACGCTCTCCTCGTTGGTGAGTAAATGAGTCTCCGCTGTCTCATTTACTCCACTATTAACATTCTCAGTCGACATTCTCAAATACTATGATAAAACAAGGGTTAATTAAAGAAATAAAATATCACATAATATACCTATATTCTGACCAACCAACAAATAAGCTTAGGTAGGACACACTAGTGAAGGATTTACTCATCTCTCCCCTCCTAGTTCTATTCCCCGATCTCCGCCAAAGATCATATCCCTAAGCTCTGATACCAACTGTAACGCCCTTAAAATAGGTATACAACACCCATTCTGAGTCGTCAATAACATGGTATAGAAACAACTACAACTTTATTAATACAACATAAAAACTGTGAGTTTAAATACAAATATTGTCTTCTAGACAATATATCAACACTCAAATAAGTCCTCATTATAATTATTGATATATTATTTAACAAAAATGGTAAGGACTACTAAAACAACTTTCAAAAACCTTCATTCCATACCCCAACTAGTACACGCTACATTCTCACCTCCTGAGAAGAAAAATGGAACAAAAAGGAAAAGGGTGAGCTCAACTAGCCCAGTAAAGAATATTATGACTAAGATAATATAGAACAAATTATCGTTCGTCTTCAACAGGGAAAAATATGATAAAATACAATAGACAACAAGTTTCATATCAATATTCGCAGCGAAAATAATAATTCATATATGAGTTACGTAGAGAATGAAATCTACTATAATCTATGAATTTAAAAGTCCATCATCATTATTTTATCCTTGTAACATCAATCAATATTCATCTTGAATCAAATATTCATCTTTGCACTACAGGCCAAAGATATTCATCAGTTGTTTATGTTCATCTCAACACCTGTTCATCTTTGCACTACGGGCCAAAGATATTCATCAGAAAATCATTAATATTTGCACTACAGGCCAAAGATATTCAGTAAAATCATCATTTAAGACTAAGGATGATGAAAATTATTTTAAAGAAAACGAATCTAGTGAAACAAAAGAACAAATATTAAGGATTCGTACTTTAAATAATCCGAGTTCAAAAATACTTCATAAATAATCATAGTGGAGAAAAATTCAAGAATGATCAAAACATAGATACAATCAAAGCTAGTATCAATAATAGATATTTTGGACAAAAAGGAAAATTTAATTTTTCTGTGAATAGTGCCGTATTCGTGAATAGTACCGTATACGTGAATAGTGCCGTATACGTGAATAGTAACTCCGACACTAAAAGATAAGAATTTCACAAGAAAAATACTATCAATATTCTGGCATAATGATATTGGAAGAAATAATATCATTTTAAAAAATAATATCCCTTACCTCGAAAAGACAGTACTTCTGACTGGAATACTGGATATAGTGCTGAAGGAAACTTGCACCGTATAGCAACACTCAAAGTATCAAAATACTCACAAGAATACGCTCGATAATATAGAGGGAGAAAGAGAGAGAAAACTTCAGTTTCTGGTGTGATTTTCAATTCTAACCTAAGCACCCTATTTATAGGAAAATGCTTAGAACACCAAACTAGAAAATTTAATAAAATATATATTTATAAAACTTATTCAAGCCCACCTCTTTGACAATTGAATTCAGCATGTTTACAACACCATTGGAGCCCACCAAATGACAAAAAAACATTTTTGTTAACTAAAACAATTAAAACTTCCAAAAATTAATTATTTCGGAACTTCGGAGCTTCAATAATTCATAACAAATAGCCCTTTTATCATAAAAATTCAAACCTCATGTCTTTTTTATAGGAAATTCTATTCTCTACAACTTTGTAAGTTTAAGTTTTTCCAAATTCCAAATAGAAATTGACCGAAATCCACAAACGGACGATTTTACGTGCTATAATCCAATTTTAGTCACAAAGTGGGGCCCACAAACATGTTTACCATATTTTAAACATTTTTTTTGTAACAAAACTACTCTTACTCCTCATTTATTCATATATCACACATTCATTGTAAAATATCACCATTTTTATATTATTAAAATATAATAATATTTTTAAATGAATTATTTTATCGAAAAAGATAAAATATCAATTTTCAACAATTGTCACATTAAAAATTTTCTCCATCTATATCCACATAAAATGAATATTTTTCTTATAATATAAATCAATAATTAATTATTCACAAATAATATTACAGAATCACAATATCGACAACCAGGCCGTTCCCAGTAAAGAGGGCGCTTTCCAATAAGTATTTCTCCTTACTGGTGCGCAATTAGGTGACCAAACCTCTCCTTAGACAGAATTTTCTAGGCATTGCCAATAATGCTATCTAATAATTATTCAAATAATATGAATTATTGATTCGATAAAGGAAAATACTGTGCAGTGACAATTATTGAAATAACAATAATATAAAATATCAACGTAGCAATTATTGAATCAATAAAATAAAATATTGAACAATAATTACTGTAACAATTATTGAGTAGTGTCTTCTTACGTAAGAATCAATAATTGGTGCAATACCGTGTGCTACTGTGTTTTAACCACCGAGTATTTCAACAGTATTAACGGTAAAAACTACGTCGTTATTTATAAACAACTTATATTTATCGTTTTCTTTATACAATCGCTTTCCGTTATGGGGCCCAAACAAGGCTGCACCGTCGTATGAATATTCCCCGACAGTAAGAATATTCCACGACCAAACGAATATTCTCTGATAAAAATGAATATTTTATAACCACTTGCTTATTTGAAATATTTGCGCATTTTACCCTTAACTAACTACATTAATCAAATCAACCCTTACTATTTCAAAATAATAAATAGAGGAAATTTAATTTCATTTATAATAAGTTGGGGTCTTACAAACTGGCCTCCGCACCTTCATTTATATACAGTTCAGCAACACCATCAGGGCTATATACACCAATTATGGAAGATGTATTTTGATATAGCTATAAACATGGAAGGTTCTGGAGCTGGAGTAGTTCTAGTATACATTACAGGGGAGCAGTATCCCGTTGCCGTCCAATTGCAGTTTACTTGTCACAACCTGAGAATTTAGAAAATTATTTAAATCTTAAATGATGGATTAAAGGATAAATATTAAACCTAGATAGAAAATAAGTTTATGGATATAACGTTTATGGGGAGGAATTTAGTGAATTTAAAAATTTTGTGGTGAATTATTCAAGATTAAGTATATATAAGTGTATATGTTTTGTGTATATGGTCATACATATGTGTAGTTTGTGGTTAAGGGTCAAGGGTTGACCAGATAAATTATATCAGTGTCAAACCCTAATATTATATTCAAACTTCAACGTTCAGATAGAAAACCCTAACGATTGATAACAAACCCTATTACCGAATCTGGAAACCCTAGTCTCAGTTTCGGGAATCTGAAACCCTAATCGGGAATATTAAAACCCTAATTTGAAATTCAAATCGGAATTTAAGACTATTAAGTAATTGCGTTATGTGATTAGTGATGAGTGTTATTAATTATAACCTAATTAGGGAAAACCCTAATGAATAATTAGAAACCCTAATTATTAGAAACCCTAATTTTTGATTGGAAACCCTAATTGCTAAATTAGGAACCCTAATTGCTAAATTAGGAATCCATAATCCTAATTACCAAATTCTAATGTGATTAAGAAATATTAAGATAATTAGAAAACCCTAATTATAATGTAGAAATCTTAATTTTCTATTTTTAAATCTAATTAGAGAATACTAAAAAATTTAATTTTTGAAAACCTTAGGTTTTAACCCTAAGGGTTAAACCTTAAGGGTTGGATCAAAAGACAGTTGTGCCATTAAAATTGGAAGCTAATAAACCATGTTTCCTTATTCACATTCTTTAATGAATAACTTGCAAATCTTGCTCAAATATGTAGTTGGTGACCAACTTTATCTACCCCATGTGCTAGAAAAACTTCAGCAATCAGCTACATGCCAGCTATATACATTACATTATAATATATATAGATTGAAAGAAAGTAAAAATTCATTTGCTTGCCTTTTTTGTGACCAAACTCTCCACCTACACTTTCTCTCTCTAGATCCACAAAAATAATAAGTGGATCAATCCTTATTAAGATTCATAGCATCCGAAGATCAGATCATGATGATCAGATTCAAGATCAAAGCATCAAAGTGGTATAAACCCTAAATCTTTAAAATCTTATGATCCGATGTTAGATATTGTTGTTTATTGGTTAAGGTTATGTATAAGGGTGTTATTTAGTGATCTGGGTTGTTAGATCTTAGATCCATAACATCTAGAAGTCAGAAACTAAGTTTTTCAAACTGACCAAGAACCCTAAAAATGTTGTCTGACAAGCAAATGTCAAGGCCCATAGATCTTTACCTGTTAGTTGTTTGTTGTGTTTTATGTTATATATCAGTTCTATGCCATGTGTACTATGCTCTGAATCTTAAATCAAGCCCAGGCCATGAGAAAATTGTATGTTATTAAGAGTCAAAGATCGTTGACCGACCATGACCATCTAGTTTCTGGGCAGCCCAGAAATCCAAAAATGGTCTGACATGATTTTCTAGGCTCCTGATCTTGCTGTTGCTAAGTTTTTATGTCATGATGTTGTATCATACTTGTAGACTGGTACATAATCTACATATTAAAGCCATTATAACACTTAGATTTATAACAGAATTAAAGTTGTGGCTGGTCAAACTAAGGTTGACCATCAGTGGGATGAACTTTTCTGGGAAACCCAGAAAGTTCAAGAACAACTCCTGACCAGTACTTTGACCAGATCAAATCATTCGTTGGTGTGGCTATTTGACTGAAATAATGTTGTATAGTTGTTCTTTGACATCTATACTACAAGTTGGAACCATTAAAACATACTGAGTACACTTAGAATTCAAATTATGAAGCTTCAAAGTAGCCCACTCGATCTGGTCTTCATTTATGGGTTAAAAAAGCTCTGACATGAATTTATCGGGCTTATAACTCACTGATTTGATGTTGTATAGCCTTGAAACGAGTTGTTGATTCTAGTATTACACTTTAAGCCTTAGGATCATAGATTAAATCATGGTCAAAGTAGGGAACTTGGTGACTGACATGATGTTCTGGGTTTCGCTCAAGGACACTTAAGAACACCTATAACGACGGTTCTGCCGCTATATGGCCCTTTACTGACACTTAATTTCGAAAAATTAATTATTTTACTAAATAACTACAAAAAATAGTTTTTTATTATTAAAAATACATAATAAATTCTTAAAAATTATTTTATAGCCTAAAAATGGGTTTTTAATAAGTTTGAATATATTTCATAAATATTTAATATTTTTGGATTAATAATGGTATTTAATTTATTTAATTATAATATTAAATAAATTATTTAAATATGATTTTGATACATGAAAAATCATTTTAAATTATAGTATAAGATAAGAAAATATTTTAAGTTATTTTCAATAACTTTTAATATTACGTGATGAATTTCATTAATTAATTAATATTAATGGTCATTAATTTATATAATAAATGTATTAAATAAATTATGGAAAAATAGAATTAATGATTTAAAAATCATATAAAAATGATTTAAGTGTTGTAAAATATATTTGAAGTTATAAAATATAACTTTTTATATTTTATCATGAAAATATTAATATTTTAATATTAATAGCAATTATTGGATAATAAATTTAACTTTAAAAATCATATAAATATTATTTTAAAGTATTAAAATACTTTGATATATTATAAATATATTATAATATTATGTTATAATTTTCATTAATATTTAATATTAAATAAATATTAATAATATTGTGGTATTTATATTATATAAATACGATATTAATGATTGAAAAATCATGATAAATGTTAATAATTATCTGAAAATTATTACGAGTCTTTGAAAAATATTTTTGACTGATAATAAATTACGTAAGTTAATTGTTAAGTGTTTAGGCAGAGTTTAATTGAACTTAAACTCGATAATTGTCTAACTAGGACGTCGGGATGTCAGAATTATGCCGGATTCAACTCAGACTGGAAAAGTTTGACTTGATACTAGGTCTTATGTGGTGTATAGACTGATAGGGTTATGTGTTATGTGTGTAGGTTATTCTATGATAATATATACTAATATTATACTGTGATGATATTATTCTAACTTGAAAATCAATATTATTAATATTAGATCTTCAGCTAAAACTTAATAAGTTGCGTAACGATAATCAACGGATCAGACAAGTTTTTTCATAACTCGACCTCGAGTTGTTTCATTCAATTATACTTGTGGTTAATCATTGCTAATTTCCATGTCTAAGAATTATTGATTCGTACTCTGTGCATATTGCATGTATTCATCAGGTATGAAAGGCTGATCACCTTCATTACCATCTGGTTCAGATATATTTGTTTTCATTCAATGTTCGTTCAGCTATAAAAGTTTGTTCATGCTAGTTCATAATTATATTGTTGAATGTTAGCCAACTATTATTCAAAATATTTCCATAATGATATATCCTTAATTTATTTAACTTAAACTTGCTGGGCAAATTTGTTGCTCACCCTTGCTATATCATGATAAACATTACAGATTAAGGTGAATACGTCGAATACTAGGAAAGTCAAAGCCAAGTTCAGTTTGGGATTTTATGTGCATCTAAAATTTATAACAGTAATGTGTTATAATAGCTTTGTATGTTAGATAAGATATTGATTCAGGTATTATGTGAAGGTTCTCGACCTTGGGGTTAGTGTGTAATGTTTAATGTATGAACAATTTATGTTTATATCTTCCGCAATAGTTATAGAAATGGTATAACAGATCCTTGGTGATTAGGAACAGGATTTGGGGATGCTACAGTTGGTATCAAAGCTTTTGGTTAAGAACCTTAGGTAGGGTTACCTGAGACTAATAACCGCAGTGATTAGGATTAGTTCTAACTCACATCGAGTTAGTGTGTCGGTAAGATTCAAAGACGAATCTCAGCGGGTTATAAAGATACGGAGTTCCCTAACTCTGATAATAAAGGTGAACAGTAATGGTGAATAGATAGAGTATAAAACACTAAATGTACAAGGATAGGAGATCGTAAAAAAATGATCATAGTTTAACAATGAATCGTAATATATACGATGAGATCACCCCGTGATCTGATATGGATCAATCGAATGATTGAAAGGTTTACGGCAAGATTGTTGTGTGTCAGTGGTACTATGAATTGGTACAGATTTAGGAAAGGATTATGAATACGAGTTGAATGAAATTCGTATTGAGAAGGGAGTTAGTATTAAGTGGGGATTTCAATTGATGACTCATGTCAGCAGCTGAGTTGTATGATTCCTTGTTATGGGCGGGGAATTGTACTTGGTGTAAAAACTACTTAGTTTCTGGCACTGATAATCATTGAAAAGTCTGTGTCGCGCTATTTGCTATATACCTATTGAGAAGGTGATTCTTTTCTCAGGTGTATAACAAATAGATATGTTATAGGTAGAGAATATAGGATTAAGTACGAGTTCTTAAAACTCATACTTATGGTACGTTCGTGACTCATAATTATATGAAATATTTATGAACCCCTCAGCAAATGGATGCCAAATGTCTGACTAGGACATGTTCTTAAAATAATATGATTGTGGAAAGTTCCTGAACTCATAAGTGTGGTAAGTTTGATGAACTGGGTATAGTTTTTTGTGAATGGAGTATTAAGGATAATAGGAATAGATAGTTTGTTTATGCAATTGATCATTAGCGGAGACATAGGTTTTCCAAAACTCCTAGCTATGCTAGACATCAAACTTTTTGGATATCAAGCTAAATACGCATTATGTGCTTTTGAAAAATGAATTTTGTTCTCAACTCCTGGTGACTATTGCGTGTGTGTGGACTTCGGGTCACCGACACCTCGTTACCTATTTAGATGATAAAACTGATTTAAAATAATTTTTGAACGGTTTAAAGAATAATCTATGCTAATTGTTTCGGCTAGACAAAAATGATTTGAACTATCAAATTTTATTTTATTTATCATTAAGGTACCATGTAACCTGGTGCAAGATTGATAAAAATGATGGAGTTGTAAATACAAGAATACTTATTGTTGAATTCAATTTAAAAATCATTGTTCCACTATTGTATGATGTGTTATGACAAAGTTATATAATGAAGGCATCCTCAAACGTGTTGTTAATACAGTACGACATTGTGACGTCATTTTCAAACTATTTTCAAAATTTTAATTTGCTAACGGGGGTTTGGCTATACCTTAATATTTCATTTGAAATTGATTATTGATATGAGTCTAAGCTATTTGATTCGGCTAGACCAACATTTATGAAAAACTCTAAGTGTTCTTTGAAAATTTTCCCGAACCAAATTGTTATGGTGCAGAATCCGATAAGACTGAGGTAAAATTTTTGTGCCTATGGCAGTGATGAGAAACAGATCAGACCAACAGTACTTGGCCAGTACAGGGCATACCAGGCTAATCAACCACTATGTCTGTTGGATATAACGGTTTGCGGATGAATTTCTTTATAAACCTTTGCAAAAATGATAGACAAATTGTCTATATAATTCCCCAGCACTATTTGAAAACTTGTACTCTTGTGAGGGATGTATTGGGTAGAATGTGATACTGTGTATGAAAGGTATAAGGTGTAAGTTGAATTTCGGGGATGAAATTCTTAGAAGAAGGGGTGAGTGTGACAACCCGAGAATTTAGAAAATTATTTAAATCTTAAATGATGGATTAAAGGATAAATATTAAACCTAGACAGAAAATAAGTGTATGGATTTGACATTTATGGGTAGGAATTTAGTGAATTTAAAAATTTTTGTGGGGAATTATTCAGGATTACATATAGAAGTGTATATGTTTTGTGTATATGATCATTCATGTGTGCAGTTTGTGGTTAAAGGTCAAGGGTTCACCAGATAAATTATATCAGTGTCAAACCCTAATATTATATTCGAACGTCAACGTTCAGTTAGAAAAACCTAACGATTGATAAGAAAACCTATTACCGAATCTAGAAACCCTAGTCTAAGTTCTGAGAATTCGAAAACCTAATCGGGGATATTAAAACCCTAATTTGAAATTCAAATCAAAATTTAAGACTGTTAAGTAATTGTGTTATGTGATTAGTGATGTGTGTTATTAATTATAACCTAATTAGGGAAAACCCTAATGAATAATTAGAAACCCTAATTATTAGAAATCCTAATTTTCAATTGGAAACCATAATTGCTAAATTAGGAACCCTAATTGCTAAATTAGGAATCCTTAATCCTAATTACCAAATTCTAATGTGATTAAGAAATCTTAAGATAATTAGAAAACCATAATTATAATATAGAAATCTTAATTTTATATTTTTAAATCTAATTAGAGGATACTAAAAAATTTAATTTTTGAAAACCTTATGTTTTAACCCTAAGGGTTAAACCCTAAGGGTTGGATCAAAAGACAATTGTGCAATTAAAATTGGAAGCTAATTGACAAAGTTGCCCTTTCACATTCTTTAATGGATAACTTGCAAATCTTGCTCAAATATGTAGTTGGTGACCAACTTTATATATCTACCCCATGTGCTAGAAAAACTTCAGCAATCAGCTACATGCCAGCTATATACATTACATTATGATATATATAGATTGAAAGAATGAAAAAAATTTCATTTGCTTGCCCCTTTTGTGACCAAACTCTCCACCAACACTTTCTTTCTCTAGATCCACGAAAATAATAAGTGGATCAGTCTTTATTATGATCCATAGCATCCCAAGATCAGATCATGATGATCAGATTCAAGATCAAAGCATCAAAGTGGTATAAACCCTAAATCTTTAAAATCTTATGATCTGATGTTAGATGTTGTTGTTTATTGGTTAGAGTTGTGTATAAGGATGTTATTTAGTGATCTGGGTTATTAGATCTTAGATCCATAACATCTAGAAGTCAGAAACTAAGTTTTTCAAACTGACCATGAACCCTAAAAATGTTGTCTGACAAGCAAATGTCAGGGCTCATAGATCTTTATCTGTTAGTTGTTTGTTGTGTTTTATGTTATATATATGTTGTATGCCATTTGTACTATTCTCTAGATCTTGAATCAAGCCCAGGTCATGAGAAAATTGTAAGTTATTAAGAGTCAAAGGTCATTGACCGACCATGACTAGAGGTTTTTGGGCAGCCCAGAGACCAGAAATGGTCTGACATGATTTTCTAGGCTCCTGATCTTGTTGTTGCTAAGTTGTTATGTCATGATGTTGTGTCATACTTGTAGACTGGTACATAAGCTACAAATTAAAGCCATTATAACACTTAGATTATAACAGAATTAAAGTTATTACTGGTCAAATTAAGGTTGACTATCAGCCGGATAAACATTTTTAGGAAACCTAGAAAGTTCAAGAACAGCTCCTGACCAGTTCTTTGACCGGATCAAATCATGCGTTGGTGTTGCTATTTGACTGAAATAATGTTGTATAGTTGTTTTTTGACATCTATACTACAAGTTGGAACCATTAAAACATACTGAGTACACTTAGAATTCAAATTATGAAGCTTGAAAGTAGCCCACTCAATCTGGTCTTCATTTCTAGGTAACCCAGATATGAAGAACAGCTCTGACATGAATTTGTGGGGCTTATAACTCACTGATCTGATGTTGTATGGCTCTGAAACGAGTTGTTGATTATAGTATTACACTTATACTACAATCTAAACACTTTAACCATCCCAAAAAACCTTAGGATTATAGATTAAATCATGGTCAAAGTAGGGAACTTGGTGACTGACATGATGTTCTAGGTTTCGCTCAAGAACACTTTCAAAACACCTATAGCTTACAGCTTACATAAGCTATAGGCCCTTTTAATAACACTTAATTTAGGAAAATTAATTATTTTATTAAATAAATAGAAAAAATAGTTTTTAGTATTAAAATACATAATAAATTCCTAAAATTATTTTAAAGCCTAAAAATGGGTTTTAATAATTTTGAATATATTTCATAAATATTTAATATTTTTGGATTAATAATGGTACTTAATTTATTTAATTATAATATTAAATAAATTATTTAAAATGATTTTAATACATAAAAAATTATTTTAAATTATATTATAAAGCATAAGAAAATATTTGAAGTAATTTTCAATAACTTTTAATATTATGTGATGAATTTCATTAATTAATTAATATTAATGGTCATTAATTTATTTAATAAATGTATTAAATAAATTATGGAAAAATAGAATTAATGATTTAAAAATCATATAAAAATGATTTAAGTGTTGTAAAAATATTTTAAGTTATAAAATATAACTTTTGATATTTTGTCATAAAAATATTAATATTTTAATATTAATAGCAATTATTGAATAATGAATTTAACTGCTTTAAAATCATAAAATATGATTTTAAAGTATTAAAAATACTTTGATATATTATAAATATATTTTAATATTATGTTATGATTTTCATTAATATTTAATATTAAATAAATATTAATAATATTGTGGTATTTATATTATATAAATACGATATTAATGATTGAAAAATCATGATAAATGTTAATAATTATCTGAAAATTATTACGAGTCTTTGAAAAATATTTTTGACTGATAATAAATTATGTAAGTTAATTGTTAAGTGTTTAGGCAGAGTTTAATTGAACTTAAACTCGATAATTGTCCGACTAGGATGTCGGGATGTCAGAATTATGCCGAATTCTACTCAGACTGCAAAAGTTTGACTTGATACTAGGTCTTATGTGCTGTATAGACTGATAGGGTTATGTGTGTAGGTTGTTCTATGATAATATAAACTAGTATTACACTGTGATGATATTATTCTAACTTGGAAATCAATATTATTAATATTAGATCTTCAGCTAAAGCTTAATAAGTTGCGTAACAATAATCAACAGATCAGGCAAGTTTCTCTTAAATCGACCTCGAGTTGTTTCATTCAATTATAGTTGTGGTTAATCATTGTTGATTGCCATGTCTAAGAATTATTGATTCATACTCTGTGCATATTGCATATATTCATCAGGTATGAAAGGCTAATCACCTTTATTACCATCTAGTTCAGATATATTTGTTTACTTTCAATGTTTGTTCAGCTATGAAAGTTTGTTTATGCTAGTTCACAATTATATTGTTGAATGTTAGCTAGCTATTATTCAAAATCTTTCCATCATAATATATCCTTAATTTATTGAACTTATACTTGCTGGGCAAATTTGTTGCTCACCCTTGCTATATCATGATAAACATTTCACATTAAGGCGAATACGTAGGATACTAGGAAAGTCAAAGCCAAGTTCAGTTTGGGATTTTATGTGCAGCTAAAATTTGTAATAATAATAGCTTTGTATGTTAGATAAGATATTGATTCTGGTATTATGTGAAGGTTCTCGACCTTGGGGTTAGTGTGTAATGTTTAATGTATGAATAATTTATGTTTATATCTTTCGCAATACTTGTAGAAATAGTATACCAGATCTTTGGTGATTAGGACCAGGATTTGGGGATGCTACATTATTAGCACGAACAACACAGCTAAGTATGAAGGAGGTATCATGGGGTTAAAACTAGCCCAATCCATGGGCATCAGACGGTTAACTATCTTTGGAGATTTTGAGTTGGTAATCAGACAATTCATTGGGATCTATCACACCATTGAGCTACATTTGTTGCCTTACCATCGGCAAGTTATCAAGATGGCTTCGAAGTTTGAAGAAATAACCTTCCTCCACATTCCTATAAATTGGAATAACTTTGCGGACATATTAGCAACTTTGGCCTCCTTGATCAACATACTTGATAAGGAAAACATGCCAAATATCACATTTGCCCTGCAAAAGGCTCTAGCTTATGAGAACTACATTGGAGAAGTATCAGATGAGCTACCTCCCATCCAACACCCTTGGTATCAGCATATCAAGGAGTATCTGCGAGATGGATCTACACCCGCTGAGGCGAGTCCAGCTGAAAGAAAGTGGATCCATCGAATGGCTATGAAATTTTACCTGAACGGAGATGCACTCTATAAAGAAGATGCAGGACTAGGTCTTCTCATATGTCTAGACAAAGACCAAGTGGAGTATGCTGCCCACACATGAGCGACCCTCTACTTGTCAAGAAAATCCTAAGAACATGGCATTACTAGCTCTCTCTCAATGTTGATTGTGATGATCACGTCAAGAGATGTTACGAACGCAAAATTCATGGGAATGCTATCCATGCCCCTCGAAGGGAGCTCCATAATATGAGTTTACCTTCGCCCTTCTCAATGTGGGGAATGGACGTGATCGGGCCCATCAAGCCCAAAGCCAGTAATGAGCATCGGTTTATCTTCACCATGTTCGAGTACTTCACCAAGTAGGTTGTAAGAACCCAACTTTTATGAATAAAGATGAATTTTCTATAATTATCATTTTTAAATATTATGGAATGAATTTGATATAATGTTATAGTTGTGGGTAATAGTTATAAATTTTGAAAAGTACGTAAGTTTTTATATAATATTCGATTGGTCGGGGAATATTCATTTTAACAGGGAATATTCGTACGATAACACAATCATTAGTGGACCCCACAATGGAATTATTGTCGGATTTGGAAAATGACAAAAATATTTTATGAAAATAACGGCGGATGTTTTATCATTAACTGTTGAAACACTCGGTGTTAAAAGTACAGGAATACGCGTGGTTGCATAGTAGCACACGGTATTGATTATTGATGCTTATGTGAGAAGTCACTCAGTTTTGTTCAATTATTGCTTCAGTAATTGTGGCATAGTATCTCACGTTAATTGATTCAATTATTATCGATGTTTTATATATTATTAAATCAATAATTGAGACGACGAAGTTATTAATATTATTATTTGCAATAGTAACGATGTCTAGAAGTTCTTCCAAGGAGAGGTTTGATCACCTAATTGCGCGCTAATAGGGAGAAATCCTTATTGGAAAGCCCCCTCTTTCCTGGGAACGATCTGGTCGATTAATAGTGTGAATTATAATAATTACGATGAAGTTTTTTTTATTAGTATTATTAATGTAATAAAACAGAAAAGCTTTTTATATAACACAGAATACTTTTATAAAGTTATTCGTTTTATTAGACTATAAATATAATATATTATATTTTATTATGCATAGTGTTTGCATAGTGTAGTGTTTTGCATAGTAAAATCTTTTTATATAAAATGTAATACTTTTATAAAGTTATTCATTTTATTAGATTATAAATAGAATATATTATATTTTATTTAAAAGATTTTGCCTTATTAGAATATTTTATAGTAAACCAATCTGACCGTCTGCTTAAAAAGTAAATCAATCTGGACCGTTCAGGAATTAGTTACTATTCAGTCCATTCTCCTATAAATAGAAGCTCATTCCTTCATTATTTCTTACGAATTCACTGAAACTCTAGAGAGAGAAACTATAGAGAGAAAGAAGAAAAATATTTTGCTACTTCACTACTCTTATATCCAGTTTGTTCTAAGGTAAGGAATATTATTTCTTTCGTATTCATGAAGAGAACTTCTGTTATTCCATTTTTTTATTATGTTGGAATAACCTATATACGCGGTCTACCCTATACTTGGTGAAATTCTTATGTTATTCCATTCTTTATCATTATGTTAGAATAAGTTGTCTATGTGAAGTACCGCATACATGGTGAAATTCTTCTGTTATTCCAGTCTTTATTATTCTGTTGGAACATCTTGTCTGTGCGTTTACGCATGACCTGGTTCCGTTATTTATTATTCTATTGGAACATCCTGTCGGTGCGAATTTTGCCTGACCTAGTTCCATTATTTATTATTTTGTTGAATATCACTCACTGTAAGGCTTCTGCACGACCTAGTTCCATTAGTTATTATTTTTTGGAATAACTTTTGCTGTAAGGTCTATCGCATGCACGGTGATTTCTTTTGTTATTCCATTCTTTATTATACTCAGTTGGTTAAAGTTTTGACTTCCATACTCCATGAAATTAGTGAAATATCCTTGATATTTAAGCTTCATCCAAAGATCTTTTTATGGAAATATTCTTCGAGCATTCTTGAATTTTACTCTACAAAGAAGTATCATGTTGACAATTTGGACGTTATTAGTTCTGGATAAATTAATTCTTGAACTTGTTTTATTGAATTCTTATATCATTGTCATCATCCTCATGTTTATATTGTTGAAAGTCATTTGTGGCTTCAGTGAGTATATATATGGACTTGGTATGATTATGACCGAGGATTATTCGGTATAATCATGGCCGTAATGTTACAAATGATGTGGTAAAAGTCTTCATTGGCCCGTAGTGCATTGATGGACAGTTGTTGGCATGATCATGACCATTGATGAATACACGAATATCCTTGGCCCGTAGCGCATGTATAATTTGTGGTTATGATACTAATGAATATCCTTGGCCGTAGTGCAGGGATGATGTGGAATATTTATTAAGCTGAGTCTCAGCGATAAAAGTGATGAAAAACCTTTTAAATCATAAAAGATAGTAGATTTTATTCTCTACTTAACTCTTTTAATGGATTGCTTGTTCCGCTGCAGTTAAACTTAATGTTTGTTATATTGTATCAGTTTAACACTGTTGAAGGCTAACGATAATTTATTTTGTATTATCTTAGTCATAATATTTCTTAATGGGCTAGTTGAGCTCACCCTTTTACTTTCATTGTTCTCTTCAGGAAATGAGAATGTAGCAAGGATTAGTCGGGGAACGGAGTGACGGTCCAGATAATAGCATTAGTAGTCCTCACTATTCTGTTAAATAGTGTGATAATAAATTTAATGAGGACTCAATTGAGTGTGGATATTGTCTAGATTACAATATTTGTATTAAAACTCACAACATATGTTTTGTCGTATTTTACATGACTGTTGTATAATTAAGTTGTATTTGAATTTTGTACCATGTATTTGGCGACTCAAGATGGGTGATGTATACCTATTTTGGGGGCGTCACATAGGTAGAAGCATCCTCCTCCCCCAAGGTTTCATCAAAAACAATGTCATCTGTTGATATAGATAACCAGAGGTGATTGTTTCAGACAACACCAAAAACCTCAATAACCAAATGATGGAGGAGTTATGCAGTAAATTCCACATCAAACATCTCAACTCCATCATCTACTGTTGGATAAAATCTAGTTACGCACAATACGTAAATTTACGTGGTCAACAAGTAATACAGTGAAAGTAGATAATCGTTCCCATGAGGAATTATTAATACAAAATTACCAAGTACTAAATCTTAACCAAACAAATTTTATTTAAACAATCAATTTAATGTTATAAAGTAAATTATTTAATTAAACTAATTCTAATTACCACTAATTACAAATAAGATTATGGAGATTTAAGAGCATAACTTCACTTATTGCTTCATTAAAATTAATACACTTCTTATCAATTAAACTCACTATTCTGAATTGTTAATCAAGAACACATAAGTAAATATGACCATCTCTCAATGCATCATACTCAAATCATCTTAAATCAATAGATGATAGAATTAAGAAGAACACCCTAATTAACTAATTCACTATATCTCTATGTGAATTACAATTAAAGAGGATTTAAAGCACAAGTTCTTTATCTAATTACATGCGATGTATATGTATATCTCTATCCTACACATAAATTATGTATTCCAACGCCATGCAAAAAACACATTCACATGCTTTTATGATCAGATCTTAATCTATACTTCATCTCTCAAGTTCATATTGATTATCACGGTAATTGTTAGCTAGAAAATTAAGCAATAAACACAAACTATAATAGATAATCCAAGAATAATCACAATAATTTAATAGAGAAGCATACTAAAAATAAACTATGCAATATGCTCCATTGTAATCTTAAACAAAAGATTTAGTTCATGATTAATGAATTAAAACTAAGAATCCACAATTGAATAAACATTGAAAGATAAAAATAAGAGTAGAGTGAAGAATAAATCTATTTTCAGCAAATCCCTATCTTCCTCAAGCTTTTGCTCTTGATCTTCAATGGTCTCCAAAATGCATCAATCTCCAAAACTAATAAGAACTAGGGTTTTGTCCTAATTTACTCTAATCTAATCTAATGGAATCCCCTCCTTGTTAATCCTTGTAATTCTCCTCCTTTTATATGCCTCTTTATATGTCTTTAAGTCCTCCTGGAAGTCCTTGAATCAATCAGCTCAAACCAATCCTTCTTGAACTCAAATTTTGACAAAAACTACTTTTTCTGCGCGTACCCCCACCCTGGCTGGCTAGGCTTCTATTTTTAGGCTTATTACCCCCGCCCCGGCGGGGGTTTTATATATACAAAGCCCACCTCGACGGGGGTCCTTTATTCTACTATAGTGTCCTCTGGTAAAATGGCTATACCCTTTGATCCGGGAGGAGTTATTGGGCCTGCCACCTATCAAATCAAAGATCTCGACGAGCTTTACAACTTTCATTCTTTGAGAATTGAGAAAGAATGGATGGATGAAGGTCAAAATTTGGTTGGAAGTGACTGCTATGCAAATGGCCACCCAAAACATTGAAGTTCAACGTCTGTTGGTACAAAGGTCATAACTCTTGCATCCGAACTCCGATCGAATGATTCAAGATGTTCCGGAAAGCTAAGAAGAAGCTCTACAATATAATCCAAGTTTCAAGCTAAGAACATGAAATGAACATGAAAGCTCAAACTATGTTCGTATTACTTTTGCTTGCATTTTCATACCAATAGTCACTCACACAGCTCCCAAGCCTATAATTTTTGCCAATTTTCGCCATAATTTTACCTTATAAGTCCAATTGCCACGCCACCACACCTAAACACAAAACAACACTAAACAAGTAAAAACGAAATATAAAAACAAAGAATTAACACAATTTAAGCTCGAATTAGAGGCCAATTCTTAGGTATAAAACCCACACATCAAACTCCCCCAAATATAAACACGTGTTAGTCCTCTAGCGCGAAACAAAACAGAAAAATGCTAATCAATGCAATGTAATGCAACTAGTATATATGTGTTGCCTCTTTTTTAGTTCTAACAAAAGAGCTCTAACTCATGCAAGCATACATGTGTCAACAAGCAATACAGAGTAATTCGAGTATCGATCCACGGAGAAAGGATTCTAAATTAAACTATTATGCATCAACTAAATCACTATTTTTATATGCTTAAATGAATGCTTATGAAAGTTTATTACTCTAAACTCAATTAATAACTAAAAGAAGAATATTAATGTAATAAAATCAAATATGGAAATAATGGGATCCTAACTTCATTTAATAGTTCATCTAATTACCACCGTCTTGCAAGATTATTCACGTATCACAGGAAATTAGCCAAGAGCACGAATGTAGACATAACCATTTTTCAATGTATTATGACCTACTTACATAACATCCACATACAATAGACATCATGTAAACATCAATAAAACCAACCTCACTATATTTCTATGTGTAATTGCAGCCATATTGAATTTAAGCACAAACCCTTATATAACTCATACGGTGAAACATTATATTTCTATCTAGTTCACAAAATACAAAGCTAAGCAAATAGACCCATATATGCATGCTATCATGATTACAACCATACTTGCATGTTATTTTTCAACTCCATACAAGCACATAAAATGAATATTGATCAATCATTCATGCATTCAAAACAACCATAATAGAAATTCCTCACGATACGCAAACACTCCAGCAATCAAGCAATCAATTAGACTACATATTAAAATACGTTAGAATCCCATAATGGAGTTTAGTTCATAACTGAACCAAAAGCCATTATGGGATCAAAGAAATACATGGAAAATAAATAAACAATTAAAAGAGAGAAGATAGAATCGATCAAACCCAATTGCTAATTATAACCCAAATGTAACGTTCAAATCCTCACTAATATCCAGCAACATAAAAGTAGTTCATCCATAATGATTGAAATCCTAAGAAGAAGTAGAAGATAATAAGTCTATGCTTGGCTTCACGTTTGAATTCTCTCAAAGTGTAAAACCCTAGTTCTATTATGAAAAACACGTAAAAACTAAAGATAGATACGTCCGGTGCCAACCATAATCGTTTATACCAACTAAAACACTTCCAATTTAATAATTAAAATAAAATTAATTAACAATGCAGAGATGTCAGCATGTACCGCCATGAGGTTCCTTTTAATCATAAAGCAGTGCGCGTGGTGTAGCTCATTAGTCGCTATGCTCCAAATTCTTGACTCTGCTGCTTTACTTACGTGTCCAAATTGCTTCGATTCTTTGACATGCCACTCTTGCCTCCTTGTCCATCAATACTCAGTTTCATTTATCCAATCGACCCCCTTGTCATGCCATCACTGACCTCATGCCACATACCAACATCGAGCTTTGCAAATTCTTGAATTTTTACAACAACAGAGTTCTCAGTACATGTAATGCAAAATAACACGAAATGCAACTAAAACACACTAAAATGTACCTGAGATGGGCATAGTTCTTCTGAATTGATATCCAATAAGTAGGTATAAAACCTACTTATCAATATGCCTATAAATCCAGCAGTAATGACAGAGACAAGTCTATTCAACTAACCTCAGTGAAATCAAATAAACATAATAATACTTCATATCAAAACAAATCAATAATTTCCTAGTCATTCATCGAATCTTAAACTTCTATTACTGGTATAGTGTGTGTGTGCTCAACATCCATGCTAACTGATATAATGTTAAATACAACACATAATAGATCTCTTTAAAGGCATCATACAATGTAAACTCACAAAATTCACGAACAAGCTAAATCCAACTAAATTCAAACATCCACCAAGTTCAAGAGTCCAATCCGGGATACTTATGCTTTACATTTCATTACGGGGGCTTTTTGCTCTTTTCCCGTCTTATTATTATTAATTTATTATTATTATTATTATTTAACCATGACTGTGCAATGTCTCATTTCATTAGGCTAACAGTGCTGCCCCTTAGCAAGCTTTCGACCAACGACTCTCGGACCATAAAGACCTTAAGGCGCTAGGTGTAAAAACAATCCCGTCGGGCGTACTTGCTCAAGTAACAAAGGCCCCGAAACAAAACTAGCCACGATATTTATTCATTTTTTTCGTATGTTTTTTTTATGAAGCTTATATATCCCAAACTTTTTCCCCAAACTTAAGTTTTTGTATAAATTTAGCCATCTCCGCCAGTTCATGTCTTTCATTCATCCAAACTAGTATAATCTTTAAGAAGTCCATTATGTATCAATTTAGACTAAATCAATCCACATAGTTGTTTTTATTGTTCTATCCTTATTGTACTAGTTTCAAATAGAAAAAGATTTAATCCATAAAAAGAAATCACATCAAAGCTCTAATAGTCATTACTATACTAGTCTACTCAATTTCAATCTCATCCTTGGCCAAAATAGACTGTAACTATCTTAATAGTTGGACTCATGCAAGATGAACATAGTAACTAACTTCTATTTTTGAATTTTTTTTTACAAAAAAAATAAAATAAGAAATTGAATATAATGTTATTCAAACTATACTACTATGCAACTACTTATGCAGTTGTACTACATGAATGCAAACATAATGAACCTAAACTAAACACGACAACATAATACAAAATAAACAAATAACAAAACATAAACATGAAACTAAATATGCAATTAAGAACTAAACTAAACTCCCCCAAACTTAGTAATTACAATGCCCTCATTGTAAGAATATAGCAGTAAGTATAAGAGGACTTCATTATAATTAGCTAAGCATGAGGTGATGGTTATGATGGCGGTGACGGTGGTCATGGCATAAATACTCGACGCTATTCCACATGCTCTGTTTTGCAAAATTTTCCTCGATTTATGTGCAATTACTTCCTATTCTATAATCTTTTCCCTATTCATAGAACCTCCAATACCCGTAACCAAGAGAGACAACATAAATTAGAATTGCATTTTGGATTATAAGAGAACTTAATAAGCAAATATAACAACCTGATTCCTATATACTAAATAAAATAGTAAAGCATATAAATATAAAAATTAATGGGTTGCCTCCCAGTCAGCACTTGATTTACAGTCTTTCAGCCTGACTTTGTCTGGTCAGCACTATCCAATTCCTATTCGATAGTTGAGGAACCCTCCATCCATCGAAAATAATGTAACTTTTGCTAAGTTCCCATTTGTGATGGCTATTGAATTAAAGTCACCTAGCATACTTTGTTTAGATAAGATCTCATTCAAGAACGTCCAACATCTAGGTGTTTTCTCCATTGTGTCTGTGATCACATTGGGGCATTGAAGCTTGTCAAGCACAACAGTCTCTTCTTCTATCTTCTCTTCCTCATCCCACCATGGCTTCACATTTGTACTAGCTCAAGAGCCTTGCCGATGACATAACTACCAAGCGGGCACGGTTTTGCAAATCTAATTGGACCTTTGATCTTTTGCAGAGAAGGAACTTGAGGCATAAATAACATCGGCTCATCATCGTTGGTTCTCACAGTTAGTTCTTCACCGACCTTTTTTTCATTATCCCCAGTTGTCTCCTCTTTTTCAACATCTCGTGTCTCATCTAATGGTAGATTTGGTTCGGGCTCTTCATCAATCTTGGAATCCTCGTCATAACAAAATTATTTTGAGGACAATTGTTCAAGGCTTTGAACATTTGATCCATCTGGTTCTGAAGATTTTTAATTGATATCTCTTGATTAATCCTCCTCTCCTCATTTGATGCTATGAACTTGGACAACAATTCCTCTAACCTTGAATTATCTGTCTCAATTTTGGAATCCATGTATTAAGGACCATGGGTTGAAGTGGTGACGAGTTGTTCCATCTGGTGCTGAAAATTGTGGCTCGATATTTCTTAACTTTTCATCCTCTCCTCTTGGTTTGATATGATTTTCAGCATGAATTCCTCAAAATTTGATTTTTCTTCTTGCAATGGAAGTTGACATAAGAATTTCGAAGTATATGTTGGATTTGGAGCAGAGTATTAGTCTTGATAGTTATAGCTCCATGGTGAATTCGGGTGATACCCCCAAACTTGATGATAATTGGGATAAGAATAGTTGTTGAGGTAATCACCTCCAAACTGTACTGGTCCAAATCTGATGATGCATTGATGACTCGGATTATTGTCAGCACAATAATTACAAACTACTATGATCTTTCAAATACGTTGGGCTGCAAGAACATCCAACCTCTTCGAAAGTGTTTCAATTTGTGCTGACAATGCAGAAATTCTATTGAGTCCATCAATCCCTGTGTCCCTTGGTTGATTCATATTTGTATATGGCCATTGATAATTGCATCCATCCATGGTACCTGAAAAGAAAGAAAAATAAGAAGAGAATTAAATAAAAAGAAAAAGAAAAAAATGTTTAAATTAAGACTAATTTGATTGAAGCTAATATTGGAAAAAATATATTAAACTAATTCCCTGGCAATAGCGCCAAAAACTTGTTGGGTAAAATCTAGTTACACACAACACGCAAGTATATGTGGTCAACAAGTAATACAGTGAAAGTAGAGTATCGTTCCCATGAGGAATTATTAATACAAATTACCAAGTACAAACTTTTAACCAAACTAATTTTATTTAAACAATCAATTTAATGTTATAAAGTAAATTATTTAATTAAACTAATTCTAATTACCACTAATTACAAATCAGATTATGGAGATTTAAGATCACAACTTCACTTATTGCTTCATTAAAATTAATACACTTCTTATCAATTAAACTCACTATTCTGAATTGTTAATCAAGAACACATAAGTAAATATGACCATCTCTCAATACTTCATACTCAAATCAACTTAAATCCATAGATGATAGAATTAAAAAGAACACCCTAATTAATTAATTCACTATATCTCTATGTGAATTACACTTAAAGAGGATTTAAAGTACAAGTTCTTTATCTAATTACATGTTATGTATAGGTATATCTCTATCCAACACATAAATTATGTATTCCAACGCCATGCAGAAAACACAATCACATGCTATTATGATCAGATCTAAATCTATACTTCATCTCTCAAGTTCATATAGATTATCACGGTAATTGTTAGCTAGACAATTAAGTAATAAACACAAACCATAATAGATAATCCAAGAGTTATCCCAATAATTTAATAGAAAAGCATACTAAAAATAAACTATGCAATAAGCTCCATTGTAATCTTAAACAAAATATTTAGTTCACGATTAATGAATTAAAACTAAGAATCCACAATTGAATAAACATGGAAAGACAAAAATAAGAGTAGAGTGAAAAATAAATCTATTTTCAGCAAATCCCTATCTTCCTCAAGCTCCTGCTCTTGATCTTCAATGGTCTCCAAGTTGCATCCATGTCCTTATTTAGTCTAATCTAATCTAATGGAATCCCCTCCTTTTTAATCCTTGTAATTCTCCTCCTTTTATATGTCTCTTTATATGTCTTTAAGTTCTCCTGGAAGTCCTTGAATCAATCAGCTCGAACCAATCCTTCTTGAACTCAAATTTTTATAAAAACTGCTTTTTCCGCGCGTACACCCACCCCGGCTAGCTAGGCTTCTATTTTTAGGCTTATACCCCCGCCCCGACGGGGGTTTTATATATAGAAATCCCACCCCAACGGTGGTCCTTTATTCTGCTGTAGTGTCCTCTGGTAAAACGGTTATACCTTTTGATCCAGGAGGAGTTATGGGGCCTGCCACCTATCAAATCAAGGATCTCGACGAGCTTTAAAACTTTCATTCTTTGAGAATTGAGAAAGAATGGACGGATAAAGGTCGAAATTTGGTTGGAAGTGAGTGCTATGCAAATGGCCACCCAAAACATTGAAGTTCAACGTCTGTTGGTACAAAGGTCATAACTCTTGCATCCGAACTCCAATTGGAATGATTCAAGATGTTCCGGAAAGCTAAGAAGAAGCTCTACAATATAATCCAAGTTCCAAGCCAAGAACATGAAAGCCCAAATGATGTTTGTATTACTTTTTCTTGCGTTTTCATACCAATAGTCGCTCACACAGCTCCCAAGCCTATAATCTTTGCCAAATTTCGCCATAATTTGACCTTATAAGTCCAATTGAAACGCCACCACACCTAAACACAAAAAAAACACTAAACAAGTAAAAATGAAATATAAAAACAAAGAATTAACACAATTTAAGCTTGAATTAGAGGCCAATTCTTAGGTATAAAACCTACACATCAAACTCCCCCAAACTTAAACATGTGCTAGTCCTCGAGCGCGAAACAAAACAAAAAAATGCTAATCAATGCAATGTAATGCAACTAGTCTATATGTGTTGCCTCTTTTTTAGTTCTAACAAAAGAGCTCTAACTCAAATTATGACAAAAACTGCTTTTTCTCTGCGTACCCCGCCCCGGCTGGGTTTTTTGTACTGATAGGCCTGCCCCAGCCAGCTAGACCTCTATTTTAGGGCTTATACCCCCACCATGGAAGGGGTTTTGCATATAGAAAGCCCACCCCAACGGGGGTCCTTTTTTCTGCTGCAGTGTCCTTCGGTAAAACGGTCATAATGTTTGATTCGAGAGGAGTTACGAGGCGTTCTACCTATCAAATAGAAGATCTCGACGAGATCTACAACTTTCATTCTTTAAGGTCGAAATTGGGTTGGAAGTGACTGCTATGCAAATGGCCACCCAAAACAGTGAAGTTCAACGTTCGTTGGTACAAAGGTCATAACTCTTGCATCCAAACTCTGATTGGAATGATTCAAGATGTTCCGAAAAGCTAGGAAGAAGCTCTACAATAAAATCCAAGTTCCAAGCCAAGAACATGAAATGAACGTGAAAGCCAAACGATGTCCGGATTGCTTTCCTTGTGTTTTCATACCAATAGTCGCTCACACAACTCCCATGCCTATAATCTTTGCCAAATTTCGCCATAATCCCACCTTTTAAGTCCAATTATCATGCCACCACACCTAAACACAAAAAACACTAAACAAATAAAAAAACATAAAAACAAATAATTAACACAGTTTAAGCTCGAATTAGATGCCAATTCGTAGGTATAAAACCCACTCATCATCTACCGTCAAAAGATAAATGGTGCTGTTGAAGCTGCTAATAAGAATATCAAAAAGATTATGCAAAAGATGTCCACCAATCACAAAGGATGGCCTAACCTGTTGCCTTTGACTCTATTAGCCTATTGAACTTCAATACACACTTCCACTGGGGCAACCCCCTACACATTAACCTATGGAATGGAAGCAGTGCTCACTATAGAAGTGGAAATGGAATCCCTCAGAGTGTTTATGGACGCTCAACTGGATGAAGACCAATGGTTACAAGATAGGTACCACCAATTGTCTCTAATAGATGAAAGGCGGGCCGCAGTTATCTTCCAAGGTCAGCTATATTAGCAAAGGGTCACTAGGTCATACAATAAGAAAGTCTGGCTACGGCAGTTCAAAGAACATGACTTGGTCTTGAAGAAGGTTCTTGACAACCAAGATCAATACAAAGGAAAGTTCACTCCAAATTGGGAAGGCCCGTTTGTTGTCAAGGAGGTATTGACACGAAGAGCCCTCAGATTACAAGAGATGGATGGCGATGAATTTCCATAACTTATCAACTCGGACATCGTAAAACGATACTATGTCTGAAGTCACCTACAAACAAACATCATGGTCCTGGATCACCAGATCCCCAGTCAGTTCAGGTTTTCAAAACTCTTTGCTACATACAACCCTTCTTCACATCTATTTTCCCCATTAGGGATTAACATACCTTCCAACTAGCAGCCTGGTTTCGGATCATCAGATCATTCACTCAACTCAGGTTTTCAAAATGTTTCACTTTCAGTTTGTCCCACCAAGGATCAAACATTTCACACTTTTAGTTTACCCCACTAGGGATAAAAAATTTCACATCTTTAGTTTGGCCAACCAGGGATCAAACTTTTCACATTTGTAGTCTGCCCTGTACATGGGGTGAACTACACAGACCTAATCTCCCCAATACATGGGAGTACATAGGTAGCCATTTTTATGGTCCGGTCTCACCATAAAAAAAAATTCTCTCTACGCCTCTTTGCCATATATAACTTCGAACCTTTTCATGCTAGGTTCAAACTACACAGACCTGATCTCCCCCACTTCAATGGGAGTACGTAGGCTATTCATGGTTCGGTCTCACCCCCTACCAAAATACAAAAACTTGTCAACGGTACTGGGATCATCCTTCACACCATACATCATTGACTTTTACCAAAGGGACGGAATTACCTGGTCTCCCCGCACAAATGGGAGAATCGGTGACCATCTAAGTTGTAGTTGTTTCCTCAAAGAGAAACACCAATCCATAAGAGATGGAACTACCTAGGCTCCCCCAAACAAAGGAGTATCAGTGACCATCTGTGATGCGATCAACCTCAGAGAGGAAAGCCACACTCCTCTCCATTACAACATTCAAAAACCAGTCCTAAGACACCAAAGAGTAGCGAATACACAGATCAACAATCCATTCTGAAAGATCCAGAGACATATCAATGTCCATCCATCAAGGGGGAGTTCAGAATACATCAAGATCGCAAGCCCTGAAGAAACAGGAAAATATCAAGCAAGTAACATGGCATAACTAAAAGGGAAGTGAATCAAAATATATTTTCCTACCATATATAATGTTGTTTGATATATACAATATGTGATGTAAATGACAAAAATGGCTAAACAAGTCTATGCAGGAAAATACAAGCCCATCTACAATCCAGTTAATATACGCGCTATCAAATCTAATATGGAATCCCTCTCAGCAAAAGGGGGTAACTCTATGAGCTTCTGCCCAAGGGTATCAACACGAGCCAAGAGATCTATAGCCAACTACAAGGTGACACTATGCTCATCAATATAGGTGCTCATGTATGCAATGATATCAGTAGTATGGGACCTCAAGGTAGTACTAGCTGTTATAGCGGCAACTTAGGAAGATATAACGCCATCTCGCTCAGTCACAACTTTATCTCTAGATGATCTAGCCTTGTCCCACTCAGCAATAGCGGTATCTCTACGAGCTAAGGCATCGTCTCTCTCAGCTAGAGCGACATCTCTCCCAACAAGAGCTGTCAACATCAAGGCCCTAGTCTGATCTCTCTCATATGTCGTCAGATGCAGACTCTGCTCTAAATACTCTGCCGAATGCAGGGTCTTAGTAGCAGTCATATTGGGAGAATCAACAAGAGCTGCTGGCAACCCAGCAAATAGCTCCTTCTCGGTGGGAAAATCAGTGTCCTCCATGGGCTCCTCAATGTTAGAATTAATCTCCAGCTCTGTGGATACAACCTCAGCCGATGTAATATCTTCCTCCATCCATGCATAATACTTTGTGGAACGACCTGGATGGCTAGTAGTGAACTCAACCCTCTCACACTGAGCCCAACAGGCATAAACCCTGGATCTATCCTCTGTTGATAAATGCCGAGAAGACAAACACTGACCCAATGCCCCCTCAAAAGGATGAACATCCTGAAACTGGTCGAACTGTGCCATCATAGCCAGTGGGTGATACGTGGTTATACCCCTTAAACTAGCCAGAGGGAGATAATCATGCCAGATACATGAGTAACGAAGTTGTAGGGAGAACTAAGCCCTGAACACAGCAAGATATGAAATAGATCCTGATCCCTGCCAAGAAAATTGACCAAGAAGCAACGTCTTTACACTCCTCTAACTAAAAGGAGTAAAATAGAGCTATCTCATTGGAAAAATAGTACCCATTACGTTGTAATGTGTCAATCGGTCTCAGGTATGACATGAACCATACATATAGCAAGATCGAGCTGCCTAAAAACACCCCTGCAGAATGGGTATGGCAATACATGGCCGACCTCAAGGTCTCTGCCATAATCATCAGCAAAAATGGTATGTCCCTCCCGGAGAGCTTGCACTGCCATAACCACGCCAATGTCTAGATGATCCAAGTACTGTGGCATGTACAGATAAGCCACTACACACATCAGTAGTACATCTACTCTGGCCACATGTCACTGATCCTCCGACGTGGTAAACTCCCCGTAGTGCTGCGCATAACTATCCACATAGCAAAATTTATCTATCAAAAAATGCATGGACACTACATGGCCGGATGTGATCTCATCTTATGCTACTTTATGCCTCAAACCAGTGAGGGTCATGAACTATCGGCTCATATCTCCGACAGCCATCTGAGCGCAAGGCATGTTCAGAGGAAAATCTGTCAGTTGTTCATACTCCTCTAAAGTAGAGGTCAACTCTTGGGTCTCAAATCGGAATAGATGCCTGTCTAGTACCTAGTGCTCAAGCACGCCCTCTACAAAACCCAGATGAACCTAGACCTTTAGAAGGATCATGAAGTGCCACAATAGATGGTCTATAGTCACCTGATTTGGTGGTGACAAACTATCATACCATGATCTCAAACATAAGGCCACTAATACTGGTGGGGTGTGATCAATGCGGCTAACTGTCGACGAAGTCATCTGTGTGGGAAGTATCATAAGACCATCCAGGGGTCAATGCAAAACATCTCTGGATATACATATGCATAACATAATACATGCATGATCTAACAATAGATGTCACTATGATGTAGGGAATCAAAAAAAATAAACATACATTCCTAAGTACATCATCTCTTTATACAGTTGGAAAATACATGGAAATGGGGCACATCCGCCCAACCACTAACAGAGGCCTATCAAAAGATATAACCAGAATAGGGCACAGCCACCCAGTATCTAATAGAGGCCTATCAAAAAATATAGCAGGAAAATACATCAGAAGAAGTCGATAGTGTTGATGTCGATATCATCCAACCTATCCACATGATGTAATTCCTCCTGAGTCAATGGATCTCCACTAAGAGGGATATCAGACCTATACAATAGAGGATCTACACCAGAATAATCATACAGGTTGCCAAAATAGCCAGCCCTTAAGCTGGAAGGATCTAAAGTATCTGCCTCTGAAGGATCTCTGCCCATGTGCTGGATAAAAAAATGTGCCCGGTCCAATAGCTAGGTCAAGCTATCAATATGCATAAAATGAGTAGGATCTTGGACGTAGGCCATCCAATCTGTCATCATCATGGATCCAGGAACCATATCCCCCATGAACTGAGTGGCGCGGGTCTGGCCTCCAATGGTACGAGGGGACCACCAGCGGTAGAATACCTCCTGAGTGAACGAACCCTCTGACAACTTAAAGTCGTCAACTCCCATCAATGGTATATCACTGATGGGCGATTGCAACATAGGCCAATAATGCCTGGCAGGAGGACAGATCGGTATATGGATCTCTCCTGTGGTGCTCCTGATAGAACGTTTTCCTAAGTAGAGCTCCCATCCTCCATCTATGAAGAGAGGAATCCGACGGGTGGACGTCAAATGCTCGACACCAGTCGGGAAACCACCCTCAAAGCCAACTGTTAGATGCTCCCCAGAATAGGGAACCCATGAAATGATATTGACTATCAATAACTCCAACTGAAACCCTCAGCTACATAAACCTCTACCAACGTGGAGTAATACCATCATCGTCCCCGTGGGTAGGTTTTTAAACCTAACACGCTAATTGGACGCAAACATAGAAGCCTCTCATAGGCCCAAAACTTCCAAAGCAAACATCTATGGTCAGTTAACACTCTTAACCTGTACATGGGAAATCAAAAGAGAAATACTCACCAGCAAAAACGGGTAAAATCCTAACCAAGCCTCTGTCAAGCCCTACGAACGCATGCACATTCCCCTGAGGAAATAGGCAACGGTGTAGGAGCCCTAAACATACTCTCCAATATGGTCCACCTCACGTGTGGCACCGACTAAAGCGAACGACACCATAGAAGAGTTATCCACTATGAAACAACCCTGGAGGATGACCACAAATAATCGCCGAAGAATGTGATCCCTGACTCTCACATCAGCGGGTATGGGCTCACTCAACGCCCCACTCATAGCATCTACACTTAAAGGACCAGTACAAAATGTCTTGCCTTAGAGTGTCTCAGTCGGGACTCCTAGAAAGGATCTAACGACATTCGGGGTAATGTTCACCGCACAAGGCACTAGCGCCCCTCCAAACTCCATACCGGTGATAAACCGTTAATCCATCGGCGTCATCATCACCTTGTAGTCCAGCAAATAGAGAGACTGAGTCTGGTGAAACTAGCGCTCAGACGATGCCTTGAGGTTACCCTTGGGACAACAGTGGGGATGGATGGAAAAGAACGCCCTAAAGCCTCGACAATGCACAATGTCTCGATACTCTAGATGAAAAGTATGATATATAGAGTGTATGCTGAACTAGTTCCCTCGAGGCTGAGTAAATCCGAGAACCTACATCACAAATACAAATCAACATCAGAATCCTTGCTCCTCGTCAATAGGAAAAAGGAATATCAAACACAGCTTTTACCTCGTTCGTATACAAGTAGACTGAGGGGTGGTGACTCAAATAATCCAGCAACTCTGGATTCGTAACATTTATAGCTAGCAATTCTCTGTGGGGAATAGAAGTAGGAAGAGTTGGAGCCGCAATTGGTACATCCTCCTCCTCGTCCTCAACATCTGGTACCTCAACTCGGATATGATGAATTTTTCCCTACACCAATCGATGAGGCTGTCGTGCTAGATGAGGTCGAGGCATATTAGAGGCTCTCCGCCTTACACCTGAAGTGGTCCTGCGGGAACTACTCAGCTGGTCTGGATCCATAATATCTGGATAAAAGTCTCTAAATCACCTTAGAAAGGGTGTGGTAACTTCTAACCTGGAGCTTTTTCAAATGCATTTTATGACTATATGCTTGCATGTATTATTTTAACATACGCCTATAGTAGAGTTAAAAATGCATGTTCATTCAATGCATAGACTCTTGTAAAATTTTTGCTAGAGTCTCCTTTATAAGGACTATCCACATGCACGTAGGCATGACTAGGTGGCCATTCACTAGCACACCAATCCACAGTCATAAACATCCTATATGCATAAAAAGTGTCAAAGTCATAATCTGTAAGGGTAGTTCAATTACAAGGATTACTTTGTTTTACCACCTTTACTCATTTGTCCTCAAATAGGATAAGAAATAGCAGATAAAAGGGAATGATTTGACTGTTTCAAAAGTTAATTTTTTCATATCACTATGTTCAGCATCGTTAATTACTAACATATAGTATGTTGAATATTTTTATCAAGTCATAAGAGCATGCATATTCACTACTATGTGTTTAGAAGCATTTCATATGATAATTCAATTTCCAACGGATAAAAACTGGAAAAAAAAACATGCATACGTTACCAGGATAGTGCACAACACTTGTACGACGATGAATTTTATAGAAAGCAGCCTGAACTCAGTAGATCTGAAGAAGAACTCTCAGATTCTCTGTGTAGTGCAACTTAAAAATGACTTGTGAAAGCAATGGGAGCTTCAAATACGCCCATGGATGGCTGCAGGTGTATCTTCGACTGCTAAAGGTGTACCTGCGGCTATCCTATATGGGTCCCACCCCTCCGGCTAGATCCAATTTGAGTTGCAAAGGAGGTTTCACAAGCTGAAAAGTCAAATCAGGAGAAAAGATGCTACGCAATTAAGCGGAAAAGCCTGAAATCCTAATTTTTAAAGAGCAAATTGTTAGTCTACAAATCACTCATTGGTATTCGCCCAAACACATGGTGCACAACACCGATGATCACAGCTATTGCAAACTACATTTGGCAATACCTTACAAAGGTCATATGCCATCAACTTGTGGTTGTGATTCCAGTTGCATCCATACATTCCTCTCATCAATGACATTCATCCGTTGAAGTACATTTCAACGAAGGTCAAGCATCCTTGACATTATCAGTAGTTGGCAATTAAACCCAGCAAAGTATCGGAGATGATCCGATGATATTTAGTTGTTGAAGGACATTTCAACGAAGGTCAGGCAACCCTGACCACACCAACTATTTGCAGTAATTCCAAAAGAACATTGGAAAGACCTGGTGATACAAACCAGGGAAAACCATCCTCATCGGGGAGGACCAATGATGGAATCTGTTATACAATTCTTCATCAGATAAGGAACAATTCCCCACGAGTCTCTTGTAAATTTGAGGTACATCCTCAGTGGGAAGTCTGTACTCAAGATTAAGGACTTTGGTGATAACCCCAATGTTAACATCCTGGAGATTCCTATGGACTTTGGAGTAGATATCCAAGTAGTTCATCAGGGTCATCAGTGATAAATCTAATCCCAACAGAAGGTGTGGGTGTATACAGTCATCACATCCTATTGGAAAATGCTCCGACAAACCGCATTCATCATACATTTGTATTATGCTGCATTACATTGCATCATGATTATCTTATCACATTTCAAGTGTCTAGTAGTCTTTATCATATCCATGCCATTACATTGCATGAACATAATAAAGAGGGGCATCTGTAGCCACTTGAAATTTTGTATTCCTGTTACTAATCTATGCAAGAGGGTAAAATCGTCTTCCAGAGATAACCCTGGAAGTCAAATCAGTTTAATCCCGGAGATAACCCCGGGAAACTCAGTTTTCCATCTCGGAGATAACCTCGAGTTACTCAGTTCCAGTCCTAGAGACAATCCCAAAAACTTAATTCTAACCTCGGAGATAACCCCGAGGGATGCAGTTCCAGTTCCAGAGATAACCCCGGGAGGTCAAGCACACCTCAAAGAAAACCTTAAGGACATTCAGTACTCACAACAGCCCAATCTCAGAGATAACCTTGAGCAACGACTACTATATCAGCCCAGAGCTGGAGATAACCCTGGTGAGGGGCAAAATCATCATTTTGCCACCTTGATGCTATATTTGTGTCGTATAGACAATAATTCAACCCACATTCTACACAGAAGTGTCCTACAAGAACTATAGCTCAAAATTCTGAGTGACTACTACGCAAGACAGCACACCGGATAGAATTTGAAAACTTGAAGATCTGGTCAAGGACCCATCTTCTCAACTCCATACAACCTCTTATCCCATGTCATTGTGTAGCTCTCGACAACAACATTCTGGAAAGGTATCACACGCCTCAATCAGATTCCTAGATTGAAAGTTATGAAGGTTCAAGCGAACAACGCGTTGCATATGTGTATGTACTTCGAGATAGCAGGGCCCATAGAGCCCGGAGCACCCCGGGTAGTCACAGGTGGACCTGCAACTGCCGTAGGTAGACCTGCGGCTCCCCCCTCTATAAATAGAGGGCTTAGGGTGGCCATTTGGAAGGAAAAAAAGGCGAGAAAGCCTTGTCCATTTCACTCCATACACACTTCTAAGAGGAAAAGGAGAGGAAACCATGTCCATTTCACTCTGTACACACTTTAAATCGAGTGATTTCTCTTTTCAAACACTCATGAGCTAGTGTTTTGCTACATTTAACCGGTGGAAACTAAGTATTCATTCATTATAAAGCCATCTGAAGTCTTCTTGGTAGCCCATTGTAAGACATCTCAGATTTTTAAGCCTTTTTCCCACTTCCATCCACACACTTATTCACGTTGAGAGTCATGTTATGTGCGTATGCCCGGATCGTTGATTCGTGGCTTTTATTGCTTTTATATATATAAAAACTTATATATATATATATATATATACTATTATCGAACTATTCTTCGAGGAGATCAAATCCAATCCTAGAGATAATCTCGGGAGATCAAATCCAAATCTCGGAGACAACCTCGGGAGATCAAAATCCAGTCCCGGAGATAACCCTGGGAGATCAAACCCAATCCCGGAGATAAACCTAGGAGATCAAATCTAAGCCCTAGAAGAAACCCTGGGAGATCAAAGTTCAATCCCGGAGACAACCCTAGGAGATTAAATCCAATCCCGGAGACAACCCCGGGTGTGACGCCCCCAAAATAGGTATTCATCACCCATCTTGAGTCTCCAAATACATGGCACAAAATACAAATAAAAACATAATTATACAACAATCGTGTAAAATACAACAAAACATAGGCTACAATTTTTAATACGTATATTGTCATCTAGACAATATACAAACTCAATGAAGTCCTCATTACATTTATTATCACACTATTTAATAGAATAGTGAAGACTACTAATGATATCATCTGGACCGTCACTCCGTTCTCCGACTCGTCCCAGCTATATTCTTATTTTCTGAAGAGAACAGTGAAAGAAAGGGTGAGCTCAACTAGCCCAATAAGAAATATTATGACTAAGATAATGCAGAATAAATTATCATTAGTCTTCAACAATGTTAAACTGATAAAATATAATAGACATTAACTTTAACTACAGCGGAACAAATAATCCATTAAAAGAGTCAAGTAGAGAATAAAATCTACTATCTTTTATGATTTAAAAAGTTTTTCATCACTTTTATTGCTGAGACTCAACTTAATAAATAATCCACATCATCAAATCATCCCTGCACTACAGGCCAAGGATATTATTTAGTATCACGATCACGAATTATCCATGCACTACGGGCCAAAGATAATCGTGTTTTCATCAACGGTCCTGATCTTGCCATAAAACAATTCATCTTTGCTCCCTTGGCCGAAGAGAATCGATAGCCATAATCATACCAAAAACTGTCCATCAATGCAGCACGGGCCAATGAGGACTTTTTCAACATCATTTGTAACATTACGGTCATGATTATACCGAATAATCCCTTGTCAAAATCATACCAAGTCCATCTATGCACTACAGGCCACAGATGACTTTCAACAAAATATAAACATGAGGATGTTGACAATGATATAAGAATTCAATAAAACAAGTTCAAGAATTAAATTATCCAGGAACTAATAACATCCAAATTGTCAACATGATACTTCTTTGTAGAGTAAAGTTCAAGAATAATATTCATGCACCAAAAATAATTAGGACAGAAAAGAATCATTTTTTCATCGTGAATAGTACTTCAGGAATAGTACCTCGTGAATAGTACCCCGACATGAAAAGTACTCCAAATACCTGAGTGAATAATATTCAGGTGAATAGTAATTTTGGTGAATAGTAACCCATAAATAGTAACTCGTGAATAGTATTCTGGCATTAAAAGTGCCCCGAATACCCGAGTGAATAATACTAGAGTGAATAATAACCAGGTGAATAGTAACCCGTGAATAGTAACTCGTAACAGAAAATACCAAAGAACATGATATTTTATGACGAGTATAGAAGTCAAAACTTTAACCAACTAAGTATAATAAAGAATGGAATAACAAAAGAAATCACCAGTCATGCGGTACTTCACATAGACAGGTTATCCCAATAGATTAATAAATATCGGAACCGAATCAAAGCGTAATACGCACCAACGTGATATTCCAACAAAATAATAAAGAATGGAATAACAATGAAAATCACCATACATGCGGTATTGCGTGATGATAAAGTTATTCCAACGTAAAAATAAATAACGGAACCAGTCCCAAGATAAAAAGCATTACGACGGGATATTCAGCGAATAATAAAGAATGGAATAACAATGAAATCACCATGCATGCGGTATTACAGCATAGACATGTTATTCAACAGAATAATAAATAACGGAACCAGTCCCCACAAAATGCACATGAGGATATTCCAACGAATAATAAAGAATGGAATAACCACGAAAATCACCATGTATTCAAGATTACTTCTGTATGAAGTTATTCCAATCGAATAATAAATAATGTAACCGAATCCTGTGTAAAACGCACAGACAAGATATTCCAACAAAATAATAAAGACGGAACCAGATCTGGCGTAAAACGCACAGACAGGATATTCCAACAGAATAATAAAGAATGGAATAACAACAAAATTTCACCATGTATGTTGTACTTCGCATAGACAGGTTATTCCAGCAGAATAATAAATAATTGAATAACAGAAGAATTTCACCAAGTATAGGGTAGCCCGCATATAGATGTTATTCCAACAGAATAATATAAGAATGAAATAATAGAAGTTCTCTTCATGAATATGAAAAAAATAATACCCCTTACGAGTACAACAAATAATATCCCTTACCTCAAAAGAAGACTGGATACTGGAATAGTGAGGTAGCAGACTTCTCTTCTTCTTTCTCTCTATAATTTCTCTCTATAATAATGGCTCTAAAGCTTTAGTGAATTGGTGAAAAATGAAGGAAGAATGAGCTTCTATTTATAAGAAAATATAGTTTTGATAATTGCACGTTTTGGGGCTCGAAATATTACAGTATAATACCTTCCTCTTTACCTTCATTTTTAATTTAGTCCTGTAAGTATTATCAATCTTACACCAACTCCCCTAATAGTAAATCATGTGAATCAATAGTAAAATCATGTGACTCAATAGTAAATCATGTGACTCAATAGTTCTAAACATGTGAAAAAATTAATTACAATATAGTACCTCCATCTATACCTCCATCTTTAACATAGTCATGAAAGTATTATCAATCTTGCACCAACTCCCGTAATAGTAAATGAATATGACTCAATAGTACACACATGTGAATAAATAGTTATATAAGCATATGAATTAGTAGGAATTAATTGCTCATTTATCCGATAAATTACCCGATTTATTAATATAACTCCTAGACATCAATTATCATCGGAATAGATGTCGATTTCAACTAACACCAAAAATTCCAACACAATGGAACTATCAAATTCATCTTTAATCAACACGAACTTATTCATCATTAATATCATAACTCACAATTTTTAACAACCAGGTCATTCCCAGGAAAGAGGGGGCTTTCCAATAAAGATTTCTCCCTATTGACGCGCAATTAGGTGACCAAACCTCTCCTTGACAGAACTTCTAGACATTGTAAATATTGCAATTTAATAATATGAACAACTTTGTCATCTCAATTACTGATTTAATAGTATAACATATTGTACAGATGATACTGTGACAATAATCAAATCAATAATATGAGAGATATGATGCAGCAATTACTGTAGTAATAATTGAGTATAATTGAGTGTCTTATCACATAAGCATCAATAACCAATATCGTGTGCTACTATGCAATCACGTGTATTACTGTACTTTTACTACCGAGTAGTTTAATAGTTTTAACGGTAAAACTTTCGCCGTTATTTTCAATAAAATATTTTTGTCATTTTTTCAATCCGACAATAATTCCGTTGTGAGGTCTACCAATGATTGTACCGTCGTATGGATATTCCCCGATACAAAGAATATTCCCCGACCAATCGAATATAATATAACAACTTGCATACTTTGCAAAATTTATAAATATTACCCACAACTATAACATTATCTAAAATTCACACCATAATATTCAAAAAAATATTTCGAGAAAATTAAATCTTTATTCGCAAAATTTGGGATTTTACACCGGGAGATCAAATCTAAACTCCGGAGACAACCCCAAGAGATCAAAGTCCAATCGTGGAGATAACCCCGAGAGATCAAATCCAATCCCGAAGCTAACCTCGGGAGATCAAATCCAAATCCCGGAGAAAACCCTGAGATATTAAAGTCCAACCCTGGAGATAACCCCGGGAGATTAAATTCAATCTCGGAGATAAACCCAGGAGATCAAATCCAAATCTCAGAGACAACCCTGAGAGATCAAATCCAAATCCCGGAGAACACCCTTGGAGATTAATGTTTAACCTCGGGAGATCAACATCAACCCCGCAGATAACCCGAGATGATGAAGTTCAAAGCCCGGATTCCACCCCAGGAAAATTAAATCAACCTCAGAGACAACCCTGAGGACTGTCAAAATTAACAGCAGTCCAATCTCGGAGATAACCTTGAGAAAAGACAGGTACAACTGCATCAAACCCGGAATCAACCCGGGAGGGGTAAAATAGTCATATTTCAAACTCAACATCAAATCATCTCAAATCGATACAAAAGAAATCATGCAATACCATAACATCAATCTCGAGTGAAAATAACACAAGACAGATTAACGAATAAACTACGAAGACTTGGGAGATCTGATCATGGACCCATCTTCCCGAATTTGGAAAATTTTTAATCCCATGTCATTATGTTGCTCTCTTCATAGGATTTTCGAAAAGGTATAGCAAGCCTCTATCGAATGCCTAGATTGAAATTTATGAAGGTTCGAGCGGATAACGCGTTATTCGAGTGCATATACTTTGAGATAACGGGACCCATGTGGCCTAAGGCAACTCGAGGAGCCGCAGGTAGACCCGCAACTCTTGTGGATTGACCCGCGACCAACTTGGTCTATAAATAGATCCCCCATTCGCTCATATGAAAAAAAGAAAAAAAAGACAGAAAACTCTGTCCATTTCATCTCTTAACCTCTTTTAGAGCGCTCTAAACTTGGATATTTTTCTTTCTAAACACTTGTAAGCTCATATTCTACAACATATCAAAATTTAACATATGGAAACTGTGTTTTCAAGCTCCAAAAGTTGTCTGAAGTCTTCTTGGCAGCCCACTGTAAGATTTTTCATATTTTGAAGCTTTTTACTACTTTGATATATATATATATATATATATATATATATATATATATATATATATATACACACACACACACACACATACAAAATAGAACTATTTTTGAACATACTTAATTTCCTGCTCAAACCATATTAAAAGATCTTGACCATCAAAACTTTGGGATAAATCTAACCCTTCAAAAAACTTTGAAGGTAATAACTCTCTCTCTCTCATGCTGCCATGCTGGGTTGGATAAAATACTACTATCTTACTATAAAATATTATATGAAAATGAATATTTTTATAAATATAAGGGATAATTTCACAAAACTTTTCTCATATGAATAATAAATAGATATCATATTAATATAGAAAAAATGAACTTATCACATTTTACTTATAAAAAAAAGTAATTTTTACTATAGATATTTTTATATAATAATGACAATTTTTTAATCTGGACTGTCCAAAGTTTGGGATAAATTCTACCCTTCATAGTCTTGGGAGGCTCGGAATTTTATAGTATATATATATATATATATATATATATATATATATATATATATATATATATATATATATATACTTAAATCAAATTGTTGAACTTGGACCGACTATCCATGGCTTTTACTCGCTTTTATATATATGTTGGGAGATGATCCATAGCATGTATTTGCTATGGATGAAAAATGGGCAAATAGCATCTTCTCCATACTTTGCATAAATTAAGGGTTGAGATTTAAAATGATATTACTCCATCTGCTTATTGAACTAGCGGACACAGAAAAAGAAATTTATGGACAGAATTACCCCCATATCAAGCGAGTACGCCTTTCTTTATTTTTCTAAACCTCGATTCCTTTGTCAAACTCTTCTACTAGTACGATTCCATCAACCAGGTGTGATTTTGTCCTTTGTCAAACCCTCATGCTGCAATTTTACTAGAATCCTGTGTGATTCCTCTATGCGATTCTCTAAGCCCTTGGTCAAAACTTCTTGCGATTTTAATTAGGGTTTTATAATTAGTGAAATCATGTTCCCCTGTCCGATTGTGAGCGACTCCTCTCTCTTTTTGCAAGTGATTACTCTCTTATTTTGTGATTGATTCCTCTGTAAAATCGTCAAAACCCGAAGTACGATTGATCAGGTATTTTTTCTTTTGAAGATGCAAGTGCATTGACACTTTGGCAATATGTTGATATCTTCTGGAAGATCAAAAAGGTTTGAATGTGCTTGGTACTAATAATCATATTTTATGTTTACCTTGCTTCAAAGTTTTGAACCTATTTTACAATCTTATGGAAATTATATTTACTATTTCAAGCTTAGTGGATTAAATTTATTGCCTAATATTTTCGTATTTTATTTTATTGAAGGTTGTATTATGTACTCTTGCTTTCATAGCGTTTGAGCTACCACCTAATGGGGGTAATTAGAACTAGAATATTGGAGTTTCTTTTTCACTCAAGGCCTAACCTGGTAAGATACTTTCTCTTTCATTATTTACTTCAGATTGTGATTTACAAACTACCATCATATTGCATCTTACCATATACAAGATTGAAACACAGTTGATTTGGAGCAAATATTTCATGGGGATTTTCAGTTTATTTACATCATTCATTTGGATAGCATATCGCTGACTTGTTGATAACTTGTTTTGAAAGTACTGCACGTTAACATAAGAAGCATTGTCGAGGATATAGTGATTGGTGCTGCACTCTCATTATCTTCTTCAGCTTTTGTTTTGCAGGTACTGAACTTTATATATATTTGAAAAAAATTATGTAAGATAAAGAATCAGTTTCTTTCCAATTTCTGATGGCATGGGCCCTTGTAAGTTCTCTGTGTGCTATGTTGATAGTTCAAATCATGATAGTCAAAATACTTCTAATTGTATTAGGATATGTACTGTTTATTCAGAAACACTTCTTACACTTTTAATGATTTATAATTTAAGATTTGGATCTCATTAAAAATTTAAGCAGTACACTTTGAGAATATTGTACAACACTTCACATAAAATGTCACTGAATCCATTATATGTTCATTACCATGTTGTAAATTCTTGTAAAGAATTTCTTGGATTGATGGAGCTTCTCTTACCTTCATGTCACTCGTTTTGTAGATTTATAGTCACCTTATTTAATCTCTGCAATTTTCCCTTTGGTGAATTGGTTATTAGGTTCTTATGTTTCTTAAAGCAACTATTTTGAAGTTGTTGGCAAATTTATTATTAAACTAATGATATGAACATGTGAAATTTAACATGAATTTATGATGAGTGGGGTTTATACCCGCGAATCGGATCCTTTATTGCTTAAGAAGTTGCTTGTTCTTCGTTATTTATATAGCTTTTATATTATTTAGTTATTATTTTGCTTAATCTTTGTGTTGTAGAGCTTATTAGGTCATTTTCAGCTTTGCAGGGGTAAAATGGTCATTTTATCCATACCGGGTACATAAAGTCATGTGTATGCTAGTCTAAAACTTGCGCTCAAATACTTCACACGGCCAATTGTGACACCATCTTAGCGCTGTAGCGCCCCAGTTCCTTTATAAACTGGTGTTGCAGCACCACCTACGATCTTTTTGTGTTGACACGGCGTTGAAGTGTCGTTCCAAGGCTTAAACTTGGCGCTGCAGCGCCGACTCTGGCGCCTAGGCAGAAATTAGGTCTTAATTACCTAACAAGTGAAGAAAATTGAATCTGATCATTAAGCAGCAGCCTCCAACTTCTCTAGAGAATAGATTAGGAGTAGTTCTTGAGTTTCTTAGGTTAGAAAAGAAAGAAGTTGGTCTTCAAGGGAGAAAAGCTCATTGCATCCTTCATAGCTCGGACTCTACACGGGGAAGAGAAGACTTGGAGCCAGAAAATATCACAAAAGGAGTTTTCTTTATCCAAATCTTTCATTCATTAGTGTATTTTTGAGCATGTTGAACACTTTGAAAATGTGTATTACTCCCATAGTTATAAACTAATTACATTTCTAGGATTGAAATGTACCTTAATATTTAGCTTAATTAACTTTCTATCCTATTTATTATAATGAATCATTTTGGAATTGGTTGTTGTATTTCATGCTTATTTACTGATTCTTTGACAAAGAAATTTATAGGTATTAATGGATATTAATATCTAACCCTAAAATTCAATAACACTTGTTATGACCATGCCTATGAGAATGTGAGCGTAAATTTCATAATAAGATAGATGTGACGCCCCCAAAATAGGTATACATCACCCATTCTGAGTCTCGAAATACATGTTACAGAAATCAAATACAACTTATGTAAGACCTCAAATTTTATGAAATAAAAAGTATTCAATTTTTCTTATAATTATTATTCAGTAAATGATTAAATTGATAAAAAGTTAAAGTTAAGGGTGATATATGAAATTTTTCAAAATAAGCAAGTGGTTATAAAATACTCATTGCTGTCGGGGAATATTTGTTTGGTCGTAGAATGTTCTTGTTGTCGAGGAATATTCGTACGATGGCGCAGCCATTTGTGGGCCCCATAACAAAATAACTATCGGATGAAGAAAACGACAAGTTTGAGTTTTTATAAATAACGGCGTAGTTGTTACCGTTAACACTGTTGGAATACCTGGTGGTTAAAATACAGTAATACACATTGTTGCACAGTAGCACACGGTATTGGACAGTATTTTTTTGGATTATTGATTCTTATTTAAGAAGGCACTACTCAACAATTAGTACAGTAATTACTGTTCAATACTTTATTTTATTGATTCAATAATTGCTGCGTTGATATTCTATATTATTATTGTTTCAATAATTGTCACTGGACAGTATTTCCCATTATCGGATCAATAATTCATATTATTTGGATAATATTATTAGATAGCATTATTGACAATGTCTAAAAAGTTCTGTCAAGGAGAGGTTTTGTCACCTAATTACGCGCCAGTAAGGAGAAATCCTTATCGGAAAGCCCCCTCTTTCCTGGGGACAACCTGGTTGTCATTATTATGATTCTGTAATATTATTTGTGAATAATTAATTATTGATTTATATGATAAGGAAATGTTTATTTTGTGTGGATATAAATGAAGGAATTCATGCTGAGGTGTTTTATCAATATTTAGTCGGAATGGAGGAATTATTGAAAATTGATATTTTGTCTTTTCTGATAAAATAATTCATTCAAATATATTATTATATTACATTATAAATGTATACTATGATAATATAATAATATAATAATTGTGATATTTTTACACTAAATTCACGGTGCATGAATCAAATGAGAGAAATCTAAAAATCAAAAGAACAAAATATGGGATTTTCAGAAAAATTAGTTTATTACTTGATTTTATAAAATCCATATCTCTTTGTGTATAATGGGTTAGGAGATGAGCCATATATCAAAAGAAAGCCTTGGAAGTAAGCTAACCGTAGAAATTGGAATCACCCAAAAATTCATTGTGGATTTTTCGTGGTGACAGTTTGAATTAAACTGGTACGAAGGACTCATAATCCAAAAAATTACTGTTCTTGAGATATATTGCGTTAGTTATAATTTTTAATCCGACTGTTGGATCGTTGGGATTTTTGAATATGTTATACATATATAAGTTGAGTATATGTCCACAAATTTTGATCTGTTAAAAATTAACGTATGATTTGTTATAAATTTTAAGAGAAGAATGATTCAGAAATTAGTTTTATAAATGATTTTGGGTGGAGATTTCTAGAAGGTGGGACCAACTTTTTGTTGTGAGAAAAGATGGCTGATCTTTGGTGGGCCCCACTTGTGGTGGCTAAATTTTTTTCAAAGAAGTGTCCGTAGAAAACTTTTTATTAATATTTTATTAAATTAGTCTCCTTTGGCGTTCTAGCATTTTCCTAGAAATAGGCGCTTAAGTTAGAATTGAAAATCAAACCAGAAACATAAGTTTTCTCTCTCTATATTATCGAGCGTATTTTGTGAGTATTTAGATACTTTGAGAGTTGCTATTCAGTGCAAGTTTCCTTCAGCATTACATCTGATATTCCAGTTAGAAATACTGCTCTTTTAAGGTAATTGATTGTAAGGTTATTATATTTTTTCAGTTTCGTAAATTTTTCGACCCTCAAAAATTCTTGAAAAATTTGAAATAATGATTTGATGATTTTTCTAAATTGTGTCCAAAAATGATGATTTTTGGATGTATAGATTAGGAGTTATGAATTTTATGAGAAAAGACTATTTTAAAAGTAAACCCTTATAACTCCTTGTGGTTAACTCCAAAATTGGTGAAATATTAATTGGGAGTACATGTATATAATAGCAGTATACTCTGTAAATTTCAGAATTTTTGGACAAAAGTACAGTTTATGATAAATGTCTAAATATTCGGCAGTTTTGGCCATATGAAAAATAGTAAATGAATTTTAAAAATTCTGAGAAAAATATATGTTCAATATGGGACTATATTCTGCTAAATCCCATAAAAGAAAATTTTTTGGGACTGATTTGGTATTTTTCATGAAAATGGACTAGTTATGAGTAAATGAATTAAATATGTTAAGTGAAGTAAGAAAATTGGAAAATAGGATTTTATGGCTTGAGAATCCTATATAAGGTATATTCAGATTTTTGATGAGAGTTTTGGTTATTGGTGATGAAATCTTATGAGTTAGGCATTTTAGGATGATTAAATGCATTAATTAATAAAGTGTAAACAATTAAAATAAATTGTTTATAAGTTTAAGAAATGATTAAAATATTGTTGTAATATTAATAATATTAGATTATGAGATTATTAAGGATTTATAACATTTGGATTAAGGTGTTATAAAATCATTGATTTAAAATATTATTTAATGATTAATAATATTAGTAAATGAATTTAATGTTATTATATAATGAATAATATTAAATGGAGTTTATAATATAATGAATAATGTTATTATCTTCGTTAAATATTCGTTGAAATATTATTTTCTGTTCAAATCATTTTTGATATAATATTATTCTTAAATTTTGCTCCACAAAGCAGTACCATGTTAACAATTTGGATATTATTGAATTCTGGATAAATTGAATTGCTAAAGTCTTTAAAAATTTATCCTTTATATCATGTGATTGATTCTTTATATCCTTGTCATGATCGTCGTGCTTATATTATGATGAAAGTCATCTTTGGCCCATAGTGCATAGATGGACTGTTGTTTATTGGTTTAATAGTTGTATGCCTTTGGCCTGTAGTGCAAAGTAGAACTGTTGATTGATATCTTTGGCCTGTAGTGCAAAGATGACCTATTGTTGAATATCTTTGGGCCGTAGTGCAAAGATGACCTATTATTGAATATCTTTGGCCTGTAGTGCAAAGATGACTTGTTGTTGAATATATTTGGCTTGTAGTGCAAAGATGACCTGTTATTGAATATCTTTGGCCTGTAGTGCAAAGATGAACTGTTAATGAATATCTTTGGCCCGTAGTGCAAAGATGAATTTATTAGTATGATTATGAATAGGAACTGTGATTTGTTATAACCATGATTTTTGATGTTTCAGGTAAAGACATGTGATGAAAATTATCTTCGTCCTGGATAAGAAGAGGAATTTAGAACCACAATTATGATTATGAGTTATTCACATGATTGTGGATAGAAACTGTTGATTGATGTTACAGGGATAAAAAATTGTTAGTGGACTTTTAACATATAGATGATAATATACTTTATGGTCTATTTAACTCTTCTAATGGATTGCTCGTTCCGCTGTAACTATGGTTGAAATGTTTTATCATCTACCATATGTTCTAAATCTCTGATTTATTACTGATGAAGGCTATTGATAATTTAATTATCTTTAGTCATGATATTCTTTACTGGACTAGTTGTGCTCACTCTTTTGTTTCACAATTCCTTTCAGGTAATAAGAGTGTAGCTGGGTCGAGCAGGGGTAACAGGGGAATAGAATGGTTGTCTATAGCTATTAAGGTTCTCCCTAAACAGTATGAAAATAATTTTATTAATAATTTGAGATAAGTGTGTCGTATTTTATACGTCATTTTAACCGTTGATTTTGGTGAACCGAATACGGTGAGGTGAACCCAACTTTGGAAGGGTGTTTTGCCACTACCATACAAGATGTCTAATAACAGACAACTTCGTGTTATCATAAGACAGGGTTGTGCACATCCACTTGCTGAGTATATCTACGAGCACTACCTATATAACCTTGGAGTTTGGTTGAAATATAATTTTCAATTAGAGACAATGGAGATAATTATATGTCAAGAGAAGACTCACCATTAGAAAGAACATGATAGTAATCTTCTCATTTTTCTTTGGGGTCTATTGGGTTAACCAAGGATAATTCTGTGGACATATGATATCTATCATAACCTAAACGCATGGCCTCCCATGTACGAAGGTTTCCTTGAGCACTTCCCAAAAATTTTAATTTCTAAAATAGTTATTAACTGTACCTTTATGTAAGGAGCCATTGTGACGTGCTATCCAAGGCTGGGATATGAGTCACAGTTGGTATCAGAGCTATAATTAAAGAGCCCAGAGCCTCTCGCTGGTGACTTCCTTGTGTCGGATGCACCAAAGCCAGACTCTCCGTAGGGGACGCCGTGAATAACGGTATCAAGCTGATTGTGATAATGAAGTTGTAGTTATTTTCTGTACCATGTATTTGGCGACTCATAATGTGTTGGGTGGATTGGACCTATTTTGGGGGCATCACATTTGGTATCTGAGCTTAGGGATATGGTCTCTGGCGGAGATCGGGGAATAAAACTAGGAGGGGAGAGATGAATAATATCCTTCGCTAGTGTGTGTCCTACCTAAGCTGAATTTTCTTACTTAAGTTGACAAATCGTGATATGTCAATTAACCTTTGTTTTGAAGCTGTATTCTATAATGATATCTGAAATACAGGAAATGAGCAATGGAGAAATCATGATACTGAAGAGCTGATCTGATAGAATCTAAAATGAAAGCAAGGTATTCTCAACTCTTTGAAATACCAGATACGTAAATTTCGGGGACGAAATTTCATAAGGAGGGGAGATTGTAAGACCTCAAATTTTATGAAATAAAAAGTATTCAATTTTTCTTATAATTATTATTCAATAAATGATTAAATTGATAAAAAAGTTAAAGCTAAGGGTGATATATGATTTTTTTTTTAAAATAAGCAAATGGTCAAACTGTGACATCATAGCGAGTGGATGATAAGTGGTCACACCCCTCAAATTAGTCAGAGGGAGATAATCCATGCCCGATGCATGCGTGATGAAGCTGTAGAGAGAACTAAGCCCTGAACACAATAGAATATAAAATGGATCCTTGATCCCTGCAAAGAAAACAAACAAAGAAGCAGCGTCTGTACACTTTGCCGGCTAGAAGGAGTAAGACATGGATATCTCATGGGAAAAACAATACCCAAGGTGTCGAAATGTGCCAATCGATCTCAAGTGTGTCATAAACCACACGTAATGTAAGATCGAACTACCTGAAAATACTTCTGCAGGATGGGTGTAGCAATATGTGGCCGACCTCAAGGTATCTGCCACAATCATCAGTAAAATTGTATGTCCCCCCCGGAGAGCCTGCACTGCCATAACCACACCGATGTCTAAATGATCTATGTATAATGACATGTACAGATAAGCCACTACACACATTAAGAGTACATCTACTTTGGTAATACGCCAATCATCCTCTGACATGGTGAAATCCCCGGAGTACTGCTCATAACTATCTAAAGAGCCAAATATGTCTATCAGAAAATGCATGGGACACTACATGCCCTGAGGAGATCTCATCTAGGGAAACCATGCGCCTCAAACCTATGAGTAACATAAACTTTTATCTCATATCTCTTACAGCCATTCGAGCACAAGGCCTGTCTAACGATAAATCTGTCAGTCGCTTATACTCCTCTAAGGTAGGAGTCAACTCCTGGGTCTCAAACTGGAACACCTGCCTATCCGATACCCAGTGCTCCAACATTCCCTCTACAAAACCCAATGGAACCTAGAACATCAGGAGGATCACAAAGTGCCACAACAGCTGATCTATGGTCACCCGATCTGGGGATGACAAACTATCATACCGAGATCTCAAATAGGAGACCACCAATACTGGTGGGGTATGATCTATCCGACTAACTGTCGATGAAGACATTTGTAAGGTCGTGTCATAAGACCATCCAAGAGTCAATTGTAAGACCCCGAATTTTATGAAATGAAAGTATTCAATTTTTTTATAAATATTATTTTATTTCGTAAATGGTTAAATTGATAAAGGGTTAAAGTTAAGGGTGATATGTGAAATTTTTTGCAAAGTATGCAAGTTATTATAAAATATTCGTTTGGTCGGGGAATATTCTTTTTGTCAGGGAATATTCGTATGACGGCACAATCATTGGTGGACCCTACAACTGAAGTATTGTTGTAGTAAGAAAATGATAGAATTATCTTTTTATAAAAATAACAGCGAAAGTGTTACCGTTAAAAAACTGTTGAACTACCCGATAGTAAAAGTACAATGATACGTGTGGTTGTATAGTAGCACACGGTATTGATTATTGATGCTTACGTAAGAAGTCACTCAATTATACTAAATTATTGCTACAGTAATTGCTGCATCATATCTCTCATATTGTTGATTTAATTATTGTCACAGTGTCATCTGTATAATATGTTATATTATTAAATCAATAATTGAGACGGCAAAGTTATTCAGTTTATTATTTGCAATATTGACAATGTCTAGAAGTTCTGTCAAAGGAAAGGTTTGGTCACCTAATTGCGCGCCAATAAGGAGAAATCCTTATCGGAAAGCCCCCTCTTTCCTAGGAACGACCTGGTTGTTAAATATTGTGAATTATAATATTAATGATGAATAAGTTCGTGTTGATTAAAGATAAAACTGATAGTTCTATTGTGTTGGAATTATTAGTGTTAGTGACAATCGACATTTATTTCGATAATAATTGATGTCTGGAGGATATATTAACTAATCGGGTAATTAACTAGATAAATGAGCAATTAATTGCTATTGATTCACATGATTATAACTATTTGTTCACATGTGTGTACTATTGATTCACATTCATTTACTATTAGGGGAGTTGGTGCAAGATTGATAATACTTGCATGACTAAGTTAAAAATGGAGGTATAGATGGATGTATTATACTGTAAATCGTATTTTCACATGATTATCACTATTGATTCACATGATTTAACTATTGGTTGACGTTATTTACTATTAGGGGAGGTGGTGCAAGTTTGATAATACTTGCATGACTAAATTAAAAATGAAAGAAAAGTTGAAGGTATTGTACTGTAATATTTCAAGCCCAAAACATGTAATTATTGAAGCTATATTTTCCTATAAATAGAAGCTCATTCTTCCTTCATTTCTCACCAATTCACTAAAGATTTAGAGCAATTATTATAGAGAGAAATTATAGAGAGAAAGAATAAGAGAAGTCTGCTACCTCACTATTCCAATATCGAGTTTCTTCTAAGGTAAGGGGTATTATTTCTTTCGTATTCATGAAGAGAGCTTCTGTTATTCCATTCCTTATTAATATGTTGGAATAACCTGTCTATGCGAAGTACTGCATACATGGTGAAATTCTTCTATTATTCCATTCTTTATTATTCATTGGAATATCCTGTGCGTAAGCGGATTACGCATGACTGATTCCGCTTCGCTTTTATTATTCTCGTTGGAATATCCTCGTCATGCGGATTACGCATGACACCGTTTCGCTTCTTTATTATTCTTACATTGAATATCCTCGTCTGCGTGCAGATTACGCATGACCTGGTTCCATTCTTTATTATTCTGTTGGAATAACCTGTCTATGCGGATTACCGCATGCATGGTGAATGATCTTTTGTATTCATTCCTTATTAAATTATAGAAATGATCTGTCTATGTGGATTACCGCATGGCGGGTGAAAATCCATTTGCAGTTCCATATATTATATGATATTCATTTGGTTAAAGTTTTGGCTTCTATAATCCATGAAATTAGTAGAATATCCTGGATATTTCCGCTTCATTCGGTATCTTTTTATGGAAATATTCTTCTGAGCATTCTTGAATTTTACTCCACAAAACAGTATCATGTTGACAATTTGGACGTAATTGATTTCAAGATAAGTTAACTTATAAATCTTTAAAATTTATTCTTGAACTGTCTATGCGAAGTACTGCATACATGCTGAAATTCTTCTATTATTCCATTCTTTATTATTCATTTGAATATCCATCGCAATGCGGATTACGCGTGACTCAGTTCCGTTCTTTATTATTATGTTGGAATATCCTATTTATGCATTACGAAGACCTAGTTTCGTTCTTTATTATTACATTAGAATATTCGATTCGGTCAGGATTACGCATTTACTGTTCCATTCTTTATTATTCATTTGGAATAACTTTTATGCTGCGTGGTCTATCGCATGCATGGTGAATTCTTCTGTTATTCCATTCTTTATTATTCTGTTGGAATAACCTGTCTATGTGGATTACCACATGCATGACGAATGATCCTTTATATTCATTCTTTATTAAATTGTAGAAATGATTTGTCTATGTGGATTATCGAATGGCGGGTGAAAATCAATTTGTAGTTCCATATATTCTACTTTACTCATTTAGTTAAAGTTTTGGCTTCTATACTCCATGAAATTAGTAGAATATCCTGGATATTTGTGCTTCATCATGTATCTTTTCCTGCAAATATTCTTCCGAGCATTCTTGAATTTTACTCCACAATGCAGTATCATGTTGACAATTTGGACGTAATTAATTTCAAGATAAATTAACTTATAAATCTTTAAAATTTATTCTTGAACTTGTTTTATTGAATTATTATGTCATTGTCATCGTCATCATCCTCATGCTTATATTGTGATGAAAGTCATCTTTGGCTTACGTGCATAGATGGTCTTGGTATGGTTATGACTAAGGATTATTCGGTATAATCATGACCTGTAATGTTATAAATGATATGGTAAAAGTCCTCGGTAGCACATGGTGCATTGATGGGCGATTTTTTGAGTATAATTATGACCGAGGATTATTCGGTATAGTCATGACCATTGATGATTTAATGAATATCCTTGGCCCATAGTCTGCGAGGATGACTTCGATGATGTGGTTTTGTTTATTAAAATTTGAGTCTCGATAAAAATTGATGAAAACATTTTAAATCATAGAAGATAGTAGATATCATGCTCTGCTTAACTCTTCTAATGGATTGATTATTTATTGCAGTTAAACTTGATGTCATTGTATTTTATCGGTTTAACATTGTTGAAGACTAATGATAATTTATTACGCATTATCTTAGTCATGTATATTTCTTCTTGTATAGTTGAGTTCTCCATTTCTTTCACTGTTCTCTTCAGGAAATGAGAATATAGCTGGGACGAGTCGGGGAACTGAGTGACGATCCAGATTATAGCATTAGTAGTCCTCACTATTCTGTTAATTAGTTTGATAATAAATGTAATGAGGACTCCTTTGAGTGACAATATTTGTATTTTACACGACAGTTGTATAATTAGGTTTTTATTTGTATTTTGTACCATGTATTTGGCGACTCAAGATGGGTGATGTATGTGACGCCCTCAAAATAGGTTTACATCACCTATTATGAGTCGCCAAATACATGGTACAAAAATATAAATACAACTTAATAATACAACTATCGAGTAAAATACGTTAAAACATAAAGTGAGAGTTTTAATAAGAATATTGTCATCTAGACAATATCCACACTCAATGGAGTCCTCATTACATTTATTGTCACACTATTTAATAGAATAGTGAGGACTACTAATGCTATCATCCTGACCATCACTGCTCCCCGACTTGTCCCAAATTATATTCTCATTTCAAGAGAACAAAGGAAAGAAAGGGTGAGATCAACTAGCCCAAGAAGAAATATTATGACTAAGATAATGCGTAATAAATTATCATTAGTCTTTAATAATGTTAAACTGATAAAATACAATAGACATCAAGTTTAACTGTAGTGGAACAAGCAATCCATTAGAAGAGTCAAGTAGAGAATAAAATCTAATATCTTCTATGGTTTAAAATGTTTTCTTCAATTTTTATAGCTGAGACTCAGCTTAATAAATAAAACACATCATCTAATCATCCCTCATACTACTGCCAAGGATATTCATTAAATCATCAATGGTCACGACTATACCGAATAATCCTCGGTCATAATCATACCAAAACCGCCCATCAATGCTTTACAGGCCACTGAGGACTTTTACCATATCATTTATAACATTACAGGTCATGATTATACCGAATGATCCCTGGTCATAATCATACTAAGTCTATCTATGAACGTAAGCCAAAGATGACTTTCATTACAATATAAGCATGAGGATGATGACAATGACATAATAATTCAATAAAACAAGTTCAAGAATTAATTTATCCAGGAACCAACAACGTCCAAATTGTCAACATGATACTGCTATGTGGAGAAAAATTCAAGAATGCTCAGAAGAATATTTTCATGAAAAGATACTGGATGAAGCGAAAATATCCATGATATTCTACTAATTTCATGGAGTATAGAATCCAAAACTTTAACCAACTGAGTATTATAAAATATATGAAACTACAAATGGATTTTCGCCCGCTATGTGGTAATCCACATATACAGATCATTTCCACAATTTAATAAGGAATGAATACAAAGGATCATTCACCATGCATGTGGTAATCCACATAAATAGGTTATTCCAACAAACTAAATAAAGAATGGAATAATGTATGATTCACCATGCTGCATGATAGATCGCATGCACGAAAAGTTATTCCCAATGTAATAATAAAGAATTGAACTAGGTCATGCGTAAACGAACAGACAAGATATTCCAACAGAATAATAAAGAATAGAACCAGGTCTGTCGTAATATGCACCGACAGGATATTCCAACAGAATGATAAAGAATGGAATAACAACAGAAATCACCATGCATACGATAGACCACACAGACAGGTTATTCCAATAGAATAATAATTAATAGAACCAGGTCAGGTGTAATACGCACCGACATGATATTCGAACAGAATGATAAAGAATTGAATAATAGAAGAATTTCATCAAGTATGCGATACTTCGCATAGACAGGTTATTCCAACATAATAATAAAGAATGGAATAATAGAAGAATTTCACCATGTATAGGGGAGTCCGCGTATACAGGTTATTGTAACAAAATAATAAAGAATGGAATAACAGAAGTTCTCTTCATGAATATGAAAGAAATAATACCCCTTACCTTAGAAGAACTGGATATTGGAAAAGTGAGGTAGCAGACTTCTCCTTTTCTTTCTCTCTATAATTTCTCTCTCTAGAGTTTCAGTGAATTCGTAAGAAATAATGAAGGAATGAACTTCTATTTATAGGAGAATGGACTGAATAGTAACTAATTCATGAATGGTCCATATTGATTTACTTTTAAACGGAAGGTCCATATTGATTTACTATTAAAACTTAAAGCAATGGTCAATACTGATTCACTATTAAAACTTTAAACCAGCGATTCATATTGATTCACTATTAAAACTTTAAACCAGCGATCCATATTGATTCACTATTCAAACTTTAAACCAACGATCCATATTGATTTACTTTTATAATTTCAACCAACGGTCTGAAAAATTAGCACATCTCCTCATGAAATAATATTGTACCCAAAAATGATTTGGACCGAAAAGAAATATATTTTTCGGGTGAATAGTACCCTGTGAATAGTACTTCGAGAACAGTAACCCCGTGAATAGTACCCCAACACGAAACGTGTCCCAAATACCTTAGTGAATAATACTAGAGTGAATAGTAATCAGGTGAATAGTAACCTGTGAATAGTAACTCGTTAATAGTATTCCGACACAGAAAGTGCCCTGAATACCCGATTGAACAATGTATCCTCTAGACATCAATTATTATCGAAATAAAAAGTCGATTTCCACTAACACTAATAATTCTAACACAATAGAACTATCAAATTCATCTTTAATCAACACGAACTTATTCATCATTAATATTATAACTCACAATATTTAACATCCAGGTCGTTCCCAAGAAAGAGGGGGCTTTCCAATAAGGATTTCTCCCTATTGGTGCGCAATTAGGTGACCAAACCACTCCTTGACAGAACTTTTAGATGTTGTAAATATTGCAATTTAATAATACGAATAACTTTGTCATCTCAATTATTGATTTAATAATATGTCATTTATGCAGATGATACCGTGACAATAATCGAATCAATAATATGAGAGATACGATGCAGCAATTACTGTAGCAATAATTGAGTGTAACTGAGTGACTTCTTACGAAAGCATCAATAACCAATACTGTGTGCTACTATATAACCACGCGTATTAATGTACTTTTACTACCGGGTAGTTCAACAGTTTTAACGGTAAAACTTCTGCCGTTATTTTTATAAAAAGATAATTCTGTCGTTTTCTTACTAAGACAATACTTCCGTTATGGGGTCCACCAATGATTGTGCCGTCGTACGAATATTCCCTGTTAAAACGAATATTCCCCGACCAATCGAATATTATATAACCACTTGCTTACTTTGCAAATTTTATAAATATTACCCATAACTATAACATTATATCATATCCACACCATAATGTTCAAAAATATATTTCGAGAGAAATTAATCTTTATTCATAAAAGTTGGGGTCTTACAACCTCCCCTTCTTATGAAATTTCATCCTCGAAATTAGGGTACGTACCTGGTATATCGAAGAGGTGAGGATATCTTGACTTCATCTCAGATTCTAACTCGCAAGTCATTTCTTCCACATCGTGGTTTCTCCACAAAAAATTGACTTGAGGTATAACATTGGAGCGTAGAATATGATCCTTCTTATCCAAGATTTTAACAGGTAACTCTTCATACATTAAATCTTCCTCTATGTCATCCGGTTCTAATTCAATAATGTGGTTCGGGTCTTCCACATATTTACGTAACATAGATATGTGAAAACCATTATGAACACGAGACATACTTGGCGGTAAGGCGAGTCTATAGGCCACAGTTCCTACTCGATCGAGGATTAAAAATGGGCCAATGAATCGAGGATTGATCTTTCCTTTCTTTCCAAATCTTGTAACTCCTTTCCATGGAGCAACACGTAACAACACATGATCTATAATATCGAATTCCACATCTTTTCGATGAAGATCAACATAACTCTTTTGTCGATCTTGTGAGGTTTTTATACATTGTCGGATCGTTTGAATCTTTTCTGTAGTCATACGTACCAACTCCAGTCCCAACAATGTTGCTTTACCCACCTCATCCCAGCATACTATAGAATGACACTTTCTTCCATACAACGCCTCGAATGGAGCCATGCCAATACTTGCTTGATAACTATTGTTGTAGGAATGATAACTGTTGTTATAGGAAAACTCCACCAATGGTAAGAACTTGTCCCAACTTCCCTTAAAGTCAACGACACAGACTCTTAATAAATCTTCAAGAGTTTAAATAGTCCTTTCCGACTGTCCATCCGCTTGAGGATGATATGCCGAACTAAATTGTAAATCCGTGCCCATAGCTTTTTGCAAACTAACCCAAAATCTTGAAGTGAATCTCGGGTTTCGATCAGAAACTATGGATACTGGCATACCATGTAACTTACAATCTCGTTTATGTACATAATAGAAAGACGTTCAAGTGTATAAGTTTCTCGTATCGGTAAGAAATGAGCAGACTTGGTCAATCTATCAATAATGACCCAAATCACATCTATGCCTTGAGAAACCTTGGGAAGACCAGTAACAAAATCCATGGTAATATACTCCCACTACCATTCTGGAATTCCAAGTGGTTGCAATGGACCTTTTTGCACTTGATGCTCCGCCTTGACTCGTTGACAAGTTAGACACCTTGAGATAAACCCCGCCATCTCTCTCTTCATATTGCTCCACCAAAATGTATGTCGAAGATCACGATACATTTTGGTACTCCCAAATTGGATTGCAAACGGCGTGTTGTGCGCCTCCATTATGATTTTATACTTTAAGTCAGAATTGTTAGGAACACAAACTCTGGAGTTGAATCGAAGTATTCCTTCTTCATCGATTCTTGCTTTCGGCATAGCACCTTCTTGCACTTTCTTCCTCATACGCATCAGCTCCAGGTCTGTAGCTTGAGCAGCTTTAACTTTATCGATTAAAGTCGGTTCTACTCGTATATTTGCCATCATCAAATGGGTCCATAGAGTCTTTAACTCTATCTACATCATTTGTAAGTCATACAAAATGGGCCTTTACATTGACAATATCTCACTCGTACTCGCATATGATCTTCTACTCAATGCGTTAGCTACTACACTCGCTTTTCCAGGATGGTATTGGATGGTATGATCATAATCTTTCAACAACTCAAGCCAACATCGTTGCCGCATGTTGAGTTCCTTTTGAGTGAAGAAATATTTGAGGCTTTTATGATCCGTATAGATTTCCACCTTCTCTCCATACAGGTAATGCATCCAAATCTTAAGCGCAAAAACGATAGCGGCCAACTCAAGATCATGAGTAGGATAATTCCTCTTATATTCTTTGAGTTGTCGTGAGGCATAGGTTATGACTTTCCCATGTTGCATGAGAACACATCCTAACCCTTTGCACAAGCATCATCAAATGAAAAATCCTCCGCAAGTGCTAGATGGTATTGTCAGAACAGGTTCTGAAATGAGTCTACTTTTGAGTTCTTGAAAACTCTTCTCACATTCCTAGCTCCAACCGAATATTGTATCTTTTTGAGTCAGCTGCATTAATGGAGTAGCAATTCGAGAAAACCCTTCTACGAATCTCCGATAATAACCAGCTAAGCCGAGAAAGCTACGTGCTTTTCGGCCATCGACTTTAGTTGCTCCTACTTTGAATTGCTTCAATCTTTGTCAAGTCAACAGATATTCCATGATTTGATATCACGTGCCCAAGAAATGCAACTTCCTCAAGCCAGAACTCACATTTCTTCAACTTGGCATATAACTTATTTTCACGAAGCTTTTGAAGTATCAGCCTCAAGTTTTGCTTATGGTCTTCACGGGTTTTGGAGTATATGAAGATGTCATTAATAAAGATAACCACAAAGTGATCCAAATATTCCTTGAATACTCAGTTCATCATGTCCATGAAGGTAGCAGGAGCATTAGATAATCCAAAAGACATGACTAGGAATTCATAATGCCCATAACGAGTTCTGAAAGCTATATTTGAAATATCATCGGTTCTAATCTTCAATTGGCGATATCCGGAAAGAAGATCAATCTTTAAAAAGAATTTGGCGCCTTGCAACTGGTCAAACAGATCATCAATACGAGGTAACAGGTACTTAATTTTGATGGTGACATGATTCAACTCCCGATAATCAATACAAAGTCGCATACTTTCACCTTTCTTCTTCACGAATAGAACAGGAGCACCCCAAGGAGACGTACTATGATGAATGAAACCTATGCCTAACAATTCCTGTAGTTGGGTTTTTAACTCTTGAAGTTCAATAGGAGGCATTCGATATGGGGCTTTGGAAATGGGTTTTGTACCGGTTTCAAGATCGATACAAAATTCAATTTCACGCTCTGGGGGTAGGCCAGAAAGTTCTTCCGGGAATACGTCAGGAAATTCATTAACAATAAAAATATCATACAAAATTGACGTATTTTTGTTTAGATTCGTGACATGAGCTAAGAAATCTTGACATCCATTTTTCAATAAACGAATAGCTTTATGGCTTGAGATGACAGTGATTGATTTTAGTTGTTTGGCTGCTTGAATTCGTATAATAGGTTGGTTAAAAATATGAAAGCTAACAACCTTACGAAAATAATCGATTTTAGCATGATGAGTAGTTAACCAATCAATCCCTAAAATCACATCAAATGCAAGTATTTTCAAAGAAATAAGATCGACAGTAACGCGTGCGATTCTGATATAATTAAACAAGACTTATAAATTGTGGATGTAATGAAGGTTTCTCCCAACGGAGTTTCAACAGATAAGTCAAAGTCTAATTTCTCCGGAGTCAAATTTAAACGTTGAGCGTAAGTAGGAGAAATAAAGGAATGGGTAGAACCGGTATCAAATAAAGTATAAACTTCGCTAGCGTTTATGATTAGCTTACCTGTGATCTCCTCGTTCGGATTCCTTACTTTTTGGGAGGTTACGACAAATGCTCTCCCTTGAACTACCGATTTTGTCTTGTCTGGGACACCTTTTGATGCCTCCATCCCAGCTGGACTTAACTTTGGTGCACGAAAAAATTGGGCTAAATGGCCTTCTTTTCCACAGTTATAACATGCTTTGGACTGCATTGTGCAGTTTGGACTTACGTGTCCTTCCCCTCCACATTTGTAACATACGACCGGCGGTCGTTCTTCTTCCTTAACAACGGGTGCTGGTGCTGACGTCTTTCCATCTTTGCTGAACCTTCTCTTCTTGAACTTTCCACTCCTATTGTCTTGGCCATGATTACCACCGAAGTGGTTATCATTTCTGGCATGTTGATTCCCTCCACGTTTGTTGTCACCACTTCGATGACTGCTACCACTGGTATTATCGAGTTTTCGGCTGCTCTCTCATGGTTGGGTTAACTCATTATCGTGCTCCAATAACTGAGCCCTATTCACAACATTTGAATACAAACACAGTTTATAAGAGATAAGGTATTGACATATCTCGGGTTTCAAACCTCTTAGAAACATCCGCGTCATTCTCTCCTCATTATCAACCAAGTGGGACATAAACCAAGACAACTCAGAAAACTTAGCTTCATACTGCGCCACGGTCATATTGTTTTTCTCAAGCTTGATGAACTCTACCTCCTTCATGTGACAAATACTTTCAGGAAAGTACTTGTCATTGAATAGCTCCTAGAACTTCTCCCAAGACATCTTTAGTGTGGCAGGTTGAGTCGCTTCTGATTCCCACCAAGAATCTCCTCTCGCATTTAAACATGAAGGTGGCAAAGGGAACCTTTTGCTCCTCGGAGAATCCGAAGACATCAAATATCTTGTTGATTTGCTTTATCCACGTCTTCGCCTTAAGTTGTTTTGGCTATCCAAAAAACTCCAGTGGTCCCAGCTCCTTGAACTGCTTAGCGGTGACCGACTGTGAGTTGTTAGTGTTTCCACCTACATTTTGGACAGGAGTCGCTTTCGCCTGATGTTGCATGAATTGCATAAAGCCTCTGACCATCCCATTGTTCACCATTTCATCAGTGTTATTTTTTTCATGAGGATTATTGTCTTCCTGTTGCACATTACCCCGGGCATTGATCGTTGGTGACTCAACGGTCTCACGTGCTTCGTTGCTTATCTCAAACTTTTTGGATGCCATTCTCAAATACTGAAACAAAACAAGGGTTAATTAACATATCACATATTATCCCTATACTCTGATCGACCAATTAAATACCAAATAAACATAGGTAGGTATACTAGCGAAGGAATTCCCCTATCTCTCCCCTCCTAGTTATTACCTCACATCTCAGCCAGGGATCATATCCCTAAGCTTTGATACCAACTGTGACGCCCCCAAAATAGGTATACATCACCTTTTCTGAGTCGTCAATTACATGGTACAAAAATACAAATACAACTTAATAATACAACTGTCGTGTAAAATACGACAAAACATAAACGGAGAGTTTTAATAAGAATATTGTCATCTAGACAATATCCACACTCAATGGAGCCCTCATTACATTTATTGTCACACTATTTAATAGAATAGTGAGGTCTACTGATGCTATCATCTGGACCATCACTTCGTTCCCCGACTCATCCCAGCTATATTCTCATTTCCTGAAGATAACAGTGAAAGAAAGGGTGAGCTCAACTAGCCCAATAAGAAATATTATGACTAAGATAATGTAGAATAAATTATCATTAGTCTTTAACAATGTTAAACTGATAAAATACAATAGACATCAAGTGTAACTGTAGCGAAACAAGCAATCCATTAGAAGAGTCATGTAGAGAATAAAATCTACTATCTTCTATGGTTTAAAATGTTTTCATAAATTTTTATCGCTGAGACTCAGCTTAATAAATAAAACACATCATCTAATAATCCCTGTACTATGGGCCAAGGATATTCATTAAATCATCAATGGTCATGACTATACCGAACAATCCTGGTCATAATCATACCAAAAATTGTCCATCAATGCATTACAGGCCACTAAGGACTTTTACCATATCATTTATAACATTACAGGTCATGATTATACTGAATGACCCCTGGTTATAATCATACTATGTCCATCTATGCACGTAAGCCAAAGATGACTTTAATTACAATATAAGCATAAGGATGATGACAATGACATAATAATTTAATAAAACAAGTTCAAGAATTAATTTATCCAGGAACTAACAAGTAATGCACATATACAAATCATTTTCATGCGGTAATCCACGTATACAATTCATTTCCACAATTTAATAAGGAATGAATACAAAGGATCATTCACCATGCATGTGGTAATCCATATAGACAGGTTATTCCAACAAAATAATAAAGAATGGAATAACAGAAGGATTCACCATGCGTGCGCACATTGCGTGAGTTATAATTTTAATCTGAAGATACATATTGATTCACTATTAAAACTTTAAACCAGCGATCCATATTGATTCACTATTAAAACTTTAAACCAACGATCCATATTGATTTACTATTATAATTTAAACCAACGATCCATATTGTACCCAAAAATGATTTGGACCGAAAAGAAATATATTTTTTGGGTGAATAGTACCCCGTGAATAGTACTTCGAGAATAGTAACCCCGTGAATAGTACCCCGACACGAAAAGTGTCCCAAATACCCGAGTGAATAATACTAGAGTGAATAGTAATCGGGTGAATAGTAAATCATTAATAGTAACCCGTGAATAGTAACTCGTGAATAGTATTCCAACACAAAAAGTGCCCCAAATACCCGATTGAACAATATATCCTCCAGACATCAATTATTATCGAAATAAAAGTTGATTTCCACTAACACTAATAATTCCAACACAATTGAACTATCAAATTCATCTTTAATCAACACGAACTTATTCATCATTAATATTATAACTCACAATATTTAACAACGAGGTCATTCCCACGAAAGAGGGGGCTTTCCAAAAAGGATTTCTCCCTATTGGCGCGTAATTAGGTGACCAAACCTCTCCTTGACAAAACATCTAGACATTGTAAATATTGTAATTTAATAATATGAATAACTTTGTCGTCTCAATTATTGATTTAATAATATATCATATTATGTAGATGATACTGTGACAATAATCGAATCAATAATATGAGAGATATGATGCAGCAATTACTATAACAATAATTGAGTATAACTGAGTGACTTTTTACATAAGCATCAATAACCAATACCGTGTGCTACTATGAAACCTCGCGTATTACTATACTTTTACTACCGGGTAGTTCAACAGTTTTAACGGTAACACTTCCGTCGTTATTTTTATAAAAAAATAATTATGTCGTTTTCTTACTACGACAATACTTCCATTGTGGGGTCCACCAATGATTATGCCATCGTAAGAATATTCCATGTTAAAATGAATATTCCCCGACCAATCTAATATTATATAACCACTTGCTTACTTTACAAATTTTTTAAATATTACCCACAACTATAACATTATATCATATCCACACTATAATATTCAAAAATATATTTTGAGAGAAATTAATCTTTATTCATAAAAGTTGGGGTCTTACATTGTATACCTATTTTGGGGGCGTCACATCAATGCTGAACATCTATGGACATACATATGCATAATATAATACATGCATGATAAATAATAGATGGAAATATAATGTTAGGAATGGAAAACAATATATATATATATATATATATATACATTCCTAAGTACATCATCATCTAATACATCATCTTTGTATACAGCTAGAAAATATAGGGAAATGATGCACATCTGCCCAACAACTAACAGAGGCCTATCAAAAGATATAACAAGAATGGGGCACAACCAACCAATATCTAATAGAGGCCTATCAAAAGATATAGTGAGAAAATACATCAGAAGAAGTCAATAGTGTTGTTGTCTACATCGTCCAACCTATCCATCTGATGTAACTCCTCCTGAGTCACTAAATCTTTGCCAAGAGGGATATCAAGCTGATACAACGAAAGATCTACACCGGCAAAACCATCTGAATATGGGCCACCTGAAGGGCCATCCCTTGAGCTGAAATGATCAAAAAAATCCCCCTCAGAAGGATCTCTACCCAAATACCGAATGAGAAAATGTGCTCGGTCCAACTGTTGGGTCAAGCTATTAATCTGTGTCAAATGAGTAGGCTCTCGGACGCAAGAAATCTAATTTGCCATCATGACGAAGCCAGGAACAATATCCCCCATGAACTGTGTGGCATAGTTCTGAGCTCAGATGGTACGAGGAGACCACCAACAGTAGAATACATCTTGATTGAATAGTCCCTCTAACAAATCAAAGCCATCAACTCCCACCAACAATATATCACTGATCAGCGGCTGTGACTCAGGCCAATAACACCTGGTAGGAGGACAGATCAGTATACGGATCTCTCCTGTGGTGCTCCTGATAGCACGCTCTCCAAAGTAGAGCTCCTATCCTCCATCAGTGAAGAGAGAAACCCGACAGGTGGACATTACATGCTCGATAGCAGTCGAGAAACCACCCTCAAAGCCATCTATCAAATGGTCCTCGAAATAGGGAACCCATGAAATGACATTGGGTGGCAACAACTCCAACTGTAGGTGAAAATGTGTGAAACCCTCAGCTACAAGAACCTCCACCAACGTGGAGTGATGACATCTTCGGTCTCGTGGATAGCTGTCCAAACCTAATAGGCTAATGGGATGCATACATGGAAACCTAATAGGCTAACAGGTTTTGTACTACGGTCAATACAAAATTCGATTTCACACTCTATGGTAGGCTATAAAGTCTTCAGGAATACGTCAGGAAATTTATTAACAATAGAAATATCACTCAAAACTGTGACTCTCATCCAAGACTTGGATAACACGTCACATTGATACCTATCACCTGCTACCGTTATTCATGATGTCGCCTACAGGAAGTCTGGGTTCGGTGCATTAGACACAAGGAAGTCAACAACAAAAGGCTCGAGGCTATTTACTTATAGCTTGATATAACAGTGATTAAATTTAGTTGTTTGGTTTCTTGAATTCGCATAACAGGTTGGTTAGGAATATGAAAGCTAACAACCTTTCGAAAATAATCAATTTTAGCATGATGAGTAGTTAACCAATCAATCCCTAAAATCACATCAAAGGCAAGTATTTTCAAAGAAATAAGATCGACAGGTAATGTGAGGGTGACGATTTGAATCAACAAGATTTATAAACAGTGGAGGTAACGAAAGTTTCTCCTAATGGAGTTTCAACAGATAAGTCAAAGTCTAATTTCTCTGGAGTTCAATTTAAACGTTGAGCACAACTAATTGAAATAACAGAGTGGGTAGAACCGGTATTGAATAAGGTATAGACTTCGTAAGAGTTTTGATTAACTTACCCGCAATAACTTTGTTCGGGTTCCTCGACAAATGCGCTCACTTAAACTACCGACTTTGACTTGTCTGGGACATCCTTTGGCATCACTATCCCAGCTGGACTTGACTTCGTTACATGAAAAAATTGAGCTAGGTGACCTTCTCTTCCGCAATTAAAACACGCTTTAGGTTGCTGCGTACAGTTTGGACGGATGTGTCCCTCCTGTCTGCATTTGAAACATATGACCGGTGGTCGTTCGTCTTCCTTTGAAACGGGTGCTAGTGCTACTATCTTTCCATCATTATTGAACCTTCTCTTCTTGATATTTCCACTTCTATTATCTTGGCCATGATTACCACCGAAGTGGTTACCATTCTTGGTATGCTAATTTCCCCCACGATGGTTATCGTTGTTCCGATGGTCGTTGCCTCTGGTATGATTATTATCGTGTTGTTGGTCATTGCCTTTTGTTTGTGCTGGCTTATTATCGCGCTCCACTAACTGAGCCCTATTTACAACATCTGAATATAAACAAAGTTTGTGAGAAATAAGGTATTGACGTATTTCAGGTTTCAAACCTCGCAGAAACATTCACGTCATTCTCTTCTCATTATCTACCAAATGGGATGCAAACTGGGATAACTCTGCAAACTTAGCATCGTATTGCGACACAATCATATTGTTTTGATCCAGCTTAATGAATTCCACCTCCTTCATGTGACAAATACTTTCGGGAAAGTACTTGTCGTTGAAAAATTCTTGGAACTTCTCCCAAGACATCTTGAGTGCGTCAGGCTGGGTATGTTTTACAGATTCCCACCAATGATCTGCTTCTTTACGCAACATAAAGGTGGTGAAGGGAACCTTTTGCTCTTCTGAGCACTCCAAGACATCAGATTTCTTGGTGATCCGCTTTATCCACATCTCTGCCTTAAGTGTATCTGGCTTTCCCAAAAACTCTGGTGGTCCCAGCTCCTTGAACTGCTTAGCGGTGACCAACTGTGGGTTTCCATTGTTTCCACCTGTATTATGAATAGGAGTCTCTCTCGTTTGGTGTTGTATGAATTCTAAAAAGCTCATAAATGTACCGTCGTTCATCATTTGGTTAGTGTCGTTATTTATAGGAGGATTATTGTCTTTCTGATGCACATTATCTTGGCTATTGATCATCGGTGACTCAACGGTCTCATGTGCTCCATTGCTTATCTCAACATTTTCAGAAGTTATTTTCAAACACTGCCACAAGACAAGGGTTAATTCACATGCCATATATTATCCCTATACTATGACTGACCAATTAAATACCAAATAAACTTAGGTAGGTCATACTAGTGAAGGAATTCCCTGTCTCTCCCCTCCTAGTTCTTGTCTTACATCTCAACCAAGGATCATATCCCTAAGCTTTGATACCAACTGTGACGCCCCCAAAATAGGTATACATCACCCATTCTGAGTCGCCAAATACATGGTACAGAACTTAAATATACAACATGAGCTGTGAGTTTTAATACAAATATTGTCTTCTAGACAGTATTCTAACTCAAAATAAGTCCTCATTACAATTATTATCACACTATTTCACAGAATAGTGAGGACTACTAATGAAACCATCTGGACTGTCAATCCATTCCCCGACTAGTCCCAACTATATTTTCATTTCTTGAAGAGAACAGTGAAAGAAAGGGTGAGCTCAACTAGCCCAGTAAGAAATATTATAACTAAGATAATGCAGAATAAATTATCCTTAGCCTTCAACAGTATAACAACTAATAGAATATAATAGACAACAAGTTTTAGATCAACAACTGCATCAGAATAAGCAATCCATTAGAAGGGTCAAGTAGAGCATGATATCTACTATCTTATATGATTTAAAAAGTTTATCATCAATTTTATCACTGAGACTTAGCTTAATAAATAATCCACATCATCCAATCATTCCTGCATTACGGGCCAAGGATGTTCTTTAGTATCACGACCACGAATTATCCATGCACTACGGGCCAAAGATAATCGTGTTTTCATCAATGGTCATGATCATGCCATAAAACAATTCATCTTTGCGCCCTTGGCCGAAGAGAATCCATGGCCATAATCATATCAAAAACTATACATCAATACACTACGGGCCAATGAGGACTTTTATCACATCATTTGTAACATTACGGTCATGATTATACCGAATAATCCCTGGTCATAATCATACAAAGTCCATCTATGCACTACGGGCCAAAGATGACTTTCATAACAATATAAACATGAGGATGATGACAATGACATAATAATTCAATAAAACAAGTTCAAGGATAAATTTTTAATGATTTATAATTTAATTTATCTAGAAATCAATAACGTTCAAATTGTCAACATGATACTGCTTTGTGGAGTAAAATTTAAGAATAATATTGTACCAAAATTAATGAATCAATTTTTATCATGAATGGTACCCCAGGTGAATAGTACTCGAGTGAATACTATCTCGGGAATAGTACTCCGGCATGAAAAAGTTAAAACTTATCAAGAATGCTCAGAATAATATTTCCATGAAAAGATACTGGATGAAGCACTAATTTCAAGGATATTCTACCAATTTCATGGAGTTTAGAAGTCAAAACTTTAACAAAACGAGTATAGAATTTGAAATCTGAAATGAAATAATATTACTAACATACTACAGAGTATGAAAGAAAATTTTATTTCAAGCGACAATTGAACAAAAATAACATCTCTTACGAATATTGAACGAATATAATATTCCTTACGAATATTAAATGAATATAATATTCCTTACGAATATTAAACGAAAATAATATTAATTACGAATATTGAATGAAAATAATATTCATACGAATACGAAAAATAATATCTCTTCAGAATGTGAAATAAATAATACCCTTTACGAGTAATGAAAGAAAATAATTCTCTTCATGAATACGAAAGAAAATAACACCCCTTACTTTAAAAAGAAGAGTATTATTACTGGTAGGGCAGGGATATTTTTGAAGAAAACTTTCACTATTTTCTACACTCAAAGCTTTTTAAAACTCGAAATAAATACGCTCAATATTATAGAAGAAGATTTCTCTGATTCTGGTGTGATTTTCAATTCTAAGTGAGCATCCTATTTATAAGAGAATGGAAAGGACACTATTTGAATTTAAAAATCACGGACTTCACAGTATATATTCGGACGAACTTCACGGGAGAAAAACTGAAGAAAATTTTGATTTTACTATTCGTTATTGTGCAAAAAAATATTCTAATAAAATAAAAACTTTAAATAAAATATAATATATTCTATTTATAATCTAATAAGACAAAATTATAATATATATATATATATATATATATATATTATATAACCTTTGCCTTACTAAGAAAGGCATACTAACACACACCCACATTTGCTATATATATATATATATACACAAATGTTACATATAATATATATATATATATATATATATATATATATATATATCATCCCACACTCACCATACACTTAATACACCCTCTTTTCCCCGGCAACTAACACCTCCCACCATACTCATTCATATGCACACCACATTACACACACACATCACATATAATATATATACATATATTACCCACACCAAATATAATATATATATATATATATATATATATATATATATATATATATATATATATATATACACTCCACCTTTTCCACCATCCTCCACTAATATTACTGATAAGTGGATTTTATATATGCGAATCAATGTCCATTTCATGCGTTATTGTTGCTAAATTCTTTTAATCATTTTCATTTTTACTTGTTTTATGTTATTTCATGTGTAGCATGTTTGTTGTAGCATTTAACGGATATTCAGAGTCAATTGGGATGATTTGAAGTTAATTGGAGCAAAATTGGAAGAAGCCATGAAGTTTAGCAAGTCAGTTAGCAGATTACACCACGTAATGTGCATCTTTATATCAGTATATTTTCTCGGGAGGGGGCTCTTCTTAATCAGTTAGCAGAAAAGGTAGCCCGCCAGAAAGCGGCGTGATTTAGTTTATAAACCCACGAGCGAAAGGGTCTTCACACGCTTTTGACAGAAGGGTACCACGGGCGATATATATAACTTCATACACCCGTAGGCTGGGAGGTGTCGACTGTGATGTGTAATGTTTTGATTGAAACTCTTGCTGGAATTGGTTTCTAACATACTGAATTACACATGGACTCTACTTGATGGAGATTTTCGGTTGGGACTTGTGTGTTTGACATCTATTTACTCAATTAACAACAAATTCAACAACACATAAGGCATATTACGAAGATTAAGCTTAGTTTTTCTAAGCAAGCGTGGAGGAGTTTTTCGAAGAGATTTTCGAGACAATTGCAATTCTAGGCTACGAGAAGGGTGTTTTTCAATATTCTTTATCTGAGGCTATTATTTGTAATTGAAAGAATGTTTTCTATGATTTATTCAGTGATTATTTTGTTTATGATTAGCTAATTTACTTTTTAAGCTTAGGATGGATCTTTAAGTGAAACGATGATTTTGTAAACTTTGATTTCTAGTTCAATAATCTATTTCCAGTTTATCTATATTAATTTGAGGGTGAATTTATGAATTGCCTGATCAACAATTCTTTGTGGATTTGTATGGAATCGAGAGAGGATATTCAAATCTAGACCTAGTTAATATAGCATGTGTTCATGAATTTTGTGACTAGCAGAATTGTGATGAATGTTAAGGTAGAGATATGCTTGACATCGCATGTACTTGGATAGAGACCTTATTCTTAAACCTTCTTTAATTATAATTCACATAGAGATATAGTGAGTTAGTTAATTAAGGTGTTTAACTTGTTTCTATCTTAATTGTGGATTTAAGTTAATACGGTATTAGTGCATCGAGAGGTGGTTAATACTACATTCGTGTTCTTGATTAATAAACTGGGATAGTGAGTTGAATTGGAATAAAGGTGTTAAAATCAAAGTGAAGCTTAAAGTGAAATCATAAGTCTAATTCTCCATTGATTGTTTGAAATTCTAGATTTTGATAATTGTGATTGGTTTGTGGTAGTTTATATTATTCTTTAATGTAGAATTTTTAACTATAATCATTTGAATTGAATAGTTTAATAAAATTAGGAATTAATAGGAAATTGGTAATTGTAAGTTAAGATTATTGCTAGTTTGTCTCTATGGGAACGATACTCTACTCATCACTTTATTACTTGTTGACCACGTATACTGGCGTGTTGTGCTTATATAGATTTTACCCAACAAGTTTTTGGCGCTGTTGCCGGGGACAATTTAGTATAAATCTTAATAGTTTTACAATATCAGTTTAATTAATCCAGTTTTACTTAGACATTTTTACTTTTGTTTTGTTCCTTCTATTTCAGGTGTTTGAAGCAGTTTATGCAAAATCGGTCCAAAAATCCAGACTTGCTTCCTTTTGAGGACGACGTTGAGAAAAGGTTTTAGAGGATAAGTAAGTGGATCAAGGAAACGAGGCAAGAATTTGAAACATCTGAGAAGTGGAAATGGCAGCCGAAGATCATAAAGCATTAAGGGACTTCACCACACCCAAGGTGACTGAACTGAAATCAAGCATCACCAGGCCTACAATAGCGGCAAATACATTTGAAATTAAGTCTGGGATAATACAAATGATTCAGAATTCAATTCAGTTTGGGGGATTGGCGAATGACGATCTAAATGAGCACTTAGTCAGCTTTCTGGAGATTTGCGACACCTTTAGGTACAATGGGGTATCGGATGAAGCGGTGAGACTTCGCTTGTTCCCATTCACTTTAAGGGACAAGGCGAAGAGTTGGTTGCATTCTCTACCGTCTGGTTCGATAACTACAAGGGAGGATTTAGCTCAGAAATTCTTCGCCAAATTCTTTCCACTGGTGAAAACTGCAAAGATGAGGAACGAGATAACAATGTTTGAGCAGCAACATGGGGAGTCATTATATGAGGCATGGGACAGATACAAAGAATTTCTCAGAAAATGCCCACGTCATGGATTGCCCAAGTGGCTGCAACTGAACACCTTTTACAACGGACTACATGGGAATCTCAGAACGAGTATTATTGCAGCGTTAGGCGGAGCATTCATGGCAAAGAGTTATGAGGAAGCTTATAATTTGATTGAAACCATGGCGGCCAACAACTACCAGTGGCCTATAAATAGAATGACACAGGCGAAGGCAGCTGGGGTGTTAGAAGTGGATGGGGTGACAGCTATACAAGCACAAATTTTTGCGATGTCCAAGAAGTTAAATGCCATGACAGGGGCTCAAGTATAGCAGGTTACAGTAGTATGCGAATTGTGTGCGGGTGAGCACCCAACGGATCAATGCGCAATTAATCCAGCATCTGTGCAGTTTATGGGCTACTATAACATAATTCCACAAAATACATATCAGAATACATATAATCAAGGGAATAGGAATCATTTGAATTTCTCGTGGAGCAGCATTCAACAATATCAAGTTCCACGATAGTCATATCCTCCAGGTTTTCAGAATCACCAACAATCGGTTCAAAATCAGGAAAGGAAATCAGATTTTGAGGAGTTCGTGTCGAAGTACATGACTAGCAATGATGCAGCAATGAAAAATCAAGCAATGGCCATCAAGAACTTGGAAAATCAGATGGGACAAATTTCCCTAGCATTAAACAACATGCAACAAGGAACGTTATCAAGCTACACCGAAAAAATCCAAGGGGAACTCACAAATAGTGTAATGTTATTACGCTTAGAAGTAGTAATGAGTTGGTTTTTAACGGGGATAAGAAAGCTAGTGCCAGAGATGAATGTGAGGCTGAAGGGAAGGAATAAGAGAAGAAATGTATAGAAAAAGTGGTGCAAAAAGCAAAGGAAGAGAAACAACTTAAAGCTACACCACCTGCACCCTTTCCGTCAAGGTTAGATAATAACAAGTTAAAGAACTAGTTAGCAAGGTTTATGAATGTTTTCAAACAATTACACATCAATATTCCATTTGCCGAAGCACTTGAGCAGATACCACTTTATATTAAGTTCATGAAGGACATACTTTCTAAAAAACGTAAGCTCCAGGATTTCGAAAAAGTGGCATTAACCAAAGATTGCAGTGCAATACTACAGAAAAAGCTCCCCCCTAAATTAAAAGATCAGGGAAGTTTTACAATTCCTTGTGCATTTACCGAAAGCTGGGGTTAAAGGAAGCAAGACTAACCAATATTTGTCTACAACTCGCCGATAGATCAATAACATACCCGTTAGGAATAGTTGAAGACATATTGGTCAAAGTTGATTCACTAATCTTCCCAGCAGATTTTGTGGTACTAGATTTTGAAGATGATAAGAACATCTCTATCATCTTGGGACGACCATTCCTGACGACTGGATGAACACTGATTGACATGCCTAATGGAGAACTGATTATGAAAGTGTTTGATCAGGTAGTAACGATAAAGGTGTTCAAGGAAATCCCAATCCCAACTGACAAGGAAGAGTGCGAGTTGCTCGAGGAATCTACACGTGTCAAGTTCAGGGATTGCAAATAGAATAGTGTTCAAGGCGTTAGTTGACGACAGAAAGTCAAATTCATTATCCAACATACAAGTGAACGGGCATGCAATACAATAATGTTGGTGTTCCGCAATAAATAATCATCATGCCACAGTTTAACCAACTGATCCGGGATGAAACAGGAAGTAGTCATGCTGAATGACTTAAAATCAAGCGCTAATTGGGAGGCAACCAAATCTTTAGTTTATTTATCGTATTTTTCATTCATAGTCGTATAATATAGTTATCATTAAATTACTTGGTAGTAGCATACAATAAAAGTCTCGTTAATCTCTCCATAATACATCATCTTATCATCAACTCACTAATTCTCATATTTTATATCGTGCAGGATGGAAAAAGGATGATCAAGTGAGTTACATTGCAGCAAAAGTGAGAAAACTGGGGAGTTTGACAGTAGGCATTCCCGCCGGGGTGGGCTCCTTTTGCACTACAACCCCCGCTGGGGCGGGGGTCTCTAGAATTTTAATAGCAGACTTGCCTTGATGCATTTTAAGCCTTCAGCACCCTACCAAGGTGTCCCCCAATGCCGATAACAAGAGCTACGCATTTGAAGGCGGGCCTTGTGACAACCCGAGAATTTAGACAATTTATTAAAATCTTAAATGATTGATTTAAGTTCATATAATAGACCTAGACAGAAAATAAGTGTATGCGTTTGATGTTATTGGGAAGGAATTTTGAGGGTTTCAAAATTCTGTGAAGGATTTAAGCGAATTATTCAGGACTAAGTGTATATGTGTTTATGTTCCGTGAATATGCTATTATGTGTGCATAGTATGTGGTTAAGGGTCAAGGGTTGACCATATAAATCTTATCAGTGTCAAACCCTAATATTATTAAGAACGACAACGTTATGTTAGAAAACCCAAACGTCTGATAAGAAACCCTAGAAACTGGTTCTGGAAACCCTAGTTTCAGTACCGGGAGTCCGAAACCCTAATTCGATATTTGGAAACCCTTGATCAGGAATGCAAATGCTATGAATAAGTTTAAAACGTCGTTAATTATAAATTTATTAGGAAAAACCTAATGAATTACTTGAAACCCTAACTACTTATTAGAAAACCCTATTACCGGCTATAGAAACCCTAATTTATAATTGGGGAAAACCTGTTTGTTAGTTTAATAACTTTAATGTAAATTAGGAAACATTAATCCTAATTTTCAAGTTATAAGAAAACCCTTATCTAATTAGGAAATCTAATTTCTAAATTAGAAGTATTCTTTTTCTATTTTCTGTAAAACGTATAATTTTGACCCTAATTGCTAAATTAGCAATTTTAATTAAGAGTTAATAATCTCATTAGCAAGATTGAATTTCGTGATTTTGGAAATCTTGTTATAATTATAGAACCCTAATTGCAATTTAGAAAATATTAAATTTCTATTTTTGAAACCTAAATTGGAATTATTAGAAATCAATTTGTCAAAACCTAAAGGGTTAAATCCTAAACCCTAAGGGTTGAAACCTAATGATTATGGGAAATTACCAAGTTGCCTTGCACTTTATGAACCAAATGACCAAAGTGCCCTTTATATTATTTTAATAAGGTGGAGTGTAGATCTAGCCCTAGTAAGGAGTGGGTGACCAACTCTAGCTAGCCACATTGTGACGCCCCCAAAATAGGTCCATTCCATCCAACCCATTCTGAGTCACCAAATATATGGTATAGAAATAACTACAACTTTATTATTACAACATATAAACTGTGAGTTTAAATACAGATATTGTCATCTAGACAATATCCACACGCAAATAAATCCCCATCATAATTATTGATACATTATTTTACAAAAATGGTGAGGACTACTAAACAACTCTCTCTAGAACCTTCATTCCATACCCCGACTAGTACTCGCTACATTCTCGCCTCCTGAGAAGAAAAATGGAACAACAAGGAAAAGGGTGAGCTCAACTAGCCCAGTAAAGAATATTATGACTAAGATAATATACAACAAATTATCGTTAGTCTCCAACAGGAAAAAATCTAATAGAATACAATAGACAACAAATTTTAAATCAATATTCGCAGCGGAAATAATAATTCATTAGAAGAGTTAAGTAGAGAATGTAAACTACTATCTTCTATATATGAATTTAAAAGTTCATCGTCGATATTTTATCCCTGTAACATCAATCAATATATATCTGGAATCAAATATTCATCTTTGCACTACAGGCCAAAGATATTCATCAGTCGGTCATGTTCATCTCAACACCTGTTCATCTTTGCACTACGGGCCAAAGATATTCATCAGTCGGTCATGTTCATCTCAACACCTGTTCATCTTTGTACTATGGGCCACAGATATTCATCAAGAAATCATTCATCTTTGCACTACAGGCCAAAGATATTCAGTAATATCATCATTTAAGACTGAGGATGATGAAAAATATTTTTAAAGAAACGAATCCAAAGGAAAAAAATGACAAGGATTAAGGATTAATGATTCGTACTTTGTTTTATCCATGTCCAACAATACCTCAAAAATAATCATAGTGGTGTAAAATTCAAGAATGATCAAAACATGGATACAATCAAAGCTAGTATCCGTAATAGATATTTTGACGAAAAGAAGAAATTTCATTTTTCTATGAATAGTGTTATTCGTGAATAGTGTCGATATCGTGAATAATGCACCGTATCGTGAATAGTAACTCCGACACCAAAAGATAGAAATTTCACAAAAAAACATCTTCACGCTTAATGAATAGTACTACTGAATAATAATAGTAACTCGTGAATAGTAACTCATGAATAGTAACTCGTGAATAAGAACTCATGAATAGTAACCCCGATATGAAAAAGTTCCAAATTTGATAAAAAGTTCCAACCAATATTTCAAAGATAATGATATTGAAGAAATAATATCATTTGAGAAGAAAATAACATCCTTTACCTCGAAAGATCAAGATTTCTAATTTGAAACACCTGATATAGGCTATGACTTGAACTTGCACCGTATAGCAATACTCAAAGTATACTCAAAATACTCACATGAATACGCTCGATAATATAGAGAGAAAAACTTCAGCTACGTGTGATTTTCAATTCTAACCTAATCACCCTATTTATAGGAAAATGCTTAGAACACCAAAAGCGTAAAATTGAATAAAATATTAATATAATTATACAAATTTTCCTTATCCCACCTTTTGGTCAAAAACACCAGCCACACATGTTAAATGAGGTTCACAAACTCACCAAAAACGTTTTTCTCAAAATAATTAATTAAAACTCCCAAAATCAATTATTTCTAACTCCTAACTTCAATAATTCATAATAAATAGCCCTTTTATCAGAAAATTCGAATCTCGCGAGTTTTTATAGGAAATTCAATTCTCTACAACTTTGCAGAAGAAAGTTTTTCCAAATTCCAAACAAAAATTGACCGAAATTTATAAACGGACGATTTTACAGGCTATAATCAAATTTCAGTCAAGAAATGGGGTCCACCGACACACAAAACATGTGTTAATCATTTAATGCAACAAGAATACTCTTCCTCCTCATATACTCATATATCCACATTCATTATAAAAATATCACCATTATTATATTATTAAAATATAATAATATATTTAAATGAATTATTTTATCAGAAAAAGATAAAATTTTAATTTTCAACAATTGTCACATTAAAAATTTTCTCCATCTATATCCACATAAAATTAATATTTTCCTCATCATATAAATCAATAATTAATTATTCACAAATAATATTACAGAATCACAATATCTGAACTGTGTAGCTCCTGAGAAGAGGGGGCTTCCAATAAGAATTTCTCCTTCTTGGTAGCAAATTAGATGACCAAACCTCTCCTTAGATGTAACTTTCTAGACATTGCCAATAATGTTATCTAATAATATTATTCGGATAATATGAATTATTGCTTCGATAATGGAAAATACTTGTAATGCCAATTTATTGAAACAACAAGAATATAAAATATCAATGCAAAGAATTATTGAATCAATAAAATAAAATATCGAATAGTAATTATCGTAACAATTATTGAGTAGTGCCTTCTTACGTAAGAATCAATAATCGGTGCAATACCGTAAAGCTTCTTTGCTCAACAACGGCGTATTAGTGTGTTTTAACCACCGGGTATTCCAACAAGATAATCTGTAAATAACTTCGCCGTTATTTATAAACAACTTATATTTGTCGCTTTCTTCATCCAATCGCTTTTCAGTTATGAGACCCACAAAAATCTACATATTGCCGTAGTATATTCCCCGACATGCATTTAATATTCCCCGACCAAACGAATATTCCACGACCAAATGAATATTTTATAACCACTTGCTTATTCAAAATATTTGCGTATTTTACCCATAACTATCCACATTAATCAAATCCACCTTTACTATTTCAAAATAATAAATAAAGGAAATTCCTTTTTATTTAAAAATTTCGGGGTCTTACAACCTCCCTCGTTATGAAATTTCGTCCTCGAATCGACGTGACGACTGTGTGTTTCAAAAGATGAGAATACATCGCTTTTATTTTCGTTTCCAACTCCCAGGTCATTTCCTCAATAGCATGGTTTCTCCACAAAACTTTAACTTGTGGTATAACCTCGGTACATAGGACATGTTCTTTCCTATCCAAGATCTTGACAGGTATCTCCTCGTGACGTTAAGTCTTTGGCTATCTCGTCCGGTTCTAACTCAATGACGTGGTTCGGTCGTCCACATATTTACGTAACATCGATACGTGAAAAACGTTATGAACGAAGGCCATACTTTATGGTAAAAAACGAGTCTATAGGCCACGCCTCCTATTCGATCTAGAATTTCAAATGGATTAATAAATCGAAGGTTTGAGCTTTCCTCACCTCACCGATTCTCGCTTTTGAAATAACAACTTCTTGCACCTCCTTCTTCAAATTCATCAGCTCCGGTGTGTAGCTTGAACAGCTTTAACTTTATCGATTAAAGTCGATTATACTCGTATATCATCACGTGGGTACCTAGAGTTTTCATCTCCATCTCTATTATTTGTAAATTATACGAAATGAGTCTTTGACAATATCGTACTCGTACTTGTTTACGATCTTCTACTCAACACGTCAGCTACCACGTTCGCTTTTCCAGGATGGCATGGTCAGAACATGTGCTAAAACGAGTCTCCTCTTGAGTTCTTCGAAGCTCTTCCCACATTCCTTGCTCCATTCGAATTTTGTATCTCTACGAATCAGCTGCGTTAATGGAATAGCAATTCGAGAATATCCTTCAACGAATCTCCGATAATAACCAACTAAGCCTAGAAAGCTACGTATTTTGATTACCGACTTAGGTTGTTCTCAACTGTGACTCATATCCCAACCTTGGATAGCACGTTTTCAATGACACCTATCAGTTTACTATCGCACGAATATGGTGTCCCCTACGGAGAGTCTGGCTTCGGTGCATTCCACAAAGGAAGTCACCAGATAAAGGCTCAGGTACCAAATTCTATAGTTGAATTTTTAACTCCTGAAGTTCAATAGGAGCCATTCGATATGAGATTTTAGAAATGAGTTTTGTACCGGGTTCAAAGTCGATACAAAATTTAATATCAGTCTTTGGGAGTAAACCAAGAAATTCTTCAAGAAATACGTCAGGAAAAATTAATAACAACAGGAATATTATTCAAATCTGACGTGTCTTTATTCAAATCCATAACATGGACTAAGAAAACTTGACATCCGTAATAAACGAATGACTTCATAGCTTGACATGAAAATGTTTGACTACAATGGTTTGATTGCTTGAATTCGAATAACAGGTTGCTTAGGAATATGAAAATTAACAACCTTACGAAAGTAATCAATTTCGGCATGATGAGTAGTTAACCTTAAAATCACATCAAAAGCAAATATCTCTATAGAAATAAGGTTAACAGGTAATGTGATAGTGCCAACCTGAATCAAGCAAGATTTCTAAACAACGGATGTAATGAAAGTTTCTCCTAAATAGGTCAAAGTCTAATTTCTCTGTAGTCAAGTTCAAACGTTGAGCGCAAGCAAGAGAGATAAAAGAATGGGTAGAACCGGTATCTAGAAAGATATAAACTTCGCAAGAATTTATAATTAACTAACCCGTGCTAATTTCGTTCGGGTTCCTTGCATTTTTTGACCTGGCCACGACAAACGCTTTTCCAAGAACCGTTGACTTTGAATTTTCTCGGGACATCCTTTCGAGTCACCATTCCGCTTGGATCGGTTTTCGATATCGTCTGATCTCGAAGCGATATGTCCTTCTTTTCCACAATTATAGCATACCTTAAACTGCTTGTGGGCGGTTTGGTACGATATGTCCCTCTTTCCCGCATTTGTAACATACTGACCGGTGGTTTTTCTCCTCCCTTGGAACCAATTGCATAGTGTCATCTGCGCTCTTCACATGGTCGTTGTTAAATCTCCTCTTTTAAAATCTCCTCCCGACTCGCTTTTCTATTTTCATGGCCACGATTACCACCCGTAGGTGGTTTACCGCTTTGTCCGTATTCTTCTTTCTCCGCCGGTTATCGTTATTCGATGACTACTATCTTGGGATAATCCTCGGTTATGGTCTCTCTGGTTGAACGTATTTCATTATCTCGCTCTAACAACCGAGCCCCGCTGACAACATCTAAATAGAGAAAATTTATGAGAAATGAGATATTGTCGATGCCGGGTTTCAAACCTCTCGAAACATCCGCGTCATGCGTTCCTCATTCTCCACCAAATGAGGTGCAACCTCGATAACTCCGCTGAACTTCGCCTCGTCTTCGGGACACCGCCATGTTATTCGCTCCCATCCTAATAAACTCCACTTCCTTCATATGACGAATACTTTCGTGAAAGTACTTGTCATCGAATCTGCTTCAAACGCTCTCCATGACATGCCGAAAAGTGCGGCTAGATGGGTACGCTTCACAGATTTCCACCAGTAATCTGCCTCATTACGGAACATAAAAGTAGCGAATGGAACTTTCGTTCTCCGTGCATCCCAAGACATCGAATATCTTGGTAATTTATTTGACCCACGCCTCGCGCTTTAATCGGATCCGGCTTTCCCCGCACTCGGTGGTCCCAACTCTTTGAATCGCTTGGTTTGTGACCACCGTGAATTGCTATCATTTCCTCCTCAGATTTTGAACACGAGTCTCCTTCATCCGATTTTGCATGAATCTGCAAAAAGCTTCTAAACATCCCTCATTCATCATCTCGCTTCGGTGGTGTTGTTCACAGGAGGTACATTGCCACTGTGTTGCACGTTCTCCTCGTTGGTAAATACAGCATCTCCACGGTCTCCTTTACTCCACTCATTAATATTCTCACGACATTCTCAAATCACCGCCATAAAACAAGGGTTAATTAAGGAAATCAATATATCACATAATATCCCTATATACTTGACCAACTAACAAATAAGCTTAGGTAGGACTCACTAGCGAAGGATTTACTCGCCTCTCCCTCCTAATTCTATTCCCCGATCTCCGCCAGAGATCATATCCCTAAGCTCGATATACCAACCGTGGCGCCCCAAAATAGGTCCATTCCATCCAACCCATTCTGAGTCGCCAAATACATGGTACATAAATAACTACAACTTTATTATTACAACATATAAACTGTGAGTTTAAATACAGATATTGCCATCTAGACAATATCCACACGCAAATAAATCCCCATCATAATTATTGATACATTATTTTACAAAAATGGTGAGGACTACTAAACAACTCTCTCTAGAACCTTCATTCCATACCCCGACTAGTACTCGCTACATTCTCGCCTCCTGAGAAGAAAAATGGAACAACAAGGAAAAGGGTGAGCTCAACTAGCCCAGTAAAGAATATTATGTCTAAGATAATATACAACAAATTATCGTTAGTCTCCAACAGGGAAAAATCTAATAGAATACAACAGACAACAAATTTTAAATCAATATTCGCAGCAGAAATAATAATTCATTAGAAGAGTTAAGTAGAGAATGTAAACTACTATCTTCTATATATGAATTTAAAAGTTCATCGTCGATATTTTATCCCCTCAGAACATCAATCAATATATATCCGAATCAAATATTCATCTTTTCACTACAGGCCAAAGATATTCATCAGTCGGTCATGTTCATCTCAACACCTGTTCATCTTTGCACTACGGGCCAAAGATATTCATCAGTCGGTCATGTTCATCTCAACACCTGTTCATCTTTGCACTATGGGCCAAAGATATTCATCAAGAAATCATTCATCTTTGCACTACAGGCCAAAGATATTCAGTAATATCATCATTTAAGACTGAGGATGATGAAAAATATTTTTAAAGAAACGAATCCAGTGAAATAAAATGACAAGGATTAAGGATTATTGATTCGTACTTTGTTTTATCCATGTCCAACAATACCTCAAAAATAATCATAGTGGTGTAAAATTCAAGAATGATCAAAACATGGATACAATCAAAGCTAGTATCCAGAATAGATATTTTGGACGAAAAGAAGAAATTTCATTTTTCGGTGAATAGTGCCGTATTCGTGAATAGTGTCGTATACGTGAATAGTACCGTATACGTGAATAGTAACTCCGACACCAAAAGATAGAAATTTCACAAAAAAACATCTTCACGCTTCATGAATAGTACTCGTGAATAATAACTCATGAATAGTAACTCGTGAATAGTAACTCATGAATAGTAACTCAACATGAAAAAGTTCCAAATTTGATAAAAAGTTCCAACCAATATTTCAAAGATAATGATATTGAAGAAATAATATCATTTGAGAAGAAAATAACATCCTTTACTCGAAAGATCAAGATTCTAAATTGAACACCTTGGATATAGGCTATGACTTGAACTTGCACCGTATAGCAATACTCAAAGTATACTCAAAATACTCACATGAATACGCTCGATAATATAGAGAGAGAAAACTTCAGTTTCTGGTGTGATTTTCAATTCTAACCTAAGCACCCTATTTATAGGAAAATGCTTAGAACACCAAAGCAGAAAATTGAATATAATATTAATATAATTATACAAATTTTCCTTAGCCCACCTTTTGGTCAAAAACACCAGCCACACATGTTAAATGAGGTTCACAAACTCACCAAAAACGTTTTTCTCAAAATAATTAATTAAAACTCCCAAAATCAATTATTTGAACTCCTAACTTCAATAATTCATAATAAATAGCCCTTTTATCAGAAAAATTCGAATCTCGCGTGTTTTTATAGGAAATTCAATTCTCTACAACTTTTCGTAAGAAAGTTTTTCCAAATTCCAAATGAAAATTGACCAAAAATTCATAAACAGACGATTTTACAAAAGCTATAATCAAATTTCAATCGAAATGGGGTCCATCCGACACACAAAAACATGTGTTAATCATTTAATGCAACAAGAATACTCTTCCTCCTCATATACTCATATATCCACATTCATTATAAAAATATCACCATTATTATATTATTAAAATATAATAATATATTTAAATAATTATTTTATCGTAAAAGATAAAATTTTAATTTTCAACAATTGTCACATTAAAATTTTCTCCATCTATATCCACATAAAATTAATATTTTCCTCATCATATAAATCAATAATTAATTATTCACAAATAATATTACAGAATCACAATACTGATGACCGGTGCCGTTCCTCAGAAAGAGGGGCTTTCCAATAAGAATTTCTCCTTCTTGCGCAAGCAATTAGATGACCAAACCTCTCCTTAGATGTAACTTTCTAGACATTGCCAATAATGTTATCTAATAATATTATTCAGATAATATGAATTATTGCTTCGATAATGGAAAATATTGTGTAATGCCAATTTATTGAAACAACGGTAATATAAAATATCAATGCAAAGAATTATTGAATCAATAAAATAAAATAATTGAATAGTAATTATCGTAACAATTATTGAGTAGTGCCTTCTTACGTAAGAATCAATAATCGATTGCAATCTGCAGTGCTACTCTTTATCAACAACGCGTATTAGTGTGTTTTTAACCAATTTGTATTCCAACAAAGATAATTGTAAATAACTACGCCTGTTATTTATAAACAACTTATATTTGTCGCTTTCTTCATCCAATCGCTTTCAGTTATGAGACCCACAAAAGATCTGCTTGGCCGTCGTCATTTAATATTCCCCGACAAAGATTAATATTCCACGACCAAATGAATATTTTATAACCACTTGCTTATTCAAAATATTTGCGTATTTTACCCATAACTATCCACATTAATCAAATCCACCCTTACTATTTCAAAATAATAAATAAAGGAAATTCCTTTTTATTTAAAAAATTTCGGGGTCTTACACACATGGTCTAGAAAGCAACCTTTAATCAGCCCACAACTAATCAAATGATCAGCCCTAGACATTGCATCATTCTATAAATAGATTAAAGAGAGAGAAAGGGCCACTTATGTTTTCATTTTTCACTAGACCTTCTTTCTCTAAAATCCGGGAATGGGGAGTGAAATTGAGTGAGAAACTAAACCAATGTCAACCTTTAACTTGCCAAGAACAAACATCAAATTTAGAATCAAGATCAAGCTCAAAAAAATAGGTATAAACCCTAAATTTCGAAATCCTTAGATTTGATGTTAGATGTTATGATTTGTTGTTCAAAGTTGTGTTAGAGAGTGTTAATAAGTGATCTGGGTTGTTAAATCCTAGATCCATAACATCTAGATGCTCAAAATATGCGTTTTTATAAATCTGGAAAAATTTCAAAAGATGGTTTGACAGCCTAATGTCAGGACCCATAGATCTGTGTATGTTAAGTATTTGTTGTGTTTTAAGTTATAGACTTGTTCTTTGCCATAAGGAGAGTATACTAGAAGTGGAATCACATCCATACCATGTCTAGATCTCATGATATAAGTAGTCAAAATGGTTGACCGGACACAAAACCAATTTCTGGAAAACCCAGAAAAATCTCCAGATTTCCAGAAAGCTCTGACAAGCAAATGTCAGATCTTCTAGATCTGTCTCTGTTAATTGTTTATGGTGTTTTACGTTATGAATCCATAGTATGTCATGTGTTCTTTGTTCTGAAACTTGAATCAGAGTCATAGCATGTTTAGATCGAAAGTTATGAGCAGTCAAAACCCTTTGACCGACCACAAAATCTGGAATCTGGGCAACCCAGATTTGCCCAGATGGTTTCTGGCAACTTTTACAGGCTCTAGATCTCGCAGTATGTTAGTGTTTTGGACAAGTTGTTATATTTATGTTGTTCTCTGTCATATGGACTACAAGCATATGCTTTTAGATCACCCAGATCTGTACCAGAATAGGAGAAATTCATGGTCAAACCATGGTTGACCAACACGCAGGATGAAGATTTTTGGGGAAACCCAGATCTTCGAGAACAGTTCTTGGCCTTCAACTTTAATCTTGTGTAACTGTTGTTGTTAGACCGACCTATTTATATATTATTGTAGCCTGACATCTCCCCTACAAGACTGAACCATTAGATCACAGAAACACTTCACAGATTTCAAATTATAAGGATCTAAAATAGGTACCTCGACTGTTCTTCAATTTCTGGAAAACCCAGAAATTGAAGAACGGTGTTGTCAGACATTTTGGGGGCTAATAACTCATAGATTTGATGTTGTTTAGCCATGATATTTGTTTTTATGTGTAGTATTACATACATACTACAAGATTAATGTTTTAGACTTCTCAGAAACCTTATGATCACGAAATTAATTGTGGTCAAACTTAGCACCTTAGCGTCTGACATGTGTTTCTGGGCAGGCTCAAGAACACTCAAGAACACCTATAGCGACGGTTCTGTCGCTATAGGGCCCTTTAGTGACAGTTTATTTTCTAAAATTAATATTTTATTAAATAATTAGAATTAAATAGTTTTAAATTATTAAAAATACATATTAAATTATGAAAAATTATTTTAAGGTCCGAAAAATAGTTTTTAATTATTTTGTGTATATTTCAAAAATATTTAATATTTTTGGAATATAAAAGGTATTTATTTATTTAATTTTAATATTAAATAAATTAATTAAAAATAGTTTTAATTCATGAAAAATCATGAAAAATTATATTATGGTGTTAGAAAATATTTTAAGTTATTTTTGATGACTTTTAATATTTAGTGATGAATTTCATTAATAATTTATTATTAATGGTAATTATTTATTTAATTATTATATTATGGAAAAATAGAATTAATGTTTTAAAAATCATTTAAAAATGATTTAAGTGTTATAAAAATATTTTAAGTTATAAAATATAACTTTTGATATTTAGTCATGAAAATATTAATATTCTAATATTATAGCAATTATCGGATAATTGATTTATCTGCTTAAAAATCATATAAATATGATTTTAAGGTATTAAAATACTTTGATATATTATAATATTATAATATTATGTTATGATTTTTATTAATATTTAATGATAAATAAATATTAATGATTAAGGAATTATGTGGTATTTAATTCATTTAAATACAATATAAATGAATGAAAAATGTTGATAAATGATATTAATTATTTGAAAATTATTGCAAGTCCTTGAAAATTGTTTTGACTGATAATATAATTATCTAAGATTATTGTTAATTGTTTAGGCAGAGTGTAATTGAACTTAAACTTGATATTTGTCCGATTAGACCATCGGGATGATTGAATTGTATCGATTTCAACTCAGACTTAAATAGTCTGATTTGATGTTAAGTCTTATGTGTTGTATAGACTGATAGGATTATGTGATAATGTGTTTAGGTTATTTTATACTATGATGATATTATTCTAATATTTGGAGATCTGTATTATCTATATTAAGTCTTCGGATAAAGCTAAGTTATATTTTGTAACGATAATCAACGGTGCAGGCAAGTTTGTTTTTCTTAACTCTATTAAGAGTGTTTCATTTAGATATGCTTATGGTTAATCATTACTGATTACCATGTAGAATTGTACTATGTGCATCTTGTATGTATAAGTCAGGTATGAAAGGCTGATCACCTTCATTACCAGTTGGTCCATATATATATATTGTTCATGTTTAATACTTGTTCAGACAAAGGTTTGTTCATGCTAATTCACAACTACATTGTGAATTATAGCCAGCTTATTATTCAGACTCTTTCAATCATGATATATCCTTAAATTGTATTTAAACTTGCTGGGCAACTTTCATGTTCACCCTTGCTATATCATGATAAAACATTGTAGATAAAGACGAATGCTTCGGATACAAGGAAAGTTAAAGACAGTTCCCGCTTAGAGTTAATATGCGCGATTAGATTTGTAATAGTCTTGTATGATGATAATATCATGTGTCAGATAAGTTATGAAATGTGTATAAGTTATGGTTACTCAACCTTGGGGATAGTGTATAATGTTTAATGTATAAACAATTTATGTTTATATCTTCCGCAACAGTTATAGAAATAGCGAACCGGATCCGCGGCGATTCGGGGGCGCTACAGGCCTTCTAAGCCTAGTACCCCCACTGGGACGGGGGTCCTGAAATTCAACAGACTGATGCGGCAGTTATGTAGCCTCTTCCCATGACCAATACCCCACTACCTCAATTAAACCAAATAACCACCAACAACTACCACCACTTCTACTTCCCACTACTTCCTTAACTCCATTAATTACCCCACCTCTTCACTCCACCAATAGAAGTTATTCTACCACCTCTATATATTACCACATTTCTTACTATACTTCTCACACAAATTGAAGTGGGCATTCCTAGAGGTTACTTGAGAGCTAGAGAGGAGCAAATTGAAAAGTTTGGGGGAGAGCTAAGGCAAGTCAAGCACTAGAGAGAAATCTTGGCTTCGCAATCATCTTCTAAATGCCAAAGAGGAGAGAGCTCACGGCCATCTCAACCAACCCGAACCTTCGATCACCAGAAATTCACTAGTACCGCCGCCGCCAACCAGTATGACAACATGCTCACCAAAGCCCTTACACCGGAGAGGGGGTTTGCACCCGGATGCTAGCGATGGGGAGATGATGCCTCAAATTTATCAAAAGGGGTGGAAGAAATTCACAGAAGAGCCAAAACCCGCTGTGGTTAACATTGTCAAAGAATTCTATGCAAACGCTGAGGACAAAGACCCATTCCACGCATTTGTTCGAGGTTGGTTGGTTCCGTTCAGTGCCGATGCAATCAATACCTACTATCAACTGTGGGTACCTCGCCACTTCCATTATGCTCATCTACGAAATTATTATCTAGAATATGATGCTATAATCACAGAGATGACAAAGCCGGGAACATCTTGGATGAAAGGTCGGAAGGGAGGCACCGTGTTCCATAGCAAGGACCTTAGTCGGTATGGAAAAATCTGGTATGCATTCCTATACGCTAAATTGCTTCCGTCCCAGCATACCTCGGACGTCACTAAAGAGAAGGCGTTAATGTTGTACGCCATTGTGCAAGAATTTCTTATCGACGTCGGTGCCATTATTTGTTTCTCCATCCGTCGGTGTTTACGTGTAAATTTTTCAGGTGGCTTGCCACACCCATCACTTATTTGTGGGTTGTGTCGTAATACAGGGGTGAGATGGTCCAACGACGAGCCCACATAAATGCCGTTCACGTTGCTTGATTCTAGAATGATAGCGAGGTATTCCGTATGGGCAGGTGGCTAGTCACATCCGCGTGGTTTGGGCTTTATTTTTCCATCGACTTCGGAAGACGAAGTTGATGCTATAGAGACATCGGGGGATGATAATGAAGCAATGGGAGATCAACGGGCCGAGCAGGTACCGCAGGCCGAGGCCATATCCAGTCCTCAGTTCCTTGATTTTCAAAATCAAATGAATATGCACAACAAAGCAGCACGATGGGAAATGCGGTGATTGGTAATGAGGCAAGATCACATGTTTGATGCTATGAATGCAACTTTCGCCTCACTCAACACAACCCTTCAGAGCTTCAACCCGGCGGCACAATTTCCTTATCGGTAGCCCGGACCACTGCCGAGGTTTCCACCAAGTGATTCTGACGAAGAAGAGCAAAAACCACCTCCTCAAACTTAAGCGATAGCAGGGAAGTCCTCGCGTACTTATTTTGATTATTCATCCAATGAGGACATTATATTACTTATGTTTGGGGGATTTAAATACATGTTTGCATGCATATGTAGTACTTAGGTTGCATTTTGTCATTTTAACTTCAGTATTGCATATTAATTTCAGTATTGCATGATAGCTTAGGTGCAAACATAGTAGATTAGGTTAATGTTTGTCATTGCATAGTAAATAGTCCATTTTGTTATCTATATAAAATATATATATATATATAAATAAAAAATTTAGTTAGTTAAATATTGTGTTTGCGTAAGTCCATCAATGTTGTAGTTCATATTATTTGTGGGCCAATGATGAGATTGATAATAAGTTAACCAATACAGCGTTGATTACTAGAACTGTGATACAATTTCTATTATGAATCAAATCTTGAGCTTGTTTGAAACTGGTATAGAAAAGGTTAGCGCGATTAATAAATATCTTTGTTGAATGGTCAGTTCAAATTGATATAAAAATGGTCTCTAGAGGATAATGCTAGAGTAAATGAGAAAACAACAAGGATAGACAGTAAAGGCAGAAACTAGGCAAGAACCTAAGTTTGGGGGATGATATTGTGGTATATAAGCTTTATCTAAAAAGAATTATATATATATATATATATATATATATATCGTGACTAGTCTTGTTTCAGGTCCTTTGTTACTTGAGCAAGTATGCCCGAGGGGATTGTCTTTACACCTAGCGCCCTAAGGTCTTTTATGGTCTGGGAGTCATTGGTTGAAAGCTCGCTAAGGGGTAGCACTATCAGCCTAATGGGATGAAACATTGCACAATCATGTATGTATATAAGAAGAAAAAAAGAATGAATAAAATTGGAAAAGAGCAAAAAGCCCCCGTGAAAATATATATATATATATATATAATTATTTTGTTTTAGTTGAAGCTGTCCATGTTTGAAATTTTTAAGTTTGCACTGTATGATTCCTTCTAAGAGATTGATTATGTATTGAATTTGAGTCTGTATCAGTTATCATGGATGTTCATCACACACGCACACTATACCAGTGATGATGGTTTAAGATTTGAGGATTAAACGGAATGGTAGATTGGTTTTGGTGATTGATATTGTATAGTTGCTTATTTTCACTGAGGCCGTTAAGATAATCTTTATTCTGCGATATTGATGGATTCGAAAGCATTTAAGATAGATTATATTCATTTCATCTCATTGCATTGCATTGTATGTAGTGTTTTGTGCTCAAGGACTAGCACGATTTAAGTTTGGGGGATTTTGATAAGTGGATTTTATATACGCGAATCAATGTCCATTTCATGCGTAATTGTTGCTAAATTCTGGTGATCGTGTTCTTTTTTACTTGTTTTATGTTATTTCATGTGTAGGATGTTTGTTGTGGCATTTAACGAATATGTGGCGTCAATTGGGATGATTTGAAGTCAATTGGAACAAAATTGGAAGAAGCCATGAAGTTCAGCAAGTCAGTTAGCAGATTACACCCCCGCTGGGACGAGCATGTTTATACAGTATACCCCCATCGGGGCGGGGGGTCTTCTTAATCAGTTAGCAGAAAGGTAGCCCACTGGGGCGGGCGTATTTATATAAACCACCACAAAATGGGCTCTTCATCGTTTTTTGGCGAAAAGGGTGCCGTACGTAAATGGTATATATAACTTCATACACCCCGTTGGGGACGAAATTGTCGTTGTGTTGTGTTATGTTTTGATTGAAACTCTTGCTGGAATTGGTTTCTAACATATTGAATTACACATGGACTCTACTTGATGGAGATTTTTGGGTGGGACTTGCGTATTGGACATTTATTTACTCAATTAACAACAAATTTAACACATAAGGCATATTGCGAAGATTAAGCTCAGTTTTTCTAAGCAAGCGTGGAGGAGTATTTCAAAGTGATTTTCAAGACAATTGCAATTCTAGCCTACGAGAAGGGCATTTTTCAATATCCTTTATCTTAGGCTATTATTTGTAATTGAAAGAATGTTTTCTATGATTTATTCAGTGATTATTTTGTTTATGATGAGCTAATTCACTTTTTAGGCTTATGATGGATCTTTAAGTGAAACGATGATTTTGTAAACTTTGATTTCCAGTTCAATAATCTATTTCCAGTTTATCTATATTCATTTGAGCGTGAATTTATGGATTGTCTGATCAACAATTCTTTGTGGATTTGTATGGAATCGAGAGAGGATATTCTAATCTAGACCTAGTTAATATAGCATGTGTTCATGAATTATGTGAGTAGCAGAATTGTGATGAATGTTAAGGTAGAGATATGCTTGACATCTCATGTAATTGGATAAAGAACTTATTCTTAAACCTTCTTTAATTATAATTCACAAAGAGATATAGTGAGTTAGTTAATTAAGGTGTTTAACTTGTTTCTATCTTAATTGTGGATTTAAGTTAATACGGTATTAGTGCATCGAGAGGTGGTTAATACTACATTCGTGTTCTTGATGAATAAACTGGGATAGTGAATTGAATTGGAATAAAGGTGTTAAAATCAGAGTGAAGCTTAAAGTGAAATCATAAGTCTAATTCTCCATTAATTGTTTGAAATTCTAGATTTTGATAATTGTGATTGGTTTGTAGTAGTTTATATTATTCTTTAATGTAGAATTTTTAATTATAATCATTGAGTTGAATAGTTTAATAAAATTAGGAATTAATAAGAAATTGGTAATTGTAAGTTAAGATTATTGCTAGTTCGTCTATGTGGGAACGGTACTCTACTCATCACTTTATTACTTGTTGACCACGTATACTTGCGTGTTGTGCGTATATAGATTTTACCCAACAATTACAAACACACACATCACTATCACCACTTTCATCTTATACACACAATGCCCTTCCCTCTAAGGCATCTTCCCCCACCCCTTTTTCTTTTCTACCCACCACACACACACACCAATACAACACACATGTTTTAATATATATACATATAATATATATTCCCTTCCTCCTAAGGCAACTCCCCCCACCCCCCTTTTCTTTTCTTTCTTTCTTCCCACATGTGGGCCCCCACTTTTATTAAAAATTTCTACCAGTTATTTTGAAAAATGGGTAAATGAGGGTCCAAATAATACGCCAATATTTACAACAAATACTTCATAAAAATCCCCTCAATATTTTTAACAACATTTATCATCATTATTATAATTCACAATATTTAACAACCAGGTCGTTCCTAGGAAAAAGGGGGCTTTCCAATAAGGATTTCTCCATATTGGCGCACAATTAGGTGACCAAACCTCTCCTTGACAGAACTTCTAGACATCGTCAATATTGCAATTAATAATATGAAAAACTTGTCATCTCAATTATTAATTTAATAATATATAAAATATTGACAATAATTGAATCAAATAACGTGAGATACTATGTAGCAATTACTGTAGCAATAATTGAACAAAACTGAGTGACTTCTCACGTAAGCATCAATAATCAATACCATGTGCTACTATGCAACCACGCGTATTACTGTACTTTTACTACCGAGTAGTTCAACAGTTTAACGGTAAAACTTCCGCCGTTATTTTCATAAAAAGATATTTCTGTCATTTTCTCATTTCGACAATAATTTCGTTGTGGGGTCCACCAATGATTACGCCATTGTACGAATATTCCCTGTTAAAATGACAATTCCCCGACCAATCGAATATTTTATAACCACTTGCATAATTTGCAAAATTTATAAATATTACCCACAACTATAACATTATAACAAATCCACACCTTAATATTCAAAAAAAATATTTCGAGAAAATTAATCTTTATTTATAAAAGTTGTGGTCTTACATTCTATCCCCGACTCTTCTGTCATTGGGCAATGGCTCACTCAACGCCCCACTCATGGTTTCTACACTCAAAGGACCAGTGCGGACTGTCCTACCTTTGAGCACCCTAGCCTGGACTCCTAGCAAGGATCTGACGGCAGTAGGGGAAATGTTAGCCACACAAGGCACTAGCGCCCCGAAAAACATTATACCGGTGATAAATCACCAATCCATTGGTGTCATCATCACCTCATAATCTAGCAAATAGAGATACTAAGTCTGGTAAAACTAGCGCTCAGACAATGCCCTGAGGTAACCCCAGGCACAATGGTGTGGGAGGATGGAAAAGAACGTCTTGAAACCCCAAGCATGCACAATCTCTTGGTACTCTAGGTAAAGAGTCTAGTACAAATAGTGTGTATTGAACTAGTTCCCTCGAGGCTGCGTAAAGCCAGGAACCTGCATCACAAATGTAAATAAACATCAGAACCCTTTCTCCTCATTAATAAAAAAAAGAAAGATCAAACACAGCTTTTACCTCGTTTGTATGCAAGTAGATCAAGGGGTGGTGACTCAAATCATCTAGAAGCTCTGGATTCATCACATTTATGGCTGGTAACTTCTTGTAGGGAATAGAAGCAGCAGGAGCGGGAGCCCCACTAGTACATCCTCCTCCTCATCCTCAACATCTGGCACATCAACCCGGATAAGACGAATCACTAACTATGTTAACCGACGATGCTGTCGAGCTGAGCGAGGCCGAGGCACATCAGAAGCTCTCCTCCTCACACTTGAAGAGGTTCTACGGGAGCTATTCGGCTGGTCTGGATCTATATATCTGGACACAAGTCTCCAAATCACCTCAAATAGGGTGTGGTAAATTCTAACCTAGAGCTTTTTAAATGCATTTTATGTCTATATGCATGCATGCATTACTTTAAATACGACTACAGTATAGTTAAAAATGCATGTCTATTCAATGCCTAGACTCATGGAAAAATTTCGCTAGAGTCTCCTTTGTAAAAAGGACTATCCACATGCATATAGGCATGACTAGGTGGCCATTAAGTAGCACACCAATTCACAGTCATAAACATCATATATGCATAAAAAGTAACAAAGTCACAATCCATAAGGGTAGTCTAATTAACAGGATTACTTTGTTTTACAACCTTTGCTCATTTGTCCTCAAATTGGATTTGAAATAACAGAAAAAGGTCCCAATTTGACTGCTTCAAAATTCAATTTTTTTCACATCAATATGTTCAGCATGGTTAAATACTAACATTTACCATGTTAAATATTTTTTATCAAGTCATATGAGCATGCATATTCACTACTATGTGTTTAGAAGAATTTCATGTGATAACTCATTTTCCAAGAGTCATAACTGGAAAAGAAGACATGCATACATTACCAAGATAGTGCAGAACACTTGTACGGTGACAAATTTTGCAGAAAATAGACTGAACTCAGTAGATCTGAAGAAGAAATCTCAGATTCTCTGTGTGGCGTCAAATGAAAATGACTTGTGATGGGAAAAATGCCTGAAATAGACCCATGGATGGTCGCGAGTCTACCTGCGGCTGCCATAGATCCACCTGCGGCTATCCCATGTGGTTCTCACCCCCTCCTGCTCAATCTAATTTGAGTTGCAAAGGAGGTCCCACAAGCTAAAAAGTAAAATTAGGAAAAAAGACGCTACGCGATTAAGCAGAAAAGCCTGAAATCCTAATTTTCAGAGACTAAACTGCAGGTCTACACATCAATCATTGGTATTCTCCCAAACATAGGGTTTACAAAGCTGATGATCATAGTTTTTGCAAGCTACCTTTGGCAATAACTTACAAAGGTCCAATGCCATCAACTTGAGGTTGTGATTCAAATTGTAACCATATATTTCCTCAAAAATCTCTCCACATTGGGGATTTCACACAACTTTAGCTATTTGCAGTTAAATCCAGCGAAGCATCGGAGGTGGTTTGATGATATTAGTCGTTGAAGCACATTTAAGTGAAGGTCAAGCAGCCTTGACATTGTCTGTTTTTGGAAATTAAATCCAGCAAGACATTAGAGGTGGTCCGATGATATTAGTCGTTGAAGCACATTTCATCGAAGGTCAAGCAACCTTGACGTTGTCAGCTATTGGCAATTAAATAAAGTGAAGCATCGGAGGTGGTCCGATGATATTAGTCGTTAAAGCACACTTCATCATAGGTCAAACAGCCTTAACGTTATCAGTCGTTGGCAATTAAACCAAGTGAAGCATCGGAGGTGGTCCGATGATATTAGTCGTTGAAGCACATTTTGGCGAAGGTCAAATAGCCTTGACGTTGTCAGCCATTGGAAATTAAATCCAGTGAAGCATCGAAGGTGGTCCAATGATGTTAACCGTTGAAGCACATTTCAATTAAGGTCAAGCAACCTTGACATTATTAGTAGTTGTCAAGTAAACCCAGTGAAGCATCAGAGGTTGTTTGATGATAGTAGCCATTGAAGGACATTTCAACGAGGGTCAGGCAACCCTAGCATAACAAACTATTGGCAGTAACTCCAACAAAGCGTCTAAAGTACCTAGCGATACAAACTAGGGAAAATCATCCTCATCAAATAAAGCACAATTCCCCAAGAGTCTCTCTCACATGAGAAGAGCATCTGCGGTGGAAAGTCTACAATGAGGGTTAAGGACTTTGGTGATAACCCCAATGTCAACATCCTCAATTCCATCATGCACTCATCATAACATTTGCATCATGATGCATTACATGGCATCTTGATTAGCTTGTCATATTTCAAGTGTCTAGTGTTCTATATCCTATCCATGTCATTGCATTGCATGAATATGATAAAGAGGGGCATCTGTAGACACTCAAAATTTTGCGTTCCTGTTACTAACCTTACAAGAGGGCAAAATCATCTTCCAGAGATAACCATGGAAGTTAAATCAGCTCAATCCTGGAGATAACTCTGGGATACTCAGTTTTCAACTTCGAAGACAACCCAAGATATCCAGTTTTAATCTCAGAGATAACCTAGGGAGATTCAGTTCTAACCTCAGAGATAACCCTGAGGGATGCAGTTCCAGTTCCGGAGATAACCTCGGCAAAGTCAGTTTCAACCTCGGAGATTACTCCAAGGCACTCAATTTTAACCCAGGAGATAACCCCGGGAGATCAAGCACACCTCAGAGATAACCTTGAGGACATTCAGCATGCATAACAACCCAATCTTAGAGATAAACATAGCAACGACTGTTACATCTGTGCAAAGCAAGAGATAACCCTGGTGAGGGGAAAAATAATCATTTTTCCACCTCAATACTACATTCACGTCAACTCAGCATCATTTCAACCCACATTTCATATGAAGTGTCACATAAGAACCATAGCTCAAAATCCCGAGTGACTACTACACAAAACATCACACCGGATAGAATCTGAAGACTTGAACATCTGGTTATGGACCCATCTTCCCGGCTTCATACAACCTCTTATCCTATGTGATTGTGTAGCTCTCGATAATAGTATTTTAGAAAGGTATAACACGCCGTAATCGAATGGTTGGATTGAAAGTTATGAAGGTTTGAGCGGATAGCGTGTTGCACGAGTGCACATACTCTGAGATGGTGCCACCCACATGGCTCGGGGCAACCCGAGAAGCCGTAGTTAGACCCGTGGCTTCCACGGGTAGACCCGCGGCCATCAGTTCTATAAATAGAGGCCTTGGGATGGCCATTTTAAGAAGAGAAAAAGCGAGAAAACTCTGTCCATTTCACTATGTACACACTTCTATAGTGCTCCAAATTGAGTGCTTTCTTTTTTCTAAACACTTGTGAGCTCCTGTTTTACAACATACTAAAATTTAACCGATGGAAACCAAGTTTTCATTCGTCAAAAGCTATCTGAAGTCTTCTTGGCAGCTCACTATAAGATATTTCAAATTTTTAAGCTTTTTATCACTTCTATACCAACATATCTATTCACGTTGAGAGTCGCGTTGTGTGGGTATGCCCTGATCGTTGATCTGTGGCTTTTTACTACTTATATATATATATATATATATATATATATATATTATCGAACTATGCTTTGATTGAGCCCGAATATAATATTCAGAGCGTTTACCCCTTTATATATATAAATACTTATATATATCTCTATTGTCATCAAACTCTATTTGGTTGAGCTTTGGATACACATCTGGAGCATTTATTGCTTTTATATATATATAAATACTTATATATATATATATATATATATATATATATATATATATATATATATTTGACCTTTATATGTTTATTTTACTGCATGTTAGATTTACTTAAATCGCTATTTCTCACTTTAACTGGTTCATGGTGACTAAAATCTAATTCATTTTCTAGCTTTTGCTACGGGCTAGATTTGTCTCAATATGGCTATTTCACACTTTAACCGGTTCATGCTGACTAAACTAGATACGATGAAGCTGAAATAGTTTAGATTTATTCAAATCTTGTTCTTGTTTTAGCTTTTGTACATATTTATTTATCATGTGAGCCTAGGAATTATGTGATCACAGATTCAATTCCTGAATCTAGATTTGGTTCTCGTGATGGACATTTTCTGCTGCACCCAGCTTGTAAATTAGTTATGATATCTAAATTTCCTGAGATGGCTCTCATGCCCGCAAGGAGTTTGGCACTGCTATGTATCTTATTTTCTTGAAGATGCTTCGCATCTCAAAAAATAAAGGCAATCAAGCCGAACACATAATAAAATGGAAGTATCAAATACGTCAATTACTATTGAGCATAAGGGTTTAAAAAACCAGTTTTACAAAACATCACTGCAATATCTCGTTAAAATTGAACTTGTATACAAACGTCAAACCCTTTGTATATAGGTGCGAACAAGCCATAGCACTACTTCCAAACAACTGCACATAGACCTACACACACATTCAGATAAAAGTTTAAATTAAAAAGTGGTGATAACCGTATCATCACGGAAGTCGAGGGGTTCCTAACACCTTCCCTTGGCTTAATCAAGCCCCCGGACCCTAATGAATTTATGTTTTGCAGACCAGTTAGACAGTGTCACATCACTAGGTCTTTGTACAAACCTTTTCTCGGTTGAGTTGGTACAACCATTTAAAAATAACCAACTAGCGACTCTTATAGTCAAATGGTCGACATATAAATATCAGACCTTTTCTAACTTGTTTTTTCAAACAAATCTCACATTACATGAGAACACCAAAAGACAAGAACAGAGAGGGACAAATAAAAATCCTGATGTCGACATATGTTTTAGATACATGAGATGGTGTTCGACTTGGTCCATAGACTATTGAGCATGTTAATCCTAGTTGAGCAAATGACTTCAAAAGAAAACTAAAAGTTGTAGAAGTTAACCTCAACATTAACAAGTGTGGGAAACCAAATTGGTTTAAACATTGTCGTTATTGTGTTCAAGGATGTTAGTGTGCTCACAAGAGACTGAAACTTTGAAAATCTTTATTTTGATTCTGGTAGGGAGTAGCTTGGCCGCGCCACTCCCAAGCTTATTATCAGTGCGGTCGCGTTGTGCTGCAGAGTGGTCAAGAACAATTTGTTAATTGTCTAGACTTTAGAGCGTGTCTATATATATTCCTTAAAGACTGTAAAAGGAGAAATAAGATTATTTTGAAAGAATAAACATGAGGGTGGGATGGACTAGCAACATAGATATCCTAAGAGCATATTAAAGAAGTGAAATGAAACAATGTAAAATTTATTATTACATTAAGAATGTAAGGTAAAGTATGACTGATGGGTATGAATCCATGATTATAGTTATGTAGGAATATACAAAGTACATATAATTATAAGCACTTAAGTTGTAGTTGATAATCTATGAGCCAGACAAGTTTTTCAGTTCCTATTTGCTCTATAATGTTGATAACTTTTGATTGATTTATGTTATGATATGAAATGATAAATTATATATAAAATGCATGTGAGATATGTATGAAATGAATTATGTTATGCCATGAAATGTGGAAATGTCTATGAGATACATATGAGATTGAAAGTCAATCTACGATGATATGTTTTGTAAGTTTATCTTTATACTTATTATGCGAGAAGCAACATGCGTATGAGTTAAAAGCTTTTAATTATATGAACTGAGTATGATCATATGTGTTATGTGATGCATAAAAACTGTTTGAATTATTTGGCTGTCGAGCTCACCCTTGCAAATAACCACTTTTATAGGTTAAGGACTCACGGTAAAGTTACATGCTACTTGATTGATAAAGTTCAATACTATCATAAGAAGATCGATTTGTTTACCTGAAGAACTTCTGAACCATGTGTTAGGTTTTAGATGATATACTTGATAGTTGTTTAACACTTGTAGAGTTGTAAAGTCGTACTATTCGATATATAAAGAATATCGAATTGAGATGTAAATTCTATAATGTAACTTTGATAAATTGAAGCATAGAATAAATTTATTCAAATATATGTAAAAGATGAAGGTTGAGATTTTGGGAAATGAATAAAGAATTAAAAAATGTTTTAATTATTCTACATCTTATTAAGTATAACATCGAATATGATGTAAAAATAAGAATGGTGAATGATCAAGATCGGGAATTGACTTATGAAGATTTTGGGATCGATTCATAGATCATGGAACTAAAAATGAATTAATATATGATTTCGTATCAAAGTTAAATTATATTCATTAAATTATGAATGAAAGTTATTAATAGTTAGATGAAGGTAGTTTCGTGATACACCAGGTTTGAGATAACGGATACCCAGATTTGGGGGCGTTACAATCGCGCTATGGGAAGGCATGGTATAGCTTTATCTACTATAACCTGATGCCAACCCGGCACGACAGCAATGTGACTAGAGAGAGGGATATGCTACTATTTGCCATCGTCACTAGGCTAAACATTGACATTGGATCCCTTATTCAAGATTCGATCCTTAAGGCTCCGCGAGGCAGCACTTCGGGCGGCCTAACACATCCCTCGGTTATTACATTCATGTGCCAGATAGCAGCGGTGCCCGTGGCCACGGACGAGATCCTTCTACCTCCCATGACAACTATGGATCACGCTACTATTACCAGATACCAAGTCTGGGAGGGTTAAGAATTGCATCCTAGTGGTGAGGGCTTCCTGTCTTCTTCTCAGCCTCTACCTCCTTCTCCAATAGCAAGCACATCTGCACAGCCTATTGAGTTGGATTCCTCTTCAGCTGGGCCATTGGCAGACATTTTAGCTTCGATGAACCTCTTGCACCAGAAGGTGGACAGATAAAGTAGGCAGATTGATGTTGTAGCTCAGAGGCAAGATCTATTCATGCAGTATCATGCTGAGTTCACTAACACGGTGGAGAGCATTTATGTTGCATCTAGTGGGGAAGAAGAAGACTTGTAGCCGTTCTAATTTCCTGTGCCTCTAGTATGCCCTCCATATCCTCCACCATTATCGACCGTAAAAGCTGAAGAGGATGATGATGTTGCTGAGTGACCAGACCTCAGGGATGCCCTCTTGTATTGATTTATATATGCTTAGCAATGAGGGTATTTCTCATCTTAAGTCTGGGGTGTTTTATCAGCTTTTATTCTATCTATGCCATGTTAGGTTACCATCTTAGTATTTTGTTTATGTTTTATCAGTATTATAGTACAGTCATGTATGAACTATTGTTGACTCTTTTGGGCTGTTATAGTTGTAGACTTATGTTTACTATTTTATTATGTTTGGATAAATGAATAGATTTTTATTATTTTATGGCATTATTTAGCATGTTTTGTTTATAGCCATCTTTTGGGATTTGCACATAATGGTATACTTGGTGCCATGATTATGGCTATACCCTATTTTGAGCTGGTATTATTACAAGGGTTTTCCAGATCTTTGATCTTTTCATGCTATGGTTTTTGTTTAACCCTGTCACCCTTTCTTTAACTGTTGATATGTTGGGCATGGGTGTTATAGATTATAAATTTTTGATTGTGGCTAATGATAAGCACCAAGTGACTATAAATTTTCTTATAGTTTGTGTCAAGCATGTGTGGATGAGGGGTTAGTTCAGTTGATAAGTTGTGACTGTTATTGATCCGTCCTTCTTAGCAAGCACCAACCAAGTGTTTTAACTAGTTATATTTTTGATTTAGTTTGCCTGTTTATTGCTTTGAGAACTTGTTCACTCTGTTAAACTTTCATGATTACAAGGTAATAAAATATGTGGACGCTTTTAAAGTTTTGGATCTTGGGTTCTAGCATGTTTTCATTTGAAAAAAAACCTTTTTGACTTAATTGATTATGTGGCCTTTGTTCCTTGAGTTATTAGATTCATAGGGGTGTTCTACACCTAGTGCCCTAAAGCCATCTGGTTAGGGAGTCATTGATTAAAAGTTCATTAATGGGTAACTCTAAATAGCCTAAGGTAATTAAGTATTGCACGATCATCCTAAAGGTTTTGATTGTTAAAATGTATAGAATAAAACTCTAATTTGGCTTAAGTTGATTACGTACCCTTTGTTGTTCAAGTTATTAGATTCTTAGGGGTGTTCTACACCTAGTGCCCTAAAGCCATCTAGCTTGGGAGTCATTGATCAAAACCTCATTCATGAGTAACTCTGAATAGCCTAAGGTAATTAAGAATTGTCATAGTCAGATTTTAATGTCTTCATGCTAGTACCTTTTGATCCTTTCTTACATTTTTGTCTTGTTCTTAATGCTTGTTGATTGCTTGAGTTACTGAGTTATCATATTGGTTATTGCAATCGATTTTGGGAGCTTATTTTGAGCTATGATTACTTAGGATCGTTGGTCTCCAGACACATATATAGAATTAATCGAATATAGTCTTATGCTTGAAAATTGATATTTAACCTTATTCATATCATTGTTTGTCTTGTTCTTTGAGAATGGCTATGATCAAGCTTAGAAGCCAAGGGTGCTTTTATATAGGATTAGACTTGATTCGCATCTTACAATAATGTGGGTGTGATGGTTCAGATAGTTTTCTTGAGGACAAGCAAAGGCTTAAGTTTGGGGGTATTTGATGAGTGGGGTTTATACCGGCGAATCAGATCCTTTATTGCTTAAGGAGTTGTTTTTTCTTCGTTATTTATATAGCTTTTATATTATTTTGTTATTATTTTGTTTAATCTTTGTGTTGCAGGGCTTATTAGGTCATTTCTAGCTTTATAGGAGCAACAAGGTTATTTTATCCGTACCTGTAAGAAACCGAATTTTCAAAAAATATTAAAATTAGAATTTAGTAGATAAAATTCTTAAAGCATAAGATGGGTTCGAACAAGAATATATAAATGTGTTACGAGGAATGTGGTATTGTGTTACATAGGGTAATATGAGCTATGTAATAAGTGATGTTGTGTTTAATAAATATATATCATTATTATATATTTGTTATAAATTGTAGAGATGAATTAATAAGAAGATGGGTAGAAAAATATATGTTGATATTAAATAATTTATGTGAAATTATTTTATCATATTAAGTTGGTGACATTAAATATCCTTGATAATCACCAATTTTTTGAGTATATATACGAGTAAGTATCAAGTCTAAGGCAGTGCAACCGTACCCTTTAATGGTTGATGTATAGGAGTTGGGCTAAACAATTCCTTCAAAGAGCGAAGGTATATATGAATTAGTAACCGATCTAACTCACTGTGAAAACAGTGTAGACGAGATGGAAACTAATTTGTTGGTTGTTTGTGGAAAACCACTCAATGTACTATATTGAATACCATTAACGACTCGATGTGTGCTAGGTTTGGACTTGTTTATATGTACGTTGTTGACAAGAGAAGAAAATAGATATATCTTTGGATAAATATTAGTTAGAGAATTATTGACTAATATTGGGATATGGTTAAATGTATAGATTAAAGAAAGAAGAGTTGAACTTGAAGTTCGATATCTAAATTACTGAAGAATGTAGTAATTGGAGATTCATTTTGGTTAGTATAATGAGATAGCATGTATGAAGCATGTTAAAGGATTTTACTAAGTGTTCATGAAGGAATTTAGTTAGCAAAACATGACTTGAATAAAGATTTAATTAATTAACATGGATTAATTATTGGTTAATTAATTTATATTATGGAATATTATATTATAATCCTTGTGTGGCGTTAGGCGTGATAATAAATAAATGAAAAGGTTTAGTTCACTTGTATAAAAAGGTGAATTAACATGTATGTTTAACATAAGAGGATGAAAGAAATATGTTAATTAATATTTGATATTTTAATATATTACATAGTATTGTAATATATAAAAAGGGATGATATTTGAAAGATAAATGATTAATAAAATAAAAAGAACCAATATAGTTGTAAGTAATTATTGGTTAGAGATTGATGCATAAGGTTAATACGTATGTGGTGGCTAAAGAAAATTGTTTTGGAACAATTTATAGAAGAAATAAAATGAAAGAATTATATTAATTAGTGTAGTACATACTAATTATTGTAAGAAAATAAATGATTAATATTAATTAATCGTTGTGATATTAAAATGTGATAATGGGTTAAGAGTACTCAACTAAATTTTATTTAGCCCAATTAAAATATTATGTGGACTAATGTACATAGATTATATGATGTGAGTACATAAATAATCACTAACTTTACGTGGTGTAGTAGCATTAACACATTAAAATTTTATTTTGGGAATTAAAGGAACCAAACTAAGCTTTAGTTGCTGAGAATTAGTCTTGTCCCAAAAGTCACCCATTAATATTAAACAACCGTGTAATAGGTCAATGGCCTACTTCTATATTGCTTAAGCTTAGTAATAGCTAGTATAGCAGTGATCATGGAGGTTGATGGAGCAGGTCACCAACTCTTCACTACCCGTTAGTTTCTTCTTCTTTCTCTTGGTTTGAATTGTTGGGAAAAGTTATTGCTTGGATAACAAATGTCTGAGTCTTGCTATTGGAAGTCAGTAGAATTGGAGAGTCAGTAGAATGGGAGGATTGAGGAGCTATAGTTAGCCAATTCCAAGCATTCAAGAACATGAATTCGAATTCGTAGTGAATGAATTCACTAAATTTGTCAAAACATGAAAATTTAGGATAAATATGAGTTTTGGATTAATCTTTGGGTTAGTTAATGTTTTTGAAATGTTATAATTACTCTGTACATGAGTAGCTAAGAGTTTAACGAGTTCAACGAATCGAAAACCAACTTATTCAAACATAAGATGAGAAAGTTATGTCAAAAACTGTAATCTGTGTGAAGCCACGTGGAAGCCTTGCCTGTCACGCAGACGAACACGCAATTGGGCCGGGAAATTGTCTTGAGCATCTTTGGAATGGTGAGAACAACAGTAGCGATGGCATTCAATGTGTGCTAACTTAACACTGACTACTTTGAACTATTTTGGTAAAACGGACATAACCTTTTCATACGGACTCCGATTGAGGCAATTTAATATGATCCGGAACGAGGACGAATAGACCTACAACTTTTATTATTTAAATGTTTCAATTTAAGGTTATTAGAAGGGGTCAAAATAGTCATCTTTGTGACTATTACATAATAGGAGGCAATCGAAGGGCGTCGAGCGAGCACATACGTAAATACAGTGCTCCCGACGATGAAATATGTTGTTCTGAGTGATAAAACATAAATATGCATGCTAATAGACATGTCATATAACTAAGATTACTTTACTCAGTATGGAATGCCTTAACCTGATTTTCTGAAAGAAAACTTAAAGTTTTTGAGAAACGGAAGTTGATGAATTTGGTGTCCTTTGAGTTCTGACCTTGGACCCTATGTACGCATATCAATGGACATGAAATGTAGTTTTAAATTTACCTTGTATATACTAGATTGATATAGCTTGGTTTAAAGTGTTTTGAAAGAAAAACTTGAAGTTTTAAAAATGAAACTTAAAGAACTTTGTGTCTTTTAAGTTATGACTTTGGGAACATATGAATGTGGCCTAGTTATGTGCGTGGATGGATAAGGAATGTAATTTCAAGATATATTGCACATAAAAGGTTTTCAAGCTCGGTTTAGTATATGTTTTAAAGAGAAATTAAAAAGTTTTAAAAACTAACTTTGATGGGCATTGTATTACTTGCATTATGACCTTATAAGCAAGCATGATAGAGTTGTTTAGGCCTTTGAACATGAAAGATAGGTGCACTCAACTAGTCAAGTTTGACATAAGTTATTTAAGCATGTTTTAAAAGTATTAACTATGCTATGTCTATGTAAATGGGATAGATACATGTGAACACGCATATTAAAGGCTAGTTAGTACTAATATAATGTTTAAAAGCTTATAAACATTTAACCTTTGTTAAAAGAAATTGTTAAGCCTTGTTGATGTAAATAATTCAACATAGAACTATGTAATTTAAAACTAAATGATTTGAAATGTGAACTTGAAGAACTATCAGAACCTACTTGATGTATGTTTACAGTACGTATCAGAATACGTAACGTGCTAGGAATTATGTTGGGCAATAAAAAGCCTAAGTCTGGTTCTGGCAGGGAGTAGCGTGATCGCGTCTTTCTATAGAGTGACCAGGAGCAGTTTGTTTACTGCATGGTCTTAAGTTATGGTTATATGTTATCCTTAAGGACTATAAGATATGAAACAAGATTGTTTAGATAAATATGATAGTAGAATGAGCTAGTCTCATGGTTATCCTAAGTTCAAGTAAAAATGAAACCAAGTTAGGAAATTATATTTATTCGTATATTAAGAGCGTATAAAATGTATGACTGATGGGTATGAATCCATAATTATATAACTGTGTAGGAATACACGTAGTGCAGATAAGCTTTTAAGCAGTTAAGTCGTAGTTGATAAACTATGAATCAGGCAAGTCTTTTAGTTCCTCTTTGATATATGAATTCGATAACTGTTAGTTAAGCTATATTATGCTATGCAAATTTTGATGTCTATATATGAAATGTATATGAGATATGTATGAAATTTGAAAGTTGATCTTTGATGATATGCTTGTGAAGTAAATCTCTATGCCTATTATGTGAGAAGTAACATGCGTATTAAATATTAATTGATTATAAATGCATGAACTGAATATGCTATTATAAGCTATGTGCTGCATGAAAACTATTAGAATTGATGGGCTGTCGAGCTCACCCTTGCAAATAACCACTTTTTGCAGGTTAAGGACTCACGGTAAAGTTACATGCTACTTGATTGATAAAGTTTAATAGTATCGAAGGAGATTGATTTATTATTTAAATAGATGCGCCTGAACCATGTTTAGGTTCCAGTAGATGTACTGTTAGGTTTGTAATATTCATGTGCGCAATCAAATTGCACAAAAAAAAAATGTTTTATAAAAACAAATATTTTATAACAAATGTTTTTATAATATATTTTATAACAAAAATAAAAACATTTTTTATAAAATAAACAAACATTTGCTATATTTTATAACAAAAATAAAAACATTTGTTTTATAAAACAAACATTTGCTATGGATTTTTTTTTTTTTTTTTTTTTCTTGTAGTGGTAGTAAGAGGCTCTTACTACGACATTTTTTTTTTTTTTTTTTTTGTGTTTCAGAGAGGCTCTTACGGTTGACATTTTTTTTTTTTTTTGTGTTTCTAGAGAGCTCTTACTATTTATTATTTTTTTTTTTTTTTTTAAGTCGTAAGAGGCTCTTACTTTATTTATATTATTATTATTATTTTTTGTAAGTGTTTAGAGGCTCTTACTATGGGATTTTTTTTTTTTTTTTTTTTGTAAGTTTCAAGAGGCTCTTACTATTGGAATTTTTTTTTTTTTTTTTTTTTTTTATACTCTTAAGTGCAAGTCGCATTTAATTATTATTTAATATTAAAAATTCGTTTAGTTAAACAAACCGACAACATGTTGACTATGGTGGGGTCCTCATATTAAAATAAAAGCCTGATTAGTCACAATTACCGGGTATATTTATGTTTCAATCTCGGCCTTCCAATAAGTTTATCAACGGTCCAAAAAGGGGGTGTTGCACAGTACCCATAGCAACCGGTTGCTATAGAAGGGCTCCCATATATATATATATCAAATATATATATATATATATAGAATTCCTTGATTTCCGTATATATAATATATAATAACCGTATATAATATATATATATCCGTTAGTATATATATATATATATATATATATATATATATAGAAGCTTTCCAGGATATTGCTAATTTGATATCAAGGATGACATCCTATTACCCTCGTGATCCGCGCCTCCTTTAAATCTTAGTTAACATGAGATAGAATTTACTCCGTGAAGCAGCTTAAAAAAAATGACCGGATAACATGGCCTTGCGAAAAAAAAAAAATTCGGCACCTTTTTTATTTTATTTTATTTTATTTTAAATAATAAAATTATACCCAATTAAATTGTTCTAAACACATATCAATATACATATCAAATAAAACAATTAATAATTCGCATAAAGGTTTGGCTCTGATGCCACCGTTAGGTTTAATATTCATGTGCTTGTGATCAAATTGCACAAATTAAAGCGAAGCGTGTAAAATCGAGTTTAAAAATTTACAAACCATATACCCGATCACCCTTTATGCATAATTATTAATTAAACGAAAAGATAAAGAATAAAATCATACCCTTGAAGATCGAGCTTCCTCAGTACAAGTTCACCTCCAAATTCTTTCGCTCAACTTGAATCTCTACCGGGTTTTGTTCCTTCCTTTGATCAACATTAGCCACCCATATGTTTGGCCTCTAGAGGTGATCCACCAAGGAGAAATAAAGATTCAAGAAGAAGGGGTATTGGCTCAAACCCTAGTTTTCTATCTCTATAGAAAAGGGCGTACTCTCCAACAAATTAGAATTATGTCGTATGTTGTAAAAGTCAACAAAAACCCCATCACCCATAATAAGACTCCTCTTATTTATAGATGTGGGCAACCCACCTTAACAATTAAGGAATTGAGATTTATTTAATTAATTAAATTCTTTTAATTAATTAAGCTCCCTAATCTTATTAGGGATAATTAATTAAACTCCTTTAACTAATTTTCCTTTCTAATCCAATTAGGAATAAATGAGAGTACTTATATTAAATTAATTCCTAAACTCTTTTAGAAATTAAAATAATAATAATTGTAATAATATTAATAAGACTCATCTTATTAATTTATATTTAATATTTCTAAAATATTAAATAATAAATATTAAGCTATTTAATTTATTCTATCACCATAGATTAAATTAAATATACATAACATATTATTACGATTATGCCATTAACTTCTTAAATAATTATTCTTCCTTTTATGGTGTGACCCTTTAGGTTCTCCATATAAAACCCAATGTGAATAAATCAATTAGAAACGATTCTAATCTTATTTAAATAAATAAATTAAACAATTAATTTATTTAAATAAATAATATTTATTCTACAATAGGATAAGCCTCCCCAACGATCAACGACTTTCCGGATAATATAGATTTCAACATTAATCATTAAAGAACCTTTGAGTAAATAGTTACTCAGACAATTCAATCCTTCCACCATACAATGTCCCAATTAAATATAAGACATGGAATTACTTTGTCGAGTCTTATTTTATTTAATTATATGTATTTCGATCCTTAAATGCACAACTCCAAATAATGCAAATTAGAAACTCCTTTCTAATTTCATTCTCGCCGCCAAGGACTCTTGGGTTGTCATTTATCGAATCACATAGGACATTTCTCTTCTTTTTATTAGAAGTGGTAGATTCTTTATTGATCATACATTATCTCCATGTACAACTTATTATACCCAAGCATACCCTTTGATATACCTTAAGGGTCTTAAGGAATAAGTCAAAGTATAACTCATCATACACAAGATACTATGATGATCTCAAGTCCAAGGATTACTTGTACTACTATCACTACAGGAATTCCTATTGACAGGCAAATAAAACTCCATTAGGTATTCCTTAGCGAGCCACGTTCAGTGAACTTATTCTCTAATAAGCACCTACATACTTGCTTTAGTGTCTCCACACAAATGATCATGAGATCAATCATCCTCATCCAATGAGCAAGCAACGTATGTACCAATCTATCCGGATTCACTAATCCCCAATTTAGTAATCCAATGATTGGGAACTATTTTAGTTTTAAGCTTTCTAAGAATTTAGATCTCATTAGAATGATCATCATCATTATTCTAAAAGCATTGCTTAAAACTATGGGTTTATCACATATTATAAAATAGCATCATGTAGATAATTAAAAGCCTTTAATAAATTAATACCTTTTATTAATAAATGAATAAGATTGTTACAAAGTATATGCTTTATCATCAAACATGATTGGCTTGTGTGCATACTACTTTCATGTACATGATAGTAGTTTACGATGTGTAATACATGTTAAGTTTTAAATTTATACTAGGCGGTACTTAGAGGAATTCGAATTGAGATGTAAAAATTTATACAATAATTGAATAGAATGAATCATTGTATAATTTGATTAAGGGATTTGTAATTAATTCAAGTTAAGAAATCAATAAAAGATTTTTCAAAGGAGTTTGAAAAAGTTTAAATTATTTCGCATATTTTTATAACATCGAATATGATGTAAGACATGAATGGTAATTGACCAAGATTTGAACTTATAAAAGTTTGGGGTCATTACATAGATCCTAGAAATGGAAAGAATTTATATCCTAAATTGTAGTAAGTAAAGTCATATTCATTAAGTTATGAATAAAAGATATAAATAGTTTGACGCTAGTAGTATCGTGGCGGACCGAATCTGAAGTTCAAAGGGATCTGGATTTGGGGTCGTCACAAGTTGCTATCAAAGTCGTAGGTTATAAACTTTAGGTAAGTGTACCTTATGCTATAACTTTAGAGAGAGAGAGAGAAAGATAAAGATTAAAATATATATAAGCGAGGATTCAAAAAAGAATCTTGAAGTATCTAGAGAATGAAAATTCATGAGTTTCTTAACTCTGGTAATAAAAATTTTAAGATGATGTCTATAAGATAAAGGTGACAAATATAATGAGAATGAACTTAGATGGAGTTTTGTTGATAATAGGGAAAGAACCCTAAGGTAAATTGATGATCACGACGTGATCGAATTGAGCTATAAAGTGATAAATAGTCTGTAACGACTAAGTGTGTATAGCTTGATGCTATAATAGAATGTACTATGAAATAGTACGATATGAACTAATGAGGAGTTATATATGATGAGATACGAAGAATTCGTATCGAGTAAAGAGCAAGTTAAGTGTGAGATAGAGTTAGATGGGATTTCAATTGAGGACCCATGTCAGTAGCTGAGTTGTATGATTTCTTGTTATGGGTGGGGAATTGTACTTGGTGTAAAAATCACTTAATTTCTAGCACTAATAATCATTGAAATGTTTGTGTCGCGCTATTTGATACATACCCGTTGAGAAGGTGATTCTTTTCTCATATGTATAACAGATAGATAGGTTATAGTTAGAGAATATAAGGTTAAGTTGAGAGTTCTGAAAACTCTTACTTATGGTAAGTTCGTGACTCATGATCATATGGTATGTTTTGAACCCCTCAGTGAATTGATGCCTATGGTCTGACTAGGGTAAGTTCCTAAACCCATATTATTATGGCAAGTTCTTGGATTTCCAAAGTGTGGTAAGTTTGACGAACTATATCGGGTATATATATGTTATGAAGTTAGAAATTTTTGTATAGTAAGCATTGATGGTATTGAAGATTGGTAGAATTAAGCAATGTAGTAAAGATTGAAGTTGATGGAGAAACATGGATTTTCTAAATCTTCTAGCTCTGCTAGATTTTCAAAATTTATTGACTTCTTGCTGATGTTTGCACTTCTGTTTTCTTGAAAAAACATTGGATCATGTGATTGAACCAATGACGTTTTAAGAAAAAAGAATATCGTTATTCATATGTTTACGCTAATTGTTTCGGCTAAGACAAAAATGATTTGAAAATTTTTAAAACTGTATTTCTAACCATGTGCATAATTTGATATGGTGTAAAAATGGTAAACGATGGAGTCATCAATGCAGTCAAACCTAGTTTTGGATGTGATCAAAAGATCGTCAGCCCACTATGGTGTGACGTAATATGGCAGTCACATAATAGTGGAATCCTCAACGTACTACTAATCTGGTACGACATCATGACGTCATAAAAGAATTTTTGGTTTTCTTTTAAATTATGAAGAATGTCAATTAAGTTAACTAAATTATTTTGATTAATGTCCAAATTGTTGATAAACGTTTAAGCTATTTGATTCGGCTAGATGGTTGTCGAAAAATATTTATTGAATTCAAGCATTCTTGAGTATTTGTGCCAAACCAGATTGCTCTAGTGCGGATTTAGATGTTGAAAACCTGAGGTGAACAACACTATAAGGGGACAATGGTTCCGAGTGTAACACATATAGTCGTTACAAAATAATACGTTATGGCCTAACACAGTGGTATAATAGGCTGACCACCTAGTGTACGTGTGGAGGGTGTTTTCAGTCTTTGTGATTGATAAACACTCTGGTTTGCAGTGTGAAGGATTGTGTTGAAGCACTAGTTCACAGTCTTGTGTGACCCCTCAGCATAATTTGGAATCTTACTTCCCGATTTTTGAAAAATTATGGAAGATTCATATTCTTGTGAAGGAAGAATGTAGTGAGTAGAATGTTCTTTAGAAAGAAGAATATGGTAGAACGCAAGTGAGCAAGTTATAATAAAACTTCCGAAAAGAGAATGCATTAAATTATTTAAAAGAATATGTAATATTCGGAATAGCACAAAGTAGAGGAGGTTTTGGTGATTCCGAGGATGAAATCCTTATAAGGGGGAGAGGATGTAAGAACCCAAATTTTTAGAAAATATTAAAATAAGAATTTAGTAGATAAAATTCTTAAAGCATGAGATGGTGTAAGACCCCAACTTATTATAAATTAAATTAATTTTCCTCTATTCATTATCTTCAAATAATAAGGAGTTAATTTGAAATAATGCTTTAGTTATGGGTGAAATGTGCAAATTTTGCAAAATAAGCAAGTGGTTATAAAATATTCATTTTTGTCGGAGAATATTCGTTTGGTCGTGGAATATTCTTGTTGTCGGGAAATATTCGTACGATGGCGCAGCCATTTGTGGGCCCTATAACAAAATAACTGTCGGATGAAGAAAACGACAAATTTGAGTTTTTATAAATAACAACGTAATTGTTACCGCTTAACCGCTTGGATTACACGGTGGTTAAAATACGATGTACTGGCGTTAGTCGCATACAATTACATGCAGATTGCATTGTATTTTTGAATTATTGATTCTTACGTGAGAAGGCACTACTTAATAATTGTTACAGTAATTACTGTTCAATATTTTATTTTATTGATTCAATAATTGTTGCGTTGATATTTTATATTATTGTTGTTTCAATAATTGTCATTACACAGTATTTCCCATTATCAGATCAATAAGTCATATTATTTGAATAATATTATTAGATAGCATTATTGGCAATGTCTAAGGGAGTTCTGTCTAGGAAAGGGGTTTGGTCACCTAATTGCACGCCAGTAAGGAGAAAATCGGAAAGTCCCCTCTTTCCTGGGAACGACCTGGTTGTCATAATTGTGATTCTGTAATATTATTGGTGAATAATTAATTATTGATTTATATGATACGAAAATATATATTTTATGTGGAAATAAATGAATGATATGAAAATATTTATTTTATGTGATTATAAACGAAGGAATTAATGCTAGGGCGTTTTATCAGTATTTTGTCGGAATAGAGGTGTTGAAAATCGTCTGTATGTGGATTTCAGTTATTTTTCGTTTGGAATTTAGAAAAACATAAATCTACAAAGTTGTAGAGAATTTGATTTCCTATGAAATGGACATAAAATTCGTATTTTTCTGATAAAAGGGCTATTTATTATGAATTATTAAAGTTTCAGAAATAAATATTTTTATTTAAAAACATGGTGGGCCCCACTTTTGGTTGGTTTGGAAATTCTGATTTCTAGCGGGCCCCACTTGTGATGGCTGATAATTTGGTCAAATAAATGTGCGTAAAGAAAAATATTATATTAATATTTTATTAATTTAGTCTGCTTTGGCGTTCTAGCTTTTTTCTATAAATAGGGTGCTTAGTTAGAATTGAAAATCATACCAAAAACAAGTTTTCTATATATATATATATATATATATATATATATCGACCAAATTTTGTGAGTATTTAGATACTTTGAGAGTTGTTATTCAGTGTAAGTTTCCTTCAGCATTACATCCGATATTCCAGTCAGAAGTACTGTTCTTTTGAGGTAAGGAATGTTATTTTCTTCGTAAATGATATTATTTCTTTCAATATCATTATGCTGAAATATTGGTATGAATTTTATTGTGGAATTTCTAACTTTTTGTGTCAGGGTTACTATTCACGTATACGATACTATTCACGTATATGGCACTATTCACAAATACGGCACTATTCACCAAAAAATAAATTTTCTCTTCTTTGTCCTAGATGTCTATTATGGTTACTATCTTTGATTGTATCCATGTTTTGATCTTCATTCTGAATTTTACTCCACTATGGTTTATTCTGGAGTGTTTTTGAACTTGGATTATCTAAAGTACGAATCCCTAATCTTTGTCATTTTGTCTCACTAGATTCGTTTCTTAAAAATATTTTTCATCATCCTCAGTCCTAAATGATGATATAACTGAATATCTTTGGCCTGTAGTGCAAAGATGAATGATTACCTAATGAATATCTTTGGCCTGTAGTGCAAAGATGAATGATTACCTGATGAATATCTTTGGCCCGTAGTGCAAATATGAATTGGAGTTGAGATGAACATGACCAACTGGTGATACAAATGAATATCTTTGGCCCGTAGTGCAAAGATGAATATTTGATTCAAGATGTATATTGATTGATGTTATAACAGGGATAAAATATTGACGATGGACTTTTAAATTCATAGATGATAGTAGATTTCATTCTCTACTTAATTCTTCTAATGAATTATTATTTTCGCAGCAGTTGTTGATCTAAAACTTGTTGTCTATTATATTCTATCAGAATTTTCCCTGTTGAAGACTAAGGATAATTTTTTGTACATTATCTTAGTCATAATATTCTTTATTGGGCTAGTTGAGCTTACCATTTTCTTTTTTGTTCCATTTTTCTTCTCAGGAGGTGAGAATTTAGCAGGAACTAGCCGGAGTATGGAGTGATGGTCCTAAATAGTTGTTTTAGTAGTCCTCACTATTTTGGTAAAATAGTGTATCAATAATTGTAATGAGGAGTTATCTGAGTGCGGATATTGTCTAGAAGACAATATTTGTATTTAAACTCACAGTTTATGTGTTGTCGTATTTTGCGTGACAATTGTATTAATGAAGTTGTAGTTGTTTCTGTACCATGTATTTGGCGACTCAAAATGGGTGATGTATACGTATTTTGGGGGCATCACATTTGGTATCAGAGCTTAGAGATATGGTCTTTGTCGGAGATCGGGGAATAGAACTAGGAGGGGAGAGACGAGTAAATCCTTCGCTAGCGTATCCTACCTAAGCTTATTTGTTGGTCGGTCATAATATAGGGATATTATATGATATGTTAATTTGTTTAATTAACCCTTGTCTTATGGCAGTATTTAAGAATGCCAGCTGAGAACGTTAACAATGGAGCGTATGAGACCGTGGAAACACCTTTAATCACCAAGTAGGAGAACGTACAATAGGAATGCAATATTCCTACTATAAACAACATTACCGAACAAATGATGAATGATGGGATGTTTAGAAGCTTTTTCCAGTTCATGCAAAATCAGACGAGGGAGACTCGTGTACAAAATACAGGTGGAAATGATAGTAGCGTACGGTTTGTTATAGCCAAGCAGTTCAAAGAGTTGAGACCACCAGAGTTCTAGGGAAAGCCAGATCCGATTAAGGCGAAAACGTGGGTCAAGCAATTTACCAAAATATTTGATGTCTTAGGATACACGTAAGAATAGAAGGTTCCATTCGCTACCTTTATGTTCTGTGGTGAGGCAGATTACTAGTGGAAATCTTTGAAGCGTACCCAGCCAGCCGCACTCAACATGTCTTGGGAAACATTTCAAAAACTGTTCAATGACAATTACTTTCCTGAAAGTATTCATCATATGAAGGAGGTAGAGTTTATTAGACTGGAACAGAACAACATGACGGTGTCCCAGTACGAGGTGAAGTTCACAGAGTTATCCAGGTTTGCACCTCATTTGGTAGAAAATGAGGAACGTATGACGCGGATGTTTTTGAGAGGTCTAAAACCCAAAATTCGTCAATACCTTATCTCTCACAATTTTTCTTTATATTCAGATGTTGTCAAAAAGGCTCAATTATTAAGCGAGATAATGAGTATGTTCAACCGAGGGACCACAATCGGTCATACTCTAAGGATCGCAAATATCGTCGAGCGATGATAACCAATGAGGGAGGAAAAATCTTGACAAAAGCGGTAGAACTAACTGGTGGTAATCGTGGCCATGATAATAGGAGAGGTGATTCAAGTGGAAATTTCAAAAAGAGGAGATTCAACAATGATGGGAAGAAATCAGCAGTAGCACCAGCACCTACAACAAATTATAGGGGAGGAGAAAGACCGCCAGTTAGATGCTACAGATGCGGAGAGGAGGGACATATAAGTCCAAACTGTTCACAGCCTTCCAAGGTGTTTTTCAGTTGTGGAAAAGACGGTCATATAGCCCGATTTTGTCTGGTAGCGAAGTCAAGTCCAAGTGGGACGGTGGCACCAAAGGTGTCTACGGACAAAATAAAGTCGGTGGTTCAAGGAAGAGCTTTTGTCGTGACTGGCCAAAATGTGAGAAACTCAAACGAGGTAAATATGGGTATGCTAATCTTGAACTCTTGCGAAGTTTATACCTTACTAGATACCGATTCTACCCATTCTTTTATCTCTCCTACTTATGCTCAACGTTTAAACTTGACTCCGAAGAAATTAGACTTTGACTTATCTGTGGAGACTCTGTTAGGAGAAACTTTCATTACATCCACTATTTATAAATCTTGCTTGATCCAAGTTGGCACCATCACATTACCTGTTGATCTTATATCTTTAAAGATACTTGCATTTGATGTGATTTTGGGGATTGATTGGTTAACTACTCATTATGCCAAAATTGATTGCTTTCGTAACGTTGTTAGTTTTCATATTCCTAACCAACCTGTTATGTGAATTCAAGCAACCAAACCACTAAAATCAATCACTGTCGTATCAAGCCATAAACCCATTTATTTATTAAAAAACAGATGTCAAGCTTTCTTAGCCCATGTTATGGACTTGAACAAAAACACGTCCGATTTGAATAATATTTGTGTTGTTACTGAATTTTATGACGTATTTCCTGAAGAACTTCCTGGTCTACCCCTAGAACGTGAAGTTAAATTCTTTATTGAACTTGAACCGGGTACAAAGCCCATTTCTAAAACCCCATATCGAATGGCTCCTATTGAACTTCAGGAGTTAAAGGTCCAACTACAGGAGTTGTTAGACATTAGTTTCATTCGTCCTAGTACATCTCCTTGGGGTCCTCCTATTTTATTCGTAAAGAAGAAAGACGGGAGTATGCGACTTTGTATTGACTAAAGGGAATTAAATCATGTCACCATCAAGAATAGGTATCCACTACTTCGCATTGATGACCTGCTCGACCAGTTGCAAGGAGCATAATTCTTTTCAAAGATCGATCTTCGTTCTGGATATCATCAGCTGAAGATTAAAACTGAGGATATTCCAAAGACTGCCTTCAGAACTCGTTATGGGCATTATGAATTCTTAGTCATGTCTTTTGGATTGACTAATTGTAAGACCCCAACTTTTATGAATAAAGATGAATTTTTTATAAATATCATTTTTGAATATTAAGGAGTGAATTTGATATAATGTTATAGTTGTGGGTAATATTTATAATGTTAAAGTACGCAAGTTGTTTTATTATATTCGATTGGTCATAGAATATTCATTTTAACATAGAATATTCATACGATGGCATAATCATTGGTGGACCCCGTAACAGAATTATTGTCAGAGTTAGAAAACGACAAAAATATCTTTTTATAAAAATAACGCCTAAAGTTTTACTGTTAACTATTGAAATACCCGGTGTTAAATGTATACTAATACGCGTGGTTGCATAGTAGCATACGGTATTGATTATTGATGCTTACGTGAGAAGTCACTCAGTTATATTCAATTATTGCTATGGTAATTGTTGCATAGTATCTCACGTTATGTAATTCAATTATTGTCAACATTTTATATTATTAAATCAATAATTGAGATGATAAATTATTCATATTATTATCGGTATAATTAACAATGTCTAGAAAGTTCTGTCGAGAAAAGGGGTTTGGTCACCTAATTGCTCGCCAACAGGGAGAAATCTTTATCGAAAAGCCCCCTTTTTCCTGGGAACGATATGGTTGTTAATATTGCGAGTTATAATAATATGAATAAATGTTGTTCAAAATATTGAGGGGATTTTTATTAAGTATTTGTTGTAAATTTTGCTTATTATTTGGATCCCCATTTACCCATTTTCCAAAATATCGGTAGAAAGTTTTTCATTATAAGAGGTGGAGCCCACATATGATGATGACATGTGGGGCCCACGTATGTTGAAAGAAAAATGAGGTGGGGGAAAAGTTGTTGGTCACGGGGGGAGTATAATTAGTATGATTATATATATTTATATATATAATAAGTTTTATTTTTTATGAAAAATAGAATATATATTATATTTTATTATGCATAGTGTTTGCATAGTAAGAAATTTGATATTCAGAAACCATCCATGATTTTTATATTGCACCAGTGATTCCTTCCCCTACTGTGCATATAAATAGTACCTCTTCCATTCTCCTATAAATAAGATGCTTAGTTAGAATTGAAAATCACACCAAAATCAGAGAATTCTTCTTCTATAATATTATGCGTATTTCTTTAGAGTTTTAAGAAGCTTTGAGCATAGAAAACAGTGAAAGTTTTCTTCAAGAATATCCACGCTATACTACTTGAAATACTCTTCTTTTTAAGGTAAGAGATATTATTTTTATTCAGTATTCATATGAAATAATATTTTCTTCCATACTCTGTAGTATGTAAGTAATATTATTTCATTTCAGATTCCGAATTCTATACTCCTTTTGTTAAAGTTTTGCCTTCTATACTCCATGAAATTAGTAGAATATCCTTGATATTTGCGCTTCATCTAGATTCTTTTCATGGAAATATTATTCTGAGCATTCTTGATAAGTTTTAACTTTTTCATGTCGGAGTACTATTTACGGGGTTACAATTCCCAAAGTTACTATTCATGGGGTATTATTCACTCAGTTACTATTCACCCAGGGTACTATTCATGACAATAATTGATTCCTTTTCGGTCCAAATCATTTTTGATACAATATTATTCTTGAATTTTACTCCATAAAGCAGTATCATGTTGACATTTTGGACATTATTGAATTCTAGATAAATTAAATTATAAATCTTTAAAAATTTATCCTTTGCTTTATTTTAATTGAATTCTTATATCATTGTCATCATCCTCATGCTTATATTGTTATGAAAGTCATTTTTGGCCCGTAGTGCATAAATGGACTTGGTATGATTATGATCTGGTTGTTAATATTGCGAGTTATAATAATATGAATAAATGTTGTTAAAAATATTGAGGGAATTTTTATTAAGTATTTGCTTTAAATTTTGCTTAATATTTGGACCCCCATTTACCCATTTTCCAAAATATCGGTAGAAAGTTTTTCATTATAAGAGGTGGAGCCCACACGTGATGATGACATGTGGGGCCCACGTGTGTTGAAAGAAAAATGGGGTGGGGAAAAGTTGTTGGTCACGGGGGAGTATAATTAGTATGTTTATATATATATATAATAAGTGTTATTTTTTATGAAAAATAGAATATATTTTATTTTATTATGCATAGTGTTTGCATAGTGCCTGCATAGTGTTTGCATAGTAAGAAATTTGAAATTCAGAAACCATCCGTGATTTTCATATTGCACGCGTGATTCCTTTTCCTACTGTGCATATAAATAACACCTCTTTCATTATCCTAAAAATAGGATGCTTAGTTAGAATTGAAAATCACACCAGAATCATAGAATTCTTCTTCTATAATATTGAGCGTATTTCTTTAGAGTTTTAAGAAGTTTTGAGCGAAGAAAACAGTGAAAGTTTCTTCAAGAATATCCACGCTATACCAGTTGGAATACTCTTCTTTTTAAGGTAAGGGATATTATTTTTATTCATTATTCATATAAAATAATATTTTCTTCCATACTCTATAGTATGTATGTAATATTATTTCATTTCAGATTCCGAATTCTATACTCCTTTTGTTAAAGTTTTGCCTTCTATACACCATGGAATTAGTAGAATATCCTTGATATTTGCGCTTCATTCAGTATCATTTAATGGAAATATTATTTTGAGCATTCTTGATAAGTTTTAACTTTTTCATGCTGGAGTACTATTTACGGGGTATTATTCACTCGGTTACTATTCACTCGAGGTACTATTCATGACAAAAATTGATTCCTTTTTGGTCCAAATCATTTTTGATACAATATTATTCTTGAATTTTACTCCACAAAGCAGTATCATGTTGACAATTTGGACATTATTTAATTCTAGATAAATTAAATTATAAATCTTTAAAAATTTATCCTTTGCTTTCTTTAAATTGAATTCTTATATCATTGTCATCATTCTCATGCTTATACTGTTATGAAAGTCATCTTTGGCCCGTAGTGAATAGATGAACTTGGTATGATTATGACCAGGGATTTTTCGTTATAATCATGACTGTAATGTTACAAATGATGTGGTAAAAGTCCTCATTGGCTCGTAGTGCATTGATGGACAGTTGTTGGCATGATCATGACCATTGATGAAAACACGAATATCCTTGGCCCGTAGTGCATGGATAATTTGTGGTTGTGATACTAATGAATATCCTTAGCCGTAGTGCAGGGGTGATTCGATGATGTGGATTATTTATTAAGCTGAGTCTCAGCGATAGAATTGATGATAAACTTTTCAAATCATAGAAGATAGTAGATTTCATGCTCTACTTGACTCTTCTAATGGATTGCTTGTTCCGCTACAGTTAAACATGATGTCTATTGTATTTTATCAGTTTAACACTGTTGAATGCTAACAATAATTTATTCTGCATTATCTTAGTCATAATATTTCTTACTGAGCTAGTTGAGCTCACCCTTTACTTTCATTGTTCTCTTCAGGAAATGAGAATATAGGTGGGACTAGTCGGGGAACAGAGTGACGGTCCAGATATTTACATTAGTAGTTCTCACTATTTTGTGAAATAGTGTGAAAATAAATGTAATAATATTTAATTTGAGTTTGGATAATGTCTAGAAGATAATATTCGTGTAAAAACTCTCAGCTACGCTTTTGGTCATATTGTATAATTAAGTTTATATTTGAATTTTGTACCATGTATTTGGAGACTCAGAATGGGTGATGTATACCTATTTTGGGGGCGTCAGACTAATGCTCCTGCTGCTTTCATGGATATGATGAACCGTTTGTTCAAGGAATATTTAGATCAATTCGTTGTTGTATTTATTGATGACATCATCATCTATTCCAAAAGTCGTGAAGATCATGAGCACCATTTGAAGTTGGTACTTCAAAGGCTTCGTGACAACAAGCTATATGTCAAGCTAAAGAAATGCGAGTTCTGGCTTGAGGAAGTAGCATTCTTTGGGCACGTGGTGTCAAAACATGGAGTATCTGTTGACCCGGTGAAGATTTAAGCAATCCAAAGTTTGGAGCAACCAAAGTCAGTGACCAAAGTACGTAGCTTTCTAGGCTTAGCTGGTTATTATCGGAGATTCATGGAAGGATTTTCTCAAATCGCTACTCCATTAACTTAGCTAACTCAGAAACATACAAAATTCGTATGGAGCGAGGAATGAAAGAAGAGTTTCAAAGAGCTTAAGAGGAGACTCATTTCGGCACCTGTTCTGATAATACCATCTGGTTCGGATAGATTTGTTATATACAGTGATGCTTCAGGTAAAGAGTTAGGATGTGTTCTCATGCAACATGGGAAAGTCATAGCCTATGCCTCGCGACAACTCAAAGAATATGAGAGGAATTATCCTACTCATGATCTGGAGTTGGCAACAGTCTTTTTTGTGTTGAAAATCTGGAGACACTACCTGTATGGGGAAAAAGTGGAGATTTATACGGATCATAAAAGTCTCAAATATTTCTTCACCCAAAAGGAACTCAACATGCGGCAATGACGTTGGCTCGAGCTGTTGAAAGAGTACGACCATACCATTCAATATCATCTTGCAAAAGCAAACGTTGTAGCTGACGCATTGAGTAGAAGATCGTATGCGGGTACGAGTGCGATGTTGTTAACAAAAAGATCCATTTTGTACGACTTACAAAGGATGGAGATAGAGTTAAAGGCTCCAAGTACCCACGTGATGATTTCAAACATAGGAATAAAACCGAATTTAATCGATAAATTTAAAGCTACTCAAGCCATAGACCCAGAGATGATACGTATGAAGAAGTAAGTATAAGAAGGTGTTATTCCAGAAGCAAGAATCGATGAAGAAGAAGTACTTCGAGTCAACTCCAGACATTGAATTCCTAACGATTTTGACTTGAAGCATTGAATCATGATGGAGGCACACAACACACCGTTTGCAATCCATTCTGGGAGTACAAAAATGTATCATAATCTTCGACATACATTTTGGTGGAGTAATATGAAGAGAGAGATCGCGGAGTTTATCTTATGGTATTTAACTTATAAACGTGTAAAGGCGGAGCATCAAGTGCCAAAAGGTCCATTGCAACCACAAGATTGACAAAAGATCCAAATGATTTGGTAACATATTCAAACCTCAAAAGATCGACAAAAGAATTATGCAGATCTTCATCGAAAGGACGTGAAATTTAATATTAGGGATCATGTATTATTACGTATTGCTCCATGGAAGGGAGTTACAAGATTTGGGAAGAGAGGAAAGCTCAATCCATAATTTGTTGGTCCATTTGAGATTCTTGACCGAATAGGAAATGTGGCCTATAGACTCACATTACCTCCAAGTATGTCTCGTGTTCATAATGTTTTTCATATATCTATGCTTCGTAAATATGTGAAAGACCCAAACCACATTATTACGTTAGAACCAGACGAGATAGCCAAAGATTTAACGTACAAGGAGGTACCTGTCATGATCTTTGATAGGAAAGAGCATGTCCTACGGACAAAGGTTATACCATAAGTCAAGGTTTTGTGGAGGAACCATGCTATAGAGGAAATGACCTGGGAGTTGGAATCAGAAATGAAAGCGCGGTACCCTCTCCTTTTCGAAACATCAGGTACGTACGTCAATTTTGAGGACGAAATTTCATAAGGAGGGGAGGTTGTAAGACCCCAACTTATTATAAATAAAATTGAATTTCCTCTATTCTTTATCTTGAAATAATAAGGAGTTAATTTGATATAATGCTTTGGTTATGAGTGAAATGTGCAAAATTTTGCAAAATAAGCAACTGGTTATAAAATATTCATTATTGTTGGGGAATATTCGTTTAGACGTGGAATATTCTTGCTGTCGGGGAATATTCGTTTGACTGCACAGCCATTTGTGGGCCCCATAACGAAAAACGGTTGGATGAAGAAAACGACAAGTTTGAGTTTTTATAAATAACAGCGTAATTGTTACCGTTAACACTGTTAGATTACTTGGTGGTTAAAATATAGTAATACGTATAGTAGCACATGGTATTGCACAATATTTTTGAATTATTGATTCTTACGTAAGAAGGCACAACTCAATAATTGTTACAGTAATTACTGTTTAATATTTTATTTTATTTATTCAATAATTGCTAAGTTGATATTTTATATTATTTTTGTTTCAATAATTGTCATTGCATAGTATTTTCCATTATCAGATCAATAATTCATATTATTTGAATAATATTATTAGATATAATTATTGACAATGTCTAAGGAAGTTTTGTCTAGGAAAGGGGTTTGGTCACCTAATTGCGCGCTAGTAAGGAGAAATCTTTATCGGAAAGCCCCCTCTTTCCTGGGAACGACCTGGTTGTCATAATTGTGATTCTGTAATATTATTTGTAATAATTAATTATTGATTTATATGATAAAAAAATATTTATTTTATGTGGACATAAATGATGGATAGGAAAATATTTATTTTGTGTGGATATAAACGAAGTAATTAATGCTGAGGTGTTTTATCAGTATTTTGTCAGAATAGAGGTGTTGAAAATCGTCCGTATGTGGAATTCGGTCATTTTTCATTTGGAATTTGGAAAAACTTTCTTGTACAAAGTTGTAGAGACTTTGATTTCCTATAGAATGAACATAAAATTCGTATATTTCTGATAAAAGGCTATTTATTATGAATTTTTGAAGTTTTAGAAATAAATATTTTTATTTAAAAATATGGTGGGCCCCACTTTTGGTTGGTGTAGAAATTCTAATTTCTGGTTGGCCCCGTTTATGATGGCTGATAATTTGGTCAAATAAATGTGCGTAAAATTTTGTTTTTTTATTTTATTAATTTAGTCTCCTTTGGCATTCTAGAATTTTCCTATAAATAGGTGCTTAGGTTAGAATTGAAATCCACACCAGAAACATAAGTTTTATCTCTCTATATTATATTTTTGTGAGTATTTAGATATTTTGAGAGTTGCTATTCAGTGCAAGTTTCCTTCAGCATTACATCCGATATTCCAGTAAGAAACACTGTTCTTTTGAGGTAAGGGGTGTTATTTTCTTCGTAAATAATATTATTTCTTTCAATATCATTATGCTGAAATATTGGTATGAATTTTATTGTGGAATTTCTAAGATTACTTTACTCAGTATGGAATGCGTCGAGCGAGCACATACGTAAATATAGTGCTCCCGACGATGAAATATGTTGTTCTAAGTGATAAAACATAAATATGCATGCTAATAGACATGTCATATAACGAAGATTACTTTACTCAGTATGGAATGCCTTAACATGATTTTTTGAAAGAAAACTTAAAGTTTTTGAGAAACGGAAGTTCATGAATTTGGTGTCCGTTGAGTTCTAACCTTGGACCCTATGTAAACATATTAATGGACATGAAATGTAGTTTTAAAGTTACCTTGCATATACTAGATTGATATAGCTTGGTTTAAAGTGTTTTGAAAGAAAAACTTGGAGTTTTGAAAATGAAACTTAACAAACTTTGTGTCTTTTAAGTTTCGACTTTGGGAACATGTGAATGTGGCCTAGTTATGTGCGTGGATGGATAAGGAATGTAATTTCAAGATATATTACACATAAAAGGTTTTCAAGCTTGGTTTAGTATATGTTTCAAAGAGAAATTTAAAAGTTTTAGAAACTAACTTTGATGAGCATTGTATTACTTGCATTATGACCTTATAAGCAAGCATGATAGAGTTGTTTAGGCCTTTGAACATGAAAGATACGTGCACTCAACTAGTAAAGCATGACATAAGTTATTTAAGCATGTGTTAAAAGTATGAACTATGCTATGTCTATGTAAATGGGATAGATACATGTGAACATGCGTATTAAAGGCTTGTTAGTACCAATATAAGGTTTAAAAGCTTATAAACATTGAACCTTTGTTAAAAGAAGTTGTTAAGCCTTGTTGATGTAAATAATTCAACATAGAACTATGTAATTCAAATCTAAATGATTTAAAATGTGAACTTGAAGAACTATCAGAACCTACTTGATGTATGTTTACAATACGTATCAGAATACATGTCGTGCTAGGAATTATGTTGGGCAATAAAAAGCCTAAGTTTGGTTCTAGCTGGGAGTAACGCGGCCGCGCCACTCCCAAGCTTAAATGCAGCGTGTCCGCACCGTTCTGCAGAGTGACCAAGAGCAGTTTGTTAACTGCATGGTCTTAAGTTATGGTTATATGTTGTCCTTAAGGACTACAAAATATGAAACAAGATTATTTAGATAAATATGATAGTAGAATGAACTAGTCTCATAGTTATCCTAAGTTCAAGTAAAAATGAAACCAAGTTAGGTAATAATATTTGTTCTTATATTAAGAGCGTATGAAATGTATGACTAATGGGTATGAATCCATGATTATATAACTGTGTAGGAATACACAGAGTGCAGATAATCTTTAAGCAGTTAAGTCGTAGTTGATAAACTACAAATCAGGGAAGTCTTTCAGTTCCTATTTAATATATGAATTCGATAACTGTTAGTTGAGCTATATTATGCTATGCAAATATTGATGTATATATATGAAATGCATATGAGATATGTATGAAATTTGAAAGTTGATCTTTGATGATATGCTTGTGAAGTAAATCTCTATGCCTGTTATGTGAGAAGTAACATGTGTAGTAAAAATTAATTGATTATGAATACATGAACTAAATATGCTATTATATGCTATGTGCTGCATGAAAACTGTTAGAATTCCTGGGCTGTCGAGATCACCTTTGGAAATAACCACTTTTGCAGGTTAAGGACTCACGGTAAAGTTATGTGCTACTTGATTGATAAAGTTCAATATTATCGAAGGAGATTGATTTATTATTTAAATAGATGCTCTTGAACCAGGTTTAGGTTCTAATAGATGAACATGATAGTAGTTTACGATGTGTAATACATGTTAAGTTTTAAAGTTGTACTAGGCGGTACTTAGAGGAATTCGAATTGAGATGTAAAAATTTATACAATAATTGAATAGAATGAATCATAGCATAATTTGATTAAGGGATTTGTAATTAATTCAATTTAAGAAATCAATAAAAGATTTTTCAAAGGAGATTGAAAAAGTTCAAAGTATTCCGCATATTTTTATAACATCGAAAATGATATAAGACATGAATGGTAAATGACCAAGATTTGAACTTATAAAAGTTTGGGGTCATTACATAGATCCTGGAAATGGAAAGAATTTATATTCTAAATTTTAATAAGTAAAGTTATATTCATTAAGTTATGAATAAAGGATATATAAAGTTTGACAATAGTAGTATCGTGGCGGACCAAATCCGAGGTTTAAGGGGACCTAGATATGGGGGCGTCCACAATACGCAAGATCGCAGGTCGCCGCCAGCCTAAAATTGGTATTTAAGCACCCTACCGGCCAATCAGTGACAACATCGCGTGTACTGCAAAGACACCAGCCTTTATAAACCTGGCGCGCAGTTACCACCTATGGTCTTTTTCTTGACACGCTACCGCAACACCGTTCTAAGGCTTAAACTTGGTGCTACAGCGCCGGCTCTGGTGCCCAGGCAGAAATTAGGTCTTCATGACCTAAGAAGTGAAGGAAATCGAATTTGATCATTAAGCAGCAGCCTCCAACTTCTCCAGAGAATAGATTAGGAGTAGTTCTTGAGTTTCTTAGCTAGAAGAGATAGAAGTTGGTCTTCAAGGGAGAAAAGCTGATTGCATCCTTCATAGCTCGGACTCTACACGGGGAAGAGAAGACTTGGAGCCAGAAAACTTCACAAAATGAGTTTTATTTATCCAAATCTTTCATTCATTAGTGTATTTTTGAGCATGTTGAACATTTTGAAAATGTGTATTAGTCCTATAGTTATAAACTAATTACATTTCTAGGATTGCAATGTAACCTATTGTTTAGCTTAATTATCTTTCTCTCCTATTTATTATAATGAATCATTTTGGAATGGGTTGTTGTATTTCATGCTTATTTATTGATTGCTTGACAAAGAAATTAATATATGTATTAATGGATATTGAAAAATGGATATTAATATCTAACCTTAAAATACAAGAACACTTGTTATGACCAAGCTTATGGGAATGTGAGCATAAATTGCATAATAGGATAGACATATCTCTATTTGCCCTATGTAACCATTGAGATTAAGCTTAATGACCCTAGTCTAGTTATTTTCACCATGGAAATATTGTGATTCATCTAGCTAGGGATGTACATTTGACCATCGAAAGAGGCTTATGTGAATTTACTGTTCTCGGTTAACCATTCCTATGATTTGTTTGTAATGTGGATAGTTAGGAGATTAGGTGACGCATTAGGGAAGTTGTGATCCAAGCTTGACTTACATGTGCAACTCACTCTCTTATTTTTACCGTCTTTAAGCATATAGTTTATAACACACCTTCTTCAATCACTTGTTTAGATACAACTGTATTGAACCAATTTTAGTATTTGACTAACTTTAACACTTTGTCCTCGTGGGTACAAAACTCTACTTTTCTCTATATTACTTGTTAGACCGTGTATTCTTGCGCGTATTTTATTAATCGTGAAAACGACCAACAATTTACTTATGTGAATGTTATGTAGTTTAAGAACATTTTATTTAAACCAAAGTATTAAAACAAATTTCAGGAAATATTAAAACAAGCAGAAAATAAATGGTATGTGTAATAGATAACAAAAGTTTTGTTTATCCCCAACAGAGAGGGACAAGTTGCTTCTTGATGGGCTCAAATTCCTAAACTTTTAGATTTATTAAAATTATGTTTTTGTACGTAAGCCAAAGATATACAACTCTAAAACCAATAATCAACAGTCCATCTTTGTACGTAAGCCAAAGATATACAACTATAAAACTAATAATCAACAATCCGTCTTTCCACGTAAGCCAAAGATATACAACTGTAAAACCAATAATCAACAGTCCATCTATGCACGTAAGCCAAAGATGACTTTCATCACAATATAAGCATGAGGATGATGACAATGATATAAGCATTAATCAAACAAAATCAATGATAAATATGAAAGACTTTAAATTTATCCAGAGTTTAAAAATATCCAAATTGTCAACATGATACTGCTTTGTGGAGTAAAATTCAAGAATAATATTCATGTACCAAAAATAATTTGGACAGAAAAGAAATATATTTTTTGGGTAAATAGTACCCCGTGAATAGTAACTCATGAATAGTACTCCGTATTCGTACATAGTAACGTATACATAAATAATGTCATATATGCAAATAGTGCCATATACATGAATAGTGTCGTATACGTGAATAGTGTCGTATACGTGAATAGTAACCCCGACACAAAAAGATAAAGTTTCACAATGAAATCCATATCAATATTTATAACACCTTAATCCAAATGTTATAAATCACTTAATAATCACATAATCTAATATTATTAATATTACCACAATATTTTAATCATTTCTTAAACTTATAAATAATTTATTTTAATTATTTACACTTTACAAATTAATGCATTTAATCATCCTAAAATGTCAAACTCATAAGATTTCATCACCAATAACCAAAACACTCATCAAAAATCTGCATATACCTTATATAGGATTCTCAAGCCATAAAATCCTATTTTCCAATTTTCTTACTTCACATAACCTATTTAATTCATTTACTCATAATTAGTCCATTTTCATGAAAAATACCATACCAGTATAAACAAATTTTCTTTTCTGAGATTTAGCAGAATATAGTCCCATATTAAACATATATTTTTCTCAGAATTTTTAAAATTCATTTACTATTTTTCATATGACTAAAACTGTCGAATATTTAGACATTTATCAAAAATTGTACTTTTGTCAAAAAATTCTGAAATTTACAAGGTATACTAATGTTATATAGATGTACTCCCAATAAAAATTTCACCAATTTTGGAGTTAATCACAAGGAGTTATAAGGGTTTACTTTTAAAATAGTCTTTTCCCATAAAATTCATAACTCCTAATCTATACATCCAAAAATCGCCATTTTTGGACACAATCTAGAAAACGCATCAAATTATCATTTCAATTTTTTTCAAAATTTTTGAGGGTCAAAAAATTTACGAAATTGCCCCTGTCAGAAACCCCTTAATTACAACGGTTGAACGAAAATAATATTCCTAATGAATATTGAACGAAAATAATATTTCTTACGAATATAAAACGAATATAATGAATATTGAACGATAATAATATTTATACGAATACGAAAAATAATATCTGTTCAGAATATAAAAATAATAACCCTTACCTCAGAAGAAGATTGGATACTGGAGTAGTGAAGTAGCAGACTACTCTTCTTCTTTCTCTCTATAGCTTCTCTCTCTATAGCTTCTATATCTATAATTGCTCTTGTGAGACTTAGTGAATTGGTGAGAAATGAAGGAATAATGAGCTTCTATTTATAGGAAAACATAGTTTCAATAATTGCACATTTTGGGGCTTGAAATAATACAGTATGATACCTTCCTCTTTTTCTTCATTTTTAATTTAGTCCCACAAGTATTATCAAACTTGCACCACCTCCCCTAATAGTAAATCACATGAATCAATAGTAAATCATGTGACTCATAAGTTCTAAACATGTGAAAAAATTAATTACAGTATAGTACCTTCAACTATACCTCTATTTTTAATTTAGTCATGTAGGTATTATCAATCTTGCACCAACTCCCCTAATAGTAAATCATGTGAATCAATAGTACACACATGTGAACACGTAATATAAACATGTGAATTAATAGCAATTAATTGCACATTTATCCGATTAATTACCTGATTGGTCAATATAACTTCCAGACATTAATTATCATCGAAATAAATGTCAATTTTTCACTAACACCAATAATCCCAACAAAATGGAACTATCAATTTCATCTTTAATCAGCACGAACTTATTCATCATTAATATTATAACTCACAATATTTAACAACCAGGTCGTTCATAGGAAAGAGGGGGCTTTCTGATAAGGATTTCTCCCTATTGGCGCGTAATTAGATTACCTAACCTCTCCTTGATAGAACTTCTAGACATTGTCAATATTGCAAATAATAATATGAATAACTGTGTCATCTCAATTATTGATTTAATATTATAAAATATTGTGACAATAATTGAATAAAATTGAGTGACTTCTCATGTAAGCATCAATAATCAGTACCATGTGCTACTATGCAACCACACATATTACTATACTTTTATCACCGATTATTTTATAACAACTTGTTTACTTTGAAAATTTTTCACATATCACCCTTAACTTTAACCTTTTATCAATTTAACAAATTACTAAATAAAATAATTATAAGAAAATTGAATACTTTTATTTCATAAAATTCAAGGTCTCACAATTAGTAGATATAAATACTATCTATTGTAAAGCCCTATGTAACCAAGAATCATCAATAAACAACAAGCCGCCTGTAGATTATCCAAATTGGGGAACCACGTAAATCTCTTATGTTATTCTTAATTCTCTATTGTTTGCGTGCGTATGTGTGCTCCTATATTCTAACTTATATATATATATATATAAATTGTCATTGCAAGTTATTTTTCCTCATGTTATTTTGCGCCCTTGTCATATATTCATTCCCTTTAAGGAAAAGGAAGAAGTATGTACTTATCATCTCCATTAAACATCTATATTTTTATGTGCTTTCTGTATAATGGCATAACACCTATCTGTAGAAAGTTAATTAATATTGAACATTAGGCCCCTGGCCAGTTGTTTATGATCATCTTAGGTAGCCAGCCTAATTTTTTGAAACTTTGCAGGAAAGTTGGACACAAGAACGTAGTGCAATTTATTGGTGCTTGTACAAGACCTCCAAACCTATTTATAGTGACTGGTACTTCATAAACACTTTCCTCTTACATGCCATCTAATGTCGTATATACTACCTTTAATTTGTTTTTCCACCATTCCCTCCTTGACGTGTTATATTGTTCTCTTTTTTGTAACATAGATGCCTTACTTGTTTATTTATTCTTTATTTAGGCTACTATTCCAGAATTTATGTTTATTGGAAGTATGTATGACTTTCTGCATAAGCAAAATGGATTCTTCAAGCTCCCAACAATGCTCTAAGTAGCTATTGATGTTTCAAAGGGAATGAACTATTTGCACCAAAATAATATAATCCACAGGGACCTCAAGGCTGCCAATCTTTTGATGGATGAAAATGAAGTAAGAAAATTCAATTTTCTTGTATGGCTTGTTTGTTTGACCATTTATTCCTTGATTTATTTGTTATAATTGGTGTTTGTGCTGAATTCTTATAGCACGACTCTTATTGTTGTTTTGTTAGTTATTTTATATGAAAGTAATTCTTATTTTCTAACCTTCTGGTACGATCTACCCCAAGACTAGAATTTGATAGCATGTCCCTCTTATGCAGTATTGAATGCCATATATATGTTAGTTTAACCTGGTATATATGATCACAATATCCATGAACATTTATTTTGTTCTCAACTTAAAAATAAACATAACTCTGACTTGGAGTACATTTTGAATATAGTAGGTCCTTAAATTTGTTGGAACTAAAGCATTTCTCTAAATGTTTGTTGGTTACTATTCCCAAGTTAACTAATTGATATTTGCTTGCAGATTACTGATCTAGGTATAGCTAAATGTTTGATTAATGATGGACTACCAAGCTGTTCAAGTTCTCCAGCTAGAATAATGGGAACTTCTGGCTATTTTGCACCTGAGTATGCAATTGTTGGAAGATTATGTATTTCTCAAATTAAATACACTTGCACGGATAGGGAAAAAGAGAAATATGATCTAATAATATGAAATTAGATCATTGTAACACTTCCACAAATTCTTTTTGTAATATTACATATTATTATATTCGATTTAAAATATTTCTTTTTCTTTTTGTAATATTATTTTCTCCTTATGATTGATGTTTGGAAATACAAGCTCTAAATCATTCACTAATTGTGAGTAATTCTTCTTATGTAACTCTTGGGAAATAATAAATCATGCTGATAAATCAAAATATATAAACAAAAGTAAATAGTTTTGCCATTACATAATCATAAAAACACATATTAAGATAACTTCAAACACCCAATTTTTCTTGACCAAAATTTTTTAGTGGTTCTGCTTATCATGATTGGTCATCATATTGCATATTGAACACTTTCTCAATTATTTATGACTTGCAGCCTCTTCGATCCCACTCTTTATTTTTGTAGCTTTTTTTTGCCCCTTTGTTTGCGAACAAATAGGATCCAATAATGGCTCATCTTCAACGGGCTGGTCATCATCTTCTCGAATATTAGGAACCTCTTTTACACTGATTTCATCAGGGTCAAATTTCCCAATGATGGGTTGATTGTCAATGCACAATTGTACGACATGCTTAAAACCATTAATTGAGCATGATCCTATAGAAGCTAATCGCAAAAGCAAAGACACCAAATAATTGTAATGCATCGTCTGAGATTCCTCGTAGTTGGACATTTTAGTCAAAATCTTTAGTAATTCAGCATTCACTTTATTACCATCTCTACACCACCGCCTTAAAAATATTTATCAGGTATCTTTTTTGTACTTTTGGAAATCATATGCCTTATAATTTACAAAGCATACCAGAATGTTCAAATTTTTGGCAATTACAATTTATATCTCCAGTTTGAACATTACTGAGAACAGTCAGGTACCTATTTGATTCTTTGTTATCGCTTGCCTTGCACAATGCATACGACTTCATATCCGATGTTGTTAGATGTTGAAGCTTTTGCATTACGTACTTATGAGATTTTATTATCTCAATCTGAAAGCGTTCGAACATTTCCTTTGTATAAACATTTACTCCATATGTTTCCTATGGTGATTCAAGAGTCATATTTTGGGTGTGATGACAAGTTACGTAGTCAGCTTTTCTCTCTCATAACTTAATTCTCAAGTGCTTTTTGTGTATTTATGATAAATTCCTTGGTACTCATTGTCGCATTCACATAGTCATCAAATAAACTATTCATTCCCTCACTCCTGGATGTAGTCGTCATTCCTGCTGCAAAAAAAATATTTATGTACGCCTTGATCCATTTGTGTTTAACCTCATAAAGTGATTGGAGCCAATTATGGTCATGCAGTTGGTAATCTATCATTAACTTTTTCCATCGTTCCTCAAAATTTGCAATAGTCAAAGATTTATACACACAACAGTTAAAATCATGTTTAAATGTTGGGTACAGTTCATACAATTTATGTAATTTTTCTGGAAATTTGTTGCTAATATGTCATGTGCAAAGTGCATGGTGTGTTTCTGGAAGAACCTTTGCAATCACATTGCTCATAGCTTTGTCCTGATCAGTGATAATGATAATCGGTGCCTTGTTGTTCATCGCTTGAAGCCAAGTTTCAAAAACCCATATAAAAGTATCCTCTGTTTTGTCCTAAATCAGTGCAAAACCAAACAAGATGGAATGATAATGATGATTTACCCCCGTGAACAGAACAAACGACATAGAATACTTGTTCGTTCGATAATTTGTATCTAATGTCACTACATCCCCAAAATTTTTGTAAGTTATCATCGATCAATAATCTATCCACAAGATGCATTCGATGCGATTATCTTCATCTCACTTGATATCGTAAAAAAATAGAGGATTTTCTGCCGAGAGTTTTTTCAGGTACTGTAATGCTACTTGAGCATCATTTGAATCTATTGTGTCACGTCTTATATCTCGTACAACATTCTGAATATCTTTATAACTTAAACTGACATTTTCCACCCCTCCTCCTATTTCACTAAATACATTCATCATTTTACTTGGCCCAACTCCAGCCCTTGTGAATGTTCCGATTAAACTTCAAGCAACAAGAGTTATATTTTTCTGTCTTTAAAGAAAAATTTTCTTACTCGGAGTCACCAAATCATGATTGTGAGTAAGCTCAATTTTTGAAACTTTCCAGGTATCTTCTTTCTTTAGATGAACAACAAACATTCTAGCTTTTCACATCGTTCGACCTATAGATTCCCTTTTTCTTTTGACCTTACTACCATCAACTTCATCAACATCTTGTTTCTTTCTTTCAATTGGTTTTCTAGCTTTCTTACATGTAAAAAGTCGGTTGGACAAATTGTTAGAGTGAGTATATTTATGAGTTGACCCAATTTTTATTTTAAATCCACTACTACGTGCATATGTTCTATAAAATTCTTTTGCCTCTTGGATAGTAGTAAATATCTGACCCTCATATGGACTTTTTAAAATGTTAATATGCGATTGGTTCATGTTATGAACACCAATATTATCCATGTCAATATTATCATGAGAAGAATTTGAAGAACTTGAATTAAACATATCTTCAGCCATAATTGAAAACTTACCAGGATGATTTTAACCTGCGAAGACTTGCTTGATTAATTGTGTAGTTTTCTTCCTTAATGTCTATTGAAAGCAAGTTTATAATTTTGGTTAATTTGTTTGGGGCAAAAAATAGTAATGTATGATACACTATCTATCTCCAATGTACATAGAGAATTGAATGATTAGAGGGTAGGTTTGTATAATATAATTCCAATATGAAGTCGAATTATGATGTACAAAATTAATATTAACCCTAGTGTTGTGAAGTTAGAATTATGATGAATTAATATGATAATAATTTATTTATCATTTAAAATTCTTTTAATATTTTTTGGAGGATAGGTAAAAGAAATTATGATGAATTAATATGATAATAATATAAGGTTTGTATTTTTTTTAATACTGGAATTTCGTGTGAGTTTTTTTATTTTAGCCTGAAGGCAATCCCATATTTTTTTTCCTTCTGTGATTTAGATTCTGTGATTTGGATTGTATTTTGTTTCCTTCTGTGATTTGGATTATATATTTTTTCCTTATGTGATTTGATTGGAACGCCATTTTGGTATTTTGTTTCCTCATGTGATTTGATTGGAATGCCATATTTGATTGCATGTTGACCGTTCCTTGTTTGATTTCCATATGGGTAGATTGCTCTGTGTTGGTTTATACATCCGCTAGTTCAACTAGTGGAAGGCATCAAACAATTATTTTGCGTTAATGGGACTTCGTGGTAATTTGGGGAGAAATATTTTTTCTGTACCCTCTAGTTGAACTGGCGGACGACGAATTTATTTTTTATGTGTCTGCTAGTTGAACAAGCGGATGGCGTATTTGCCTTTTAAATCCCAGCCCTTAATTTATGTAATGTATGATTATGATGATATTTTCCCATATATATATATATATATATATATATATAGTCTGGATCTTAAACTCACCCCTTATCTAACTCACTTTGAAGCTCACCCTCCTTTAGCGATGGACCCGGCGACGGTTTGGTCATACAACCGTCGTCTATACTTTTAGCGACACTATATGTTGTCCGTCGCTAAAAGTATAGATGACGACTGTATGACCGAACCGTCGTCGGGTCCATCGCTAAATGGGGGGTGAGCTCGGGTGAGTTCGATAAGGGGTGAGCTTAAGATCTGGACCGTATATATATATATATGTATATATATATATACTACTTACTGCTTGTCAATATCTGCTTTATCTGCTTTTGCGATGTAAATCCTTAATATTTCAGTCTGTGGACTAGATTTATCTAAATCTAGCCATATCTAACTTTAACCGGTTCAAAAGTTGCTAAACTGGAACCGTGGAGCTAGAATGACTGAGATTTATTTAAATCTAGTTTTCTTTCTAGTTTTTATAAATATTAATCAATCATGTGAGCCTAGGACCGATGAGGTCTAAGATTCAGCTAATGGGTCTAGATCTGGTTCCCACGATGGACACTTTTCAGCTGTGCAGCCAACTTATAAATTATTTATGGTGTCTGGACTTCCTTGGATGGCTTTCATGCCCATAAGGATCCCGACACTGCCATGTATCTTATTTTCTCAAAGATCTTTCGCATCTCGAAAATTAAAATTAAATCAAGCTGAATAAGGAATAAAATGGAAGTATCGAAGGCCTCAATTACAATTGAGCATAAGGGTTTGAAAACCTATTTTCAAAACATCATTGCTATATTTTTCTTAAAGTTGAAATTTTATACAAATCAAACCCTTTGTTATAGGTGCAAATGAGGCATAACACTACTTCCAAATAACTGCATATAGGCCCAATAAACACACACACATACATTCAGATTAATTAGGGAATTGAAAATTTGCGGCAACCGTCCTTTCACAAAAGTCGGGGGGTGGGTGTCTAACACCCCCCCCTGCTTAATCAAGCCCTGGAACTCTATGAATCTCAGTTTCCAAGGCCTATTAAATAGAGTCCAACCATTGGACCTTTGTGTAAACCTTTTCAAAATCAGTTCAATTGGTATAACCATTTCAAATCTACCAACTGGCAACTCTAATTTTCAAATCGTCAACATTTTTATGTTGGACTCTTTTCAAACTTGCCTTTTCAAACAAAACTGAACAAAATAGAGAACATAAAGGATAAGAAAAGAAAAGAGTAAAAATTTTCCCGACGTCGATAGGTGGTGACTCTACTGGGGACAGTAGACGGCTTAAGCCACTTTTCAACCTTTTCAAAAAAACCCCATTTAATCTGTTTGTGTGTGAATGGTGCATTTACATTGAATGGATGTGAATGAATGCTTTATTTATCGCACTTTAGTGCCTCGCAGAATATCTGCATGTGGTATTTGTCAATGTCAGGATTTTTACTGTCCCTTTTCTGTTCTTGTCTTTTGGTGTTCTCATGTTAGGTGAGATTTGTTTGAAAAAATAAGTTGTGAAAAGGTCCATATGTATATGTCGGTTTATTGGATTTATAGGAGTTACCAGTTGGTATTTTTAAATGGTTGCACCAACTCAACCGAGAAAAGGTTTGCACATTGACTGAGATGTGACACTGTTTAACAGGTCTGTGAAACCGAGATTCGTTAGGGTCTCAGGGCTTGATTATGCGGAGGGAAGGTGTTAGGCACCCCCCGACATCCGTGTTACCACGATGACCGCCACTTTTCAGTTAAACTGTTATATGAATATGCATGTGTATGTGTTGGTCAATGTGTAATTATCTGGAAGTAGTGGTATCCCTCGTTTGCACCTATATACAAAGGGTTTGAATTTTGTATAAAAGTTCAGTTTTAACAAGATATAGCAATGATGTTTTGTAAAAGAGGTTTTTCAAACCCTTATACTAAATAGTAATTGAGGCTTTTGATACTTCCATTTTATTATATGTTCGGCTTGATTGCTTTTATTTTCAAGATGCGAGGCATCTTCGAGAAAATAATATACATAGCAGTTTCGAACTCCTTGTGGGCATGAGAGCCATCTAAGGATATTCAAATACCGTGAATAATGTACAAGCTGATTACAACCAAAAATGTCCATCACGGGAATCGAATCTAGATTCAGGAGACTGAATCTATAATCACATGATTCCTAGGCTCACATGATGTAGCAATTTGTATGAAAATGTATAATTATATATATATATATATATATATATATAAGTTGTAAATATATATATATATATATATATATATATATATATATATATATATATATATATATATATAAATGATCAACCACCACTTAAGAAACTCCATGGGGGATTTGAAATGTAAATATATAAAAGTTGTAAATATATATAGAAAGCGATCAACCGCCACTTAAGTAAACTCTAAGCGGACTTAAACATAAATAAAAGTCAGAAATGGCCCGAAGTAAATTCCAGTGCTGACATGTAAATGTAAATATATATATATAAAAAAGCTGTAAATGCACTAGATATATATCGATCCAGGCTCGGTTCGTCAGTTCGGCGATATATATATATATATATATATACATATATTGAAGCAATAAGCAATATAAGAAGGCTTACTATGGACTGCCAAAGAAGACTTAAATAGCTTTAAATGGATGAACACTCGGTTTCCATTGGGAAAATATAGCAAAATATAAGCTCACAAGTGTTTGACATGAGAAAGCACTCAGTTTATAGTGTGTACAGAGCAAAATGGATAGGGCTTCCTCGCCTTTTCTCTATGCAAAATGGCCACCCCAAGCCCTCTATTTATATATGGGGGAGCCGCAGGTGTACCTGCGGCAGCCGAAGATGCAAATTAGAGAAGAGTTAGTATACCAAATTAGACAATTCTAAAATACATAGTTGGGAAGAGTTAGCTCATGCCTTCCTCACTTAGTATAGCTTCCAGTCTCAGATGGCTCCTGATCAGTACCAAATTACCAAGGTCAAGAAATAGTCTAATGAGTCATTTAGAGAATATGCTCAAAGGTGGAGGCGCCTTGGTGCTCAAGTTATTCCTTCTATGATAGAGTCAGAAATGGTGATGACTTTCATACATATACAAGAAGCTCTTTTCTATGAGAGAGTCTTAGCTGGCATTGGCAACCCATTTTTTGAAATGATTAAACATTGAGAGATGGCTGAGATGGGATTAAAGTCGAGAAAAATTCAAGACCTAGCCGCTCTGAAAGCTATTGTTGAGCACATCCAGTCCGGAACTTATGGAAATAACCCCCGGAGGGTCCATGAAAAGAAAGAGGAGGATGTTTCCTTGATACTACGAGGTCAAAAAGGCAGCCAGAACATGCTTATCCAAAGGAGAAACTACTCCCCTTTTCCAGCACTGTCTTCCAACCCCAGATTGCCAAAGGGTGGAGAAGTCCGATGCAATTGAGTGTTCACACCCATAGGGGATTCGCTCGAGAATGTTCTTAATCTTCTGACTACTTAGAAGAAAATTACACATCTTCTTCCACCAGCCAACCTGAAAGGGAAAGGTTACAATGCTACACGGAAGTGTGCTTATCATGCCGGGGCACCGGGACATGACACTCAGGATTGCTAGGCCTTGAAACACAAGATCCATGACTTAATCGACAATAGGGAGATTGTGGTGACTAAACCTGACCAACCTCATGTGCAAGACAACCCTCTTCCTCAACACAAAGAAGAAGAGGTTAATATGATTAATTGGAGCAGTGGACAAAGATCCAATTACATTGTTGAATCTTCCTAGACCAACAAAGACGGTGCTGAAAAATAGGATTACGCATAGTTCCAATTCATGATTGAACAAAAGATTAAGGCTCTTTGTGTTGCCTCCTTTTTAGTCAAACAAAAAGGACTCTAACTCATGCATGCATACATGGGTCAACAAGTAGTACAGAGTAAGAAAAGTATCGATCCACGGAGAAAGGTTTTAAATTTAAACTATCATGCATCAACTATATCACTATTTTTATATGCTTAAACGAATAACTCGACATATGATAGAAATCATTTGAGCGACATTATTACCAAAATCACTATATGTCTATGTGAAATTGCAGCAACAATGAATTAAAATGCAGGATCTTTTCATAACTACATACGGTGAAACAATATATGTCTATCCGATTCACGAATCACAAAGCTTAACAAATCAGCCTCAAGAACATATGCCATTATGATTCAATTCATACTTATATTTCATTTTTCAAATCCATATAAGCATACAAGGTGAATGGTGATCAAACATTCATTCATTACGCTCAATCATAATGGTTATTCCCATGACAAATATAAAACAAAACAATCAGATATATAAATTTAGACTACATATCAAAATCCATTAGAATCCTATAATGGAGTTTAGTTCATTTCTGAACCGAAAGCCATTATGGGATTGAAACAATACATGGAATTAAGCAATGTAAACAAAAGATGTATGAGAAATGATAAAAAAATCTGTTAAACCCAGTTATAGAATCTGTTCCAAGCTTGTTCCAAAACACCAACAATCTCCAGAAATGAAATTAATGATTATTGAATAATAAAGATAAAGAGAGGGTATAGAAATGTATCATATAATACTCAAAACCTCTCTAGCCTAGTTAAAACTTAAGAACCCTAATTAACGTCATAAAACTGATCAAAGACCCTAAAAACAATGTCTGGTACCAAACACATCATTCAGTTGAGCTTAAAGCGCTCAAATTTCAAATTATAAAAAAGTCAACACGACTGACTGAAGAGGACTCGCGCGGCCGCGCAAGATTACAATGCAAAATTAGCGCGGGCGCGCAATAGGTTTGTCTGCCGATGTCTTGGCTCGGGGAGCAAAATTCCTTCTTTGCTGGGGCGCGGTGACGCGATAGTGTAAAACATTCTCTGATTTCATGTGGCACGAGCGCGCGATTTTAGGCTTATTTAGTCGCACGACTACTGCATGCTATCTTGTTGTTGCTGCTTCTTGTTTGTTGTTGTTTGTTCTTCATCCCTTCTGTTCTGCACAACACTCATCCACAACTTCAGTTCCTCACCTGCTCATGTTACTCTTACCATCCCTTTACTAGCTTCATGCCACCATGCCAATCCATGCCATTTCATGCCATAAGAGTTCCAACTACTAGTACTACAAAATTAACATAAAATACAACTAAAACATAGTAAAAACTACTTGAGATGAGCATAATTCTAGTGAGTTGACACCCAATAAGTAGGTATAAAACCTACTTATCAAATACCCCCAAACTTGAACTATTGCTTGCCCTAAAGCAATGCATAGGACAATATACAATGCAATGCAATTACATGATATACAAACTAATATATGATGTAAATGAGTCCCAAGTTGTTCTAGCTAAAATGGAATTCCAATCTAACGTGCCTCAGCGAACTATCTAGATTTAAGAATAAAATGTCAAACTAAGCTATAGACATAATATCAGACACTCAAATAACCCATACTCACTATAAAGATGATGTGTGTGTGTGGTGTTCACCAAAAACTTGACAAAGGCAAAGAATACACATGTTATACTGCTCAAAACAGAAAATTGCAGTTTAAATCAAGATCCATGTATACTAATGTAACAAAAACTACTCTAACACATCAATACAAACTATGGTTCAACAACGGGTTTAAATTTCTTTATTTTTACTCATGAGGGCGATTTTCGCACTTTTTCGCGGTGTTTATTACTATATTTTTTTATACAACGAGTGCGTTTTACGCTCTATCTCGCCCAACCACAAGCTTTAATAATTCAACTTGGGAAGGTTTCAATATAGATTTTTCTCTCTTGTTTTTTTCTATACACAATAAGCATATCCATGTGTTCCCTAAGTTTGATTATCAATGTTTTCATAGCCTAAGTCCACTTTCTACACAATTCTCTTTTTAAAAACTACATTTTCTATTAAGAAATATAAAAACACATTACTCTTATACCAACAAGCATATGTGATCATGTATGTGGTAACCGAAAGCATATAAACAACAAGCATGGATTACATCATGTAACACATTATAGCTAAGCTCATGTTATCCACTAAATTCAAAAATCCTTCAAAATTCCATTTCATCATTGGCTAGACTAAAACTCCATAAAGCTAGATATTTGGGACATACAACTAAACACATAACCAAAACATATAATAACTACTCAAATCCAAATTTTTTTCTGCAATTATTAACTAACACATAAACATACAAAAGCTAAACTAAACATGCAAAAATATGCAAATTAACTACATGCAACTACACTACTACCCAATACCCCCAAACTTAAACTATTCACTGTCCTAATGAATGAAGGTATAGGGTTTAAAAGAACTTCCCTAATGATCAGCTGCACCAACCTCTTTAGGTGGTGAATCTGGCGGTGGAAATGGCTTTGAAGTCCCAAATTGTGGCCACTCGAGCATGGTACCCTGCTGCGCAAAATCCTCTGCTAGATACCTTATCAAACCTGTATCAAACACTACAAAATTATCATACATAGCATCAACCTTCCTCTCTAACCTTCGGAGCTATCGATCATCGGTAGCAACCGTGGCTTAAGTAGAAGGGCATGCTTCATTTGTCCTTGAAGGCTACGGTGATGGTACAGATGATGCAATACGAAGGATGAAACCCTTACCCCTTGGGTGCGGGGTACCTCTTGCACAATCTTTTAATTTTTCTATCATGGCGTGAGTGATATCCTGACTTGGGTATTGCAGTTGTTCATTTATCCACCTAACTCCTTCTCGAGCACACAAATGAGCAATAATCGAGGCATGTGGTATACTTCTTGTAGTGCTCCCCTGCATGTAGCGCAACATGTTCTGATTAAGGAGATGACCAACGTCAATGTATTTTCCTACAATAATCCCCCACAGAATGATTGGTCACTCAGTTGTAATCTCATATTAATGGGGTGATGGCATGAGTTTTGCAGAAACAAAGAGATTCCAAGCCTTGGCATAACGATTGAGAGTTGAAGCCGGAAAGGTCTTGGGCTGATTAGTGCCTGGCTTGTAAGTCCATCGTGTACCCGGTATACACAAATTAGTTATAACCTCATCTAAGTCTGTCTCCATTCGTTCTTCCTCAACCCAATTTATATGTCCAGTTGGAGGGTCGGGTAAATTGAAGACGCCACGAATTACCCTTGGGCGATAGTCTACTTGAACCCCTCGGACAAAAGAAAAGCCACTCATTGTCTCCTTTCCATTCGCATAAAAATCCCTTACAATGGCCATAGGTGCAGCCATGGGTGTAGAGCAGACTCCATGCTAACATCTTTCCCTGATCATGTCTTTCAATTCTCCATCTTGAGCCTCTAGCTTGAAACCCCTCTCTTTAACAAATGATTTAGCCACAATTCTATAATACTCTAACCGGGCATCAAGACTGACAAACTTGGAAAAATCCACAATGTCACCACTCTGGCTACTTATAGAGGATGACTCTAGAGTGCGTGAACGAGCTCTTTTTGGTCCCATTGTTACTGATGAAGAAGAAGAAGAACTTTACTAATGGAATAAAATCTGTAAACTATGACAAATAATAAACACCCCCAAACTTGTTGTTTTCGTACACCCTCTGAAGAAACCCTAGCTTTATCCTTGAAAGATCAGTTGATGAATTTGAACGTGGACAAGAAACTGATGCATAAAATGCGTAATGGGGTGAGGAATTAGAATTTGAAAATGGAACGGTTCGAAGAGGCTAAGAGTCGTGCGTCTGTAGAGAGAAATGGATACGCATGTTGCAAAAGTAACTGATATAAGAAATGGGAGAAGACACATTTTTAAAACAGTTAAAAAAAAATTTGGCTCCGGTCTCGAGCGTGGCCGTGCGATTTTTGAACTGAATAATGGCGCGGGCGCGCGGTTATTATGTTGCACCAAGACACAGTACGGGCGTGCTAAATTTAACTTGCTTAAGGGCACGGCTGCGCGACCCTGCATCTTGACCAAAATGAACTGCATCTTTAAATATAGAAAAATGGCTACTGATAATCTATAATGCACCTGTAGAAACAATAAATATTAGTATAAGATATATGAAGTCTCCAAAATAAAAACATGAACTAATGAATATGCATAAATGACTATCCTAAAACAATGCTTTCTATTGTGACGCCCCCAAAATAGGTCCACACGACCCATTCTGAGTCGCCAGATATCATACTATAAAAATCAAATACAAACTTCATTTATACAACTGTTGAACTATCGTGCAGAATAAGACCACAATTAAACTGTGAGTTTTAATACAAATGTATGTCACTCTCATGGTGCCTTGACCACAACCTTACAATGGTACCTTACATAAAAGTACAGTCCATAACTGTTTTAGAAATTAAAATCTTTGGGAAGTGCTCAAGGAAACCTTCGTACATGGGAGGCCATGCGTCTAGGTTATGATAGATATCATATGTCCACAGAATTATCCTTGGTTGACCCAATAGTCCCCAAAGAAAAATAAGAAGATTGTTATCATCCTCTGTTGTCTCTAAGTGAGAATTGTATTTCAAATAAACTTCAAGATTATATAGGTAGTGCTCGTAGTTATACTCAGCAAGTGGATGTACATAACCCTATCTTATGATAACATGAGGTTGTATGTCATTAGACATCTTGTATGATAGTGGAAAAACACCCTTCTAAAGTTGGCTTCACCTCATCCTATTCGGTTCACCAAAATTAAATATCAAATGACGTATACAATACGACACACTTATCTAAAGTTCTCAATAAAACTATTTCCATACTATTTAGGGAGAGCCTCAACAGCTATAGACCACCGTTTTATTCTCCTGTTACTCCCGCTCGACCCAGCTACACTCTTATTACCTAAAAGGAATTGTGAAACAAAAAGGGTGAGCACAATTAGCCCAGTATAGAATATCATGACTAAAGATAATTTGCATCATCAATATCCTTCATCAGTAATAAATCAGAGATTTAGAGCATGTGGTAGATGATAAAACTTTTCAACCATAGTTGCAGCGGAACGAGCAATCCATTAGAAGAGTCAAATAGACCATCAGATCTATTATCTTCTCCATATTAAAAGTCCACCAATAATGTTTTATCCCTGTAACATCAATCAATAATTCCAGTCCACAATCATATAAATAACTCATAATCATAATACTGATTCTAAATTCTTCTTCGCACCCAGGAAAAAGATAATTTTCATCACCTATCTTCACCTGAAACATCAAAAATCATGGTTATACCAAATCACAATTCTTGCTCATAATCATACTAATAAATTCAACTTTGCACTACAGACCAAAGACATACAACTATATTATAGAAGAGTCAAGTAGAGCATGATATCTACTATCTTCTATGAATTAAAAGTGTATTATCAATATGTTATCTCTGAGACTCAGCTTAATAAATAATTCACATCATTGAATCATCCCTGCACTACAGCCAAGGATATTCACTAGTATTACGTCCACGAATTATCTATGCACTACGTGCCAAGGATATTCGTGTTTTCAACAATGGTCATTATTATACCGAATAATCCCTGGTTATAATCATACCAACAACTGTCCATCAATGTACGTAAGCCAAAGATACACAATTGTAAAATAAATAATCAACATGCCATCTTTGCACGTAAGCCAAAGATATACAACTATAAAACCAATAATCCACAGTCCATCTTTGCACGTAAGCCAAAGATATACAATTGTAAAATCAATAATCAACAGTCCATCTTTGCACGTAAGCCAAAGATATACAACTATAAAACCAATAATCAACCGTCCATCTATGTACGTAAGCCAAAGATATACAATTGTTAAATCAATAATCAACAATCCATCTTTATACATAAGCCAAAGATATACAATTGTAAAATCAATAATCAACAGTCCATCTTTGCACGTAAGCCAAAGATATACAACTATAAAACCAATAATCAACAGTCCATCTTTGCACGTAAGCCAAAGATATATAATTATAAAATCAATAATCAACTGTCCATCTTTGCACGTAAGCCAAAGATATACAACCATAAAACCAATAATCAACAGTCCATCTTTGCACGTAAGCCAAAGATATATTGAAAAATCAATAATCGACAGTCCATCTTTGCACGTAAGCCAAAGATGACTTTCATCACAATATAAGCATGAGGATGATGACAATGATATAAGCATTAATCAAACGAAAACAAGGATAAATATTAAAGACTTTAAATTTATCCAAATATTATCAATCACTTAATAAACTCATAATCTAATATTATTAATATTATAACAATATTTTAATCACTTCTTAAACTTATCAACAATTTATTTTAATTGTTTACACTTTACCAAATAATGCATTTAATCATTCAAAAATGCCATACACATAAGATTTCATCACCAATGATCAAATCCCTCATCAAAAATCTACACATACCTTATATAGGATTCCCAAGCCATAAAATCCTATTTTCCAATTTTGTTACTTCACATAACATATTAAATTCATTTACTCATAACTAGTTCATTTTCATGAAAATTACCAAATCAGTCCCAAAAATATTTCTTTTCTGGGATTTAGCAGAATATAGTCCCATATTGAACATATATTTTTCCCGGAATTTTTAAGATTCATTTACTATTTTTCATATGGCCAAAACTGCCGAATATTTAGAAACTTATCATAAATTTTACTTTTGTCCAAAAATTCTGAAATTTTCAGGGTATACTACTGTTATATATATGCACTCCCAATAAAAATTTCACCAATTTTGGAGTTAACCACAAGGAGTTATAAGGGTTTACTTTTAATATAGTCTTTTCCCATAAAATTCATAACTCCTAATCTATACATTCAAAAATCACCATTTTTGGACACAATCTAGAAAACTCATTAAATTATCATTTCAAATTTTTCCAGAATTTCTGAGGGTCAGAAAAATTACTAAACTGCAAATGGATTTTCGTCCGCATTACGGTAATCCATGTAGACGGATCATTTCCACAATTTAATAAGAAATGAATACGAAGGATCATTCACCATGCATGTGATAATCCACATAGACAGGTTATTCCAACAGAATAATAATGAATGGAATAACAGAAGAATTCACTAAGCATGCGATAGACAACATTGACAGGTTATTCCCAACAGAATAATAAAGAATGTAAACAAGTCATGCGTAATCCGCACAGACAAAATATTCCAACAAAATAATAAAGAATGGAACCAGTCAAATACGTAATCCGCATGTACATATGTTATTCCACGAAATAATAAAGAATGGAATAACAACAGAATTCACCAGGCATGAGATAGACCGCACAGGCATGTAATTCCAACAGAATAATAAATAATGGAACCTGATCATGCGTAATACGCACAAACAGGATATTCCAACAAAATAATAAAGAATGGAATAACAGAAGAATTTCACCATGTATGCGGTACTTCGCATAGACAGGTTTTTCCAACATAATAATAAGGAATGGAATAATAATAACTCTCTTCATGAAAATGAAAGAAATAACACCCCTTACTATAATAACAATATCCCTTACCTTAGATGAAAACTGGATACTAGAATAGTGAGGTAGTAGACTTCTCTTTTTCTTTCTCTTTATAATTTCTCTCTATAATAATTGCTCTATAGCTTCGCTATCTATAGTTGCTCTTGCGAGTCTTAGTGAATTGGTGAGAATGAAGGAAGAATGAGCTTCTATTTATAGGAAAACATAGCTTTGATAATTGCACATTTTGGGGATCGAAATATTACAGTATAATACCTTCATCTTTTCCTTCATTTTTAATTTAGTCCTGCAAGTATTATCAAACTTGCACCACCTCCCCTAATAGTATATCATGTGAATCAATAGTTCAATCATGTGACTCAATAGATTTATACAAGTGAAAATACGAATTACAGTATAATACCTTCATCTATACCTCTATTTTTAATTTAGTCATGCAAGTATAATCAATTTTGCACCACCTCCCTTAATAGTACATGCATGTGAATCAATAGTACACACATGTGAACAAATAGTTATAATCATGTGAATTAATAGCAATTAATTGCTCATTTATCCGATTAATTACCCGATTGGTCTGTATAACTTCCAGACATCAATTATTATCGAAATAAATGTCGATTTCAACTAACACTAATAATCCCAACACAATGGAACTATCAATTTTATCTTTAATCAACACGAACTTATTCATCATTAATCTTATAACTCAAAATATTTAACAACCAGATCGTTCTCAGGAAAGAGGGGTCTTTCGGATAAGGATTTCTCCTTATTGGCGCGCAATTAGGTGACCAAACCTCTCCTTGACAGAACTTCTAGACATTGTCAATATTGCAAATAATAATATGAATAACTTCGTCGTCTCAATTATTGATTTAATAATAATAAATATTATGCAGATGATACTGTGATAATAATTAAATCAATAATATGAGAGATATGATGTAGCAATTACTGTAGCAATAATTGAGTATAACTGAGTGATTTATCACATAAGCATCAATAATCAATATCGTGTGCTACTATGCAACCACGCGTATTATTGTACTTTTACTACCGGGTAGTTCAACAGTTTAACGGTAAAACTTTCGCCGTTATTTTTATAAAAAGATATTTCTGTCATTTTCTAACTACGATAATACTTCCGTTGTGGGGTCCACCAATGATTATGTCGTCTTACGAATATTCCCTGACAAAAAGAATATTCCCCGACCAAACGAATATTTTATAACAACTTGCATATTTTGAAAATTTTTCACATATCACCCTTAACATTAACCTTTTATCAATTTAACCATTTACTAAATAGAATAATTATAAGAAAATTGAATACTTTCATTTCATAAAATTCGGGGTCTCACATTTATGCTACTCTTAATCATCATCATATGCACATTCAGCTCCAATAACACTTATACCACACTTGTTATACTATAAAAACTAACATGATAATGAGAAACAAATACGATCTAAAACAGAATTAAACAAAAGGTAAGGATAGAAATAATGGGGTGCCTCCCATCGAGTGCTAAGTTATAGTCAATTAGCTTGACTATCTCTGACTGAATCATGTTAAAGAAAGAATGGAAGTGACTTTCTGCCTGTCAACCTCACCACCATAGTAGTGTTTAAGCCGCTGTCCATTCACTTTGAATAGCTTATTTGGGAATTTGTCGAATACCTCTACTGCACCATGTAGATAAAATGTCTTCACTGTGAATGGCCCTGACCACCTTGATTTGAGCTTCCCAGGAAAAAGTTTAAGTCTTGAATTAAAAAACAGAACTCTTTGTCCCGGTTCGAATACTCTCTCCATAATCTTGCGATCATGCCATCTTTTCACCTTTTCCTTATACATCTTGGAGTTTTCATAAGTCTACAATCTGAATTCCTCAAACTTATTGAGTTAAAGTAGGCATTTTTCACCTGCAGCCTTCAAATCAAAGTTGAGCTTCCTAATTTCTCATTAAGCCTTATGTTGAAGCTCCATGGGTAGGTGACAAGCCTTTCCATAAACTAGCTGAAATGGTGACATACCCAATGGAGTCTTGGAAGCAATCCTATACTCCCATACAACATCATCAAGCTTTAATGACCAATCCTTTCTTGTGGGGTTCACGACTTTTTCCAAAATTCTCTTTACTTCACGATTTGAAACCTTTGCTTGGCCATTAGTTTGAGGATGGTAAGCTGTAGCAATGCGATGATTTACCCCATACTTAGCCAACATAGCTGTAAAATGTTGATTACAGAAATGACTGCCTTCAACACTAATAATAGCCCTTGGAGTCCCAAACCTTGTAAAAATACTTCTATGTAAAAATCTTAGGACCACCTTGGCATCATTAGTTGGAAGAGCTGCCACTTCCACCCACTTCGAAACATAGTCAACTGCTAACAAGATGTATAAATTTTAACATGAAGAAACGAAAGGACCCATGAAATCTATCCCCCAAACATCAAAAATTTCTACCTCGAGAATTGTGTTCAATGGCATCTCATTCCTTTTCGATATATTCCCAACTCTTTGACATTTGTCACATCTCTGGACAAAATCATTAACATCTTTAAAAATCGTTGGCTAGTAGAATCCTGCTTGTAACACTAGAGCCACTGTTCTTTCTCCACTGTAGTGACCTCCATATAATGAAGTGTGGCAATCTTGCAAAATCCCCTCTGTCTCACTATATGGGATACATCTCCTTATCATCTAATCAACACATTATTTGAACAAATACGGTTCATCCCATATAAACCACTTCACGTCATGCAAAAATTTCTTATTTTGATGTCCAACAAAGTCAGAAGGGATTATCCTGCTCATCAAGTAGTTCGCATAGTCTGCAAACCATGGCACTCCCCCTTTCACCACAAATAACTGTTCATTTGGAATGGACTCATTAATCATAATCTTTTCATCTACCTCCCTTCCCGAATTTTCCAGTTGAGATAAGTTGTCCGCCATTTGGTTCTCAGTTCCCTTTTTATCCTTAATCTCCAAATCGAATTCTTGCAACATAAGTATCCACCTAATCAAACGAGGCTTTGCATCCTTCATTGCCACCAAGTATCTTATTGTCGCATGATCTATATATACTATCACCTTAGTTCCAATCAGATACCCCCAAAACTTGTCAAAAGCATACATAACTGCCAATAGTTCCTTCTCTGCGATGGTGTAGTTCAACTAAGCATCAGTAAGGGTCTTGCTCGCATAGTATATCGCATGAAAAATATTTTCCCTTCTCTAGCCTAAAACAGCCCCCATAGCAAACTCACCGGCATCATACATCAACTCGAATGGTAGGTTCCAATCCGATGCTATAATCACTGGTGCCGAAGTTAACTTCCTCTTTAAATGCTCAAATGCAGATAAACAATCCTCATCAAACTTGAATTGTGTATCCTTCTCTAATAGGTTGCAAAGTGGTTTTGTGATTTTAGAGAAGTCTTTAATAAATCTATAGTAGAAGCCTGCATGCCCTAGAAAACTTTGAACACCTTTTACGGAAGTCGGTGGTGGAAAATTCTCAATGGTCTCCAATTTGGCCATGTCCACTTCTAGTCCTTTCTTCGACACCTTATGTCCCAAAATTATTCCTTCTTATAACATAAAATTGCACTTTTTCCCAATTCAACACCAAGTTCGTTTCAACACATCTTCTCAATACCATCACTAAATTTTCCAAACACAAATCAAAAGAATCACCAAATACTAAAAATTCATCCATAAATACCTCCACATTATGCTCTACCATATCCAAAAACATAGCCATCATACATCTCTAAAAAGTAACTAGGGCATTGCACAGACCAAAAGACATCCTTCTGAAGGCGAATGTATCACACTGACATGTAAAAGTTATCTTTTCTTGGTCTTATGGAGCTATCACTAAACCCATCTAATCCATAAGGCAATAAAACTCATGACCCGCTAGTCTATCCAACATCTAATCAATAAATGGCAGTGGGAAGTGATCCTTCCTTGTATCTTTGTTAAGTCTGTGGTAATCCATGTAGACTGTTCACCCCATCACTGTTCTTGTCAGAATAAACTCATTATTTTTAGTGGAGACTACGGTCATATCACCCTTCTTCGGCACACACTGTACCGGGCTCACCCACGAGCTATCTAAAATCGGATAAATGATGTTTGCATCAAGTCATTTCAACACTTCCTTTTTGACCACTTCCTTCATAATTGGATTAAGTATCTTTTGCTACTCAACTGAAGGCTTGTTGTCATCTTCCAGTAGGATCTTGCGCATACAAAAAGATGGACTAATCCCTTTTATATCTGGTATGGTCCATCCAATAGCTGACTTAAACTCTCTAAGGACTCTTAGCAGCTTTTCTTCCTGAAAAGTTGTTAGTGCAGAAGAAATAATCATAGGTAATTTTGAATTATCATTTAAAAATTCATACCTCAAACGCATATATGGAAGTGGTTTCAACTCATGTTCTGGAGGTGTCTCAGGAGATGGCTTTAATTTCACTGATGACTCTCCAACAATCTTTAATGGCTCAACATGAGTCTTAAACTTCATGAACTTTGGAGTTGTGTCAAGTATTTGAACTAACTTAGTAATTTCCTCATCTTTTATTTTTAAACTTCCCACAATAGCATTTCTCAAAGGTTTATGTTCCACCAAGTTCCTTACTTCATCATTCAGTACCTTTCCACCAAATCAACCCTAAAGAATTCCTCTTCATTTGTTGGAAATTTCACTGCCTTGAATACATTGAAAGTGACTTCCTAATCATGAAATCGCATTGTCAATTCCCCTTTCTGAACGTCTACCAAGGTCCTTCTTGTGGCTAGGAATGGTCTTCCAAGAATGATCGGTATACTTTTGTCCTCTTTATAGTCTAATATGATGAAATCAGCCGGGAAGATGAATTTATCTACTTTCACCAGTACATCTTCCACAATACCCCGTGGATAGGTAATAGACCTGTCAGCTAGCTATAAAGAAATATTTTTTGGCCTTGGAGCCAGCAATCCCAATTTATTGAACAATGACAACGACATCAAGTAGATGCTTGCCCCAAGATGGCACAAGCATTTGCTAAAACTCATCTTTCTAATCGTACAAGGTATCGTGAAACTGCCTGGGTCCTTCAGCTTTGGAGGTAATTTGCGTTGAAGAACTGCACTACATTCTTCTGTCAAGGCCACTATTTTAAAATCTTCTAACCTTTAATTCCTTGACAAGATACCCTTCATAAACATTGCATAACTAGGCATCTGTTCCAATGCCTCAACGAAAGGTATGTTAATCTGTAGCTTTTTAAATACCTTCAAAAATTTATTGAACTGTTTGTCTTCCCTCTGCTTCTGTAGTCTCTGTGGATAAGGAAAAGGGGGATGAACAACTGGTATCTTGGTCACTGGCTTCTCAGATGACCCTTTTCTATTCTTAATCATTTTCTGCTATTCTGAACCTTCTTTACCCAAACTCTCCTCAGACAAATTTCCTCATGCAAAAGTGGCGCGGGCGCGCCATGCTGAATTTTTATAGTCTGCTTCCCTGATCGAAGTGTAATTGCCTAATATTGTTCTTTACCCTCCCTTCTTGTATTATCTTCTGTTGTAATTGGCAATGAACCTTGGGGTCTATTGTTAAGCATGCTAGCCATCTGACCCATTTGAGTTTCCAAATTTTTGATAGCCACTGCGTGGCTTTTAATCATCACTTTGGTATTTTCCATATACTTCATAATCATTTCCTCCATCTCTGAGTTCTTCTTTTATTGGGGTGCATATTGGAATGTTTTTTTTGCTGTGAAAATCCAGGGGGGGTAAGGTGGTCATGGTGCAAACTGTTGCTGAGATGGTTGTGCCTGAAATTGATGTTGTGGTTGAAACTTATTTTGTTGATTATTTTGATTATTTGTCCAACTCAAATTTGGATGGTTGCGGTTGTTGGAGTTGTATATATTCTAAACCGGACTTTGATTCTTCTGGTAGTTGCTCATATACTGTACAGACACTGAACTGAGAGCACATTGGTCTGTTGAATGCGACCCTGCACATATCTCACATACGAAAGCAACTGTCCTTTCCATCAAAGAATCAATCTTCTATTCCATTGATGCCATATGAGATGACAACTGAGTGATAGCATCCACCTCTAATAATCCTGCAACTTTGGGTTGTGGCATTCTAGCTGTAGGATTTTGAAAATCATTAGCTATCATAGTCTTTATAAGATTGTAAGCCTCTTTATAGCTCTTTGCCCATAAAGCTCCCCTTGCAGTTACATCTACAGTAGGCCTTGACTGCCATCCCAATCCATTATAAAATGTATTAATCACCATCCAATCCGGTATACCATGGTGTGGACACTTCCTTAGCATCTCCTTGTATCTTTCCCAGGCTTCATATAGAGATTCACCTTGCTGCTGCTCAAACTGGGAAATTGATGTCCTTATTTTAGCAGTCTTAGCCATTGGAAAAAATTTGGCTAAGAACTTTTGTGCTAGGTCCTCCCATGTTGTAATTGATCCTGAAGATAGAGAGTGAAGCAAACTTCTTGCCTTGTCCCGTAAAGGGAATGGAAATAGTCTTAACCTGATTGCATCTTTTGTCACCCCATTTTATCTAAAGGTGTCACATATCTCTATAAAACTCAATAGATGCTCGTTCGGGTCATCTGTAGAAGCACCCCCAAACTGTACCAAATTCTGCACTATCTGAATAGAGCCCAACTTATCTCAAAAGTGTTGGCTGCTATAGGTGGCTTGGCGATACTTGACTGTAATCCATTTATCTTCGGCATTGAATAGTCTCTCAAGGCCCTATGTTCCTCTCTTTTCTCTTTTGCTGCCATATTGGATGTTGTGGTCTCTAACTCTGCTTGTATATTCTTACGCTCTCTCGATTTCCAACCTCTTCCATTAATGTTATCCTGTGTAGGTGTTAACTCGAAATTGGATGATCGCGTGTGCATAAAATATATACAAGTACCTGAAACACAAACAAAAACAAAAATAGAAATAAGATAAAAATAGAATTGTCTAAGTCACACAAATTAAGCTTTAAATTGATGATAATAATACTAAAAATAAACGACTTTCCACGGCAACGACGCCTAAAACTTGTTGCCTCCTTTTTAGTCTAACAAAAAGGACTTTAACTCATGCAAGCATACATGGGTCAACAAGTAGTACAGAGTAAGAAAAGTATCGATCCACAGAGAAAGGTTTTAATTTAAACTATCATGCATCAACTATAACATTATTTTTATATGCTTAAATGAATTATTCATAATTATAATTAATACTAAATTTAATTCATGAAATAAAAATAAAATACTAAAGTAATGTAATCAAATTTGGAGAATACTGGGATTCTAATTTCATTTAATATTTCATCTAAACTACAATCATCATGTAATGTTTAAATATTTATCATGGAAAACCAGTCAAGAGCACAGTAGTGGACATAACCATTTTTCAATGAACTATGACCAATTCACATAACCTCCACATATGATAAAAATCGTGTGAGCGACCTTATTACCAAAATCACTATATGTCTATGTGAAATTACAGCAATAATGAATTAAAGTGCAGGCTCTTTTCATGACTACATAAGGTCAAATGGTATATGTCTATCCGGTCCACGAATCATAAAGCTTCACAATTTAGCCTCGATAAAATATGCCATTATGATTCAATTCATACTCATATTTCATTTTTCAAATCCATATAAACATACAAGGTGAATGGTGATCAAACATTCATTCATTATGCTCAATCATAATGGTTATTCCCATGGCAAACATAAAACAAAACAATCAGATATATAAATTTACACTACATATCAAAATCCATTAGAATCCCATAATGGAGTTTAGTTCATTTTTGAACCAAAAGCCATTATGGGATTGAAACAATACATGGAATTAAGCAATGTAAACAAAAGATGTAAGAGAAATGATAAACAAATCTGTTAAAGCCGGTTGTAGAATATGTTCTAAGCTTGTTCCAAAACACCAACAATCTCCATAATGAAACTAATGATTATTGAATAACAAAGATGAAGAGAGGATATAGAAATGTATCATATAATGATCAAAACCTCTCTTGCCTAGTTAAAACTTAAGAACCCTAATTAACGTCATAGAACTGATCAAAGACCCTAAAAACCACGTCTGGTATCAACCACATCATTCAGTTGAGCCTAAAGCGCTCAAATTTTAAATTACAAAAAAGTCAACACAACTAACTGTAGAGGACTCGCGCGACCACGCAAGATTACAATGCAAAATGGGTGCGGTCACGCAATAGGTTTGTCTACCAAAGTCTTAGCGCCATGCAAATTCCTTCTTTTCTTTGGGCGCTAGCATTGCGATAAGTGCAAAATATTCTCTCGATTTCATGTATGCAAGCGCATTTATTTTGGGCTTATTTAGTCGCCATGACTCATCGTGCATCTTTGTCTTGTTGTTCTTTGTTTCTCCTTTGTTGTTGTTTGTTCTTCATCCCTTTTATTCCGCACAACACTCATCCACAACTTCAGTTCCTCATCTGCTCATGTTACTCTTGCCATGCCTTTACTAGCTTCATGCCACCATTCCAATCCATGCCATTTCTTGCCATAAGAGTTCCAACTACAGGTACTACAAAATAAACATAAAATTCAGCTAAAACATAGTAAAAACTACTTAAGATGAGCATATTTCTAGTGAGTTAGCACCGAATAAGTAGGTATAAAACCTACTTATCACTTTGCAAGCTAGTAGACCAATTGGCAGAACTGGTGATCCATCAACACCAAGTCTCACGCCAATTAGTCAGTCAAGAGCATGCTAGTCTCATTCCTTTTGTCATGAATACTCCATCATCACCTTCAGAAAGTGAAACACTGGATGATAAAATTGCAAAAAGAGCTAGTGCCAAAGCCCATCGGGATTTTGCCAACAAGAGGGAATTTACATACCTTAGCCAACCTATGGAGGAGATATTTCAGATGTTGATCAATGAAGGAAAAATTACATTCCTTCTACCTCTAATTAATCCCCATTCCAAACAATTCAATTACAATGGAGTATGCCAGTACCACTCCCACTATCGCGGTCATAGCACAGAAGAATGTTGGGCACTCCGCCACCTCATTCAGAATTTAATTGACAGCGGTGTCCTGCAAATGGCAGATGACGAGACTTTGTTACTCAATAGTGGGAACAGATGTCCTACCAAATGGAAAGATGGTGTAGCAGTTATATTCGTTGAGGATGATTTGGCTGCCAGACCACTCATAATACAAGCAATTCAACTCAATGGTGCTGACAATCCTTTGAAAGTAGCTGCACCAGAGCCAATTCTCTTGCCATCTAGGCCACAGTATCCTGTTATCAGCTTAAAAAAAGTCCCATGAAATTATGGGTAGGCTGAAAGATCTACCTCAGATACAACTGTTGTAGTGTCACAGGAGAATCCACTGTATCTTCCTCATCGGGTGATGAAGCCTACCATCAAGTCAAAAGGGAAAGTTCCCATGGAGAAAATTGAAGAGTTCCTTCGTACCATGGTCCATAATGAAGCCTAGGTGGTTTTATGCTTGAGAGAAGCTCCATAATAAATTTCCATACTGGACTTGGTTTTCTCTTCCAAAGATCACAGGAAGATCTTGCTAAGAGTCTTGGAAGAAGCCCATTCACCGAAATTAGTGGATGTCAAAAAATTCCAACATCTGGTTGATCACATTTTCAACAACAATATGATATCTTTCACTGATGACAACATACCCGCTGAAGGGACTGGTAATTGCAAGCCGTTGCACATAGCTGTTTTGTCCTTCGGATACATGGTAGGAGGAGTCTTGATAGATGGAGGTTCATCTCTAAATATATATCCTTATGCTACCTTGGAGAAGATGAGTATCAACCCTAAGAGGATCAAAAGAAGCCATACGATTATCAAAGCTTTTGATGGGTCTTGACGAAACGTCGTTGGAGACATTGAACTGCCAGTGGAGATTGGTCCAGATACATTCAGCATATCCTTTCACATTCTTAGAATAGCCACATGATTCAACCTGCTTTTGGGAAGACCGTGTATTTATATGGCTGGAGCCGTCCCTTCCACCCTTCATCAGCAACTCAAATACATTATCAACAATAGCCTAGTCACTGTTAATGCTGAGCCTGAATGTCCTAAACAAGGTGACATGCCACTCATCAGCTTCAATTCAGAAGTTGAGCCGGTCAGTTTCCATTCCGTGGAGGTGATCAACATTCATTACCATCCCATTGGGGCTCCACCTCTCACACCCAAGATTTTTGTCGAGGTAATGTCAGCCACTCAAGAGATGATATCATTGGTTCATCAACCTGGACAAGGGTTGGGCAAAGATCATCAGGATATTAATCACCCAATTCAAGTTCCCGGTCAAATAGGAACAGCTAGATTAGGCTAT
>JAINUW010000248.1:0-97404 GCA_020205615.1 Panax quinquefolius | reverse complement strand
AACTTTGCAATCTCTCTCTTTATATTGTTCCACCAAAATGTATGTCGAAGATCACGATACATTTTAGTACTTCCAGATTGGATTGCAAATGGTGTATTGTGTGCCTCCATCATAATCTTGTACTTCAAATCAGAGTCGTTAGGAACACAAAGTCTAGAGTGGACTCGAAGTATTCCTTCTTCATCAATTCTCGCTTAGGAATAGCTCCTTCTTGTACTTTCTTCTTCATACGCATAAGCTCCGGATTCGGTGGCTTGAGCAACCTTAACTTTTTCTATTAAAGTTGGCTCTATCGTATACTTGACATCATCGCTTTTCGTTCCGCATATGATCTTCTACTTAATGCGTCACCTACCACGTTCGCTTTTTCGAGATGGTATGGTCGTAACATGTGTTGAAATGAGTCTCCTCTTGAGTTCTTGAAGCTCTTCCCACATTCTTTGCTCCATTCAATTTTGTATCTCTACGAGTCATTTCGTTAATGGAATAGCGATTCGAGAATATCCTTCAACGAATCTCCGATAATAACCAACTAAGCCTGAAAGCTACGTATTTCGATTCTGAGACTTAGGTTGCTCTCAATCGTGACTCATATCCCAATCTTGGATAAGCACGTCACAATGACACCTATCGCTTTACTATCGCATCGAATATGACGTCCCTTACGAGAGAGTTCGGCTTAGGTGAATTCCACAAAGGAAGTCACAAGATAAAGGCTCGGTACCAAATTCTATAGTTGAATTTTTAACTCACGAAGTTCAATAGGAGCCATTCGATATGAGATTTTAGAAATGAGTTTTGTCTTAGGGTTCAAAGTCGATACAAAATTTAATATCGATCTTTGGGAGTAAACCAAGAAATTCTTGAGTAAAATACGTCGGGAAAAATCAATAACAACAAGAATATTATTCAAATCGGCGTGTCTTTATTCAAATCCATAACATGGACTAAGAAAATTTGACATCCGTAATAAACGAATGACTTCATGGCTTGATATGAAAATGTTTGACTACAATGGTTTGATTGCTTGAATTCGAATAACAGGTTGCTTAGGAATATGAAAACTAACAACCTTACAAAAGCAATCAATTTGGCATGATGAGTAGTTAACCAATCAATCCCAAAAATCACATCAAAAGCAAATATCTCTATAGAAATAAGGTTAATAGGTAATGTGATAGTGCCAACCTGAATCAAGCAAGATTTATAAACAACGGATGTAATGAAAGTTTCTCTAACGGAGTCTCCATAAATAGGTCAAAGTCTAATTTCTCCGTAGTCAAGTTCAAACGTTGGTATAAGCAAAGAGATAAAAGAATGGGTAGAATCGGTATCTAGTAAGGTATAAACTTCGCGAAATTTATAATTAACTAACCCGTGCTAACTTCGTTCGGGTTCCTCGTATTTTAATGGAATCACGACAAACGCTCTTCCAAGAACCGTTGACTTTGACTTTTGTGGGACATCCTTTTGAGTCACCATTCTCGCTGGACTGGGTTTCGATATCGTACAATCTCGAGCGATATGTCCTTCTTTTCCACAATTATAGCATACCTTAAACTATTGTGGGCAGTTTGGGCTGATATGTCCCTCTTTCCCGCATTTGTAACATACGACCGGTGGTCGTTCTCCTCCCTTAAAACTAGTTGCTACTGGCGCTGACGTCTTTAAATGGTCGTTGTTGAATCTCCTCTTTTTAAAATCTCCTCCCGACTCGCTTCTTCTATTTTCATGGCCACGATTACCACTAGAGTGGTTACCGCCTTTGTCCGTATTCTTCTTTCTCCGCCGGGTTATCGTTATTCGATGATTGCTATCTTGATATGATCCTCAGTTATGGTCCCTCGGTTGAACGTACTCGTTATCTCGCTCTAACAATGAGCCCCGCTGACAACATCTCACGAATAGAGAAAAATTTATGAGAATGAGATCTTGGACGTATCTTGGGTTTCAAACCTCTAAGAAACATCCGCGTCATACGTTCCTCATTCTCCACCAAATGAGGTGCAAACCTAGATAACTCATGAACTTCGCCTCGTCTTTGGGACAAATCGTATTATTATTCGCTCTAGTCTAATAAACTCCACTTCCTTCATATAATGAATACTTTCGGGGAAGTACTTGTCATTGAACTGCTTCTGAAATGTCTCCCATGACATCTTTGAGTGCGGTTGGATGGAGTGCGCTTCACGACTCCCACCAAGTGATCGCCTCGCCACGGAACATAAAAGTAGCGAATGGAACCTTCGTTCCTCCGTGCATCCCAAGACATCGAATATCTTGGTAATTTGCTTGACCCATGTTTCCGCCATGATCGGATCGGCTTTCCTTAAATTCGTGGTCCCAACTCTTTGAAGCGCTTGGTTTGTGACAACCCGTGAATTGCTATCATTTCCTCCTGTATTTTGAACACGAGTCTCCTCAAATCGATTTTTGCATGAACTGCAAAAAACTTCTAAACATCCCTCGTTCCTCATCTCGCTTTCGGTGGTGTTGTTCACGGGAGGAACATTGTCACTGTTGCACGTTCTCCTCGTTGGTGAGTACAGGCATCTCCACGGTCTCATTTACTCCATCATTAATATTCTCGATTGACATTCTCAAATCTTCATAAAACAAGGGTTAATTAAGGAAATCAATATATCACATAATATCTCTATATCTTGACCAACTAACAAATAAGCTTAGGTAGGACACACTAGCGAAGGATTTACTCGTCTCTCCCTCCTAGTTCTATTCCCCGATCTCCGCCAGAGATCATATCCTAAGCTCGATACCAACCGTGGCGCCCCCAAAATAGGTATACACAACACCCATTCTGAGTCGCCAAATACATGGTACAAGAAGCAAACTACAACTTCAATAATACAAATGTCGTGTGAAATATGACAATATATCTTTATTAGTTTAAATATAATATTGTCTTCTAGACAATATCCACATAAATAAATCCCCATCATAATTATTGATATATTATTTTACAAAAATGGTGAGGACTACTAAACAACTCTCTCTAGAACCTTCATTCCATACCCAGACTAGTACTCGCTACATTCTCGCCTCCCGAGAAGAAAAATGGAACAACAAGGAAAAGGGTGAGCTCAACTAGCCCAAGAAAGAATACTATGACTAAGATAATATACAACAAATTATCGTTAGTCTCCAACAGGAAAAAATCGATAGAATACAATAGACAACAAGTTTCATTGATCAATATTCGCAGGATGAAATAATAATTCATAGAAGAGTTACGTAGAGAATGAAATCTACTATAATCTATGAATTTAACGGTCCATCATCAATATTTTATCCTGTAACATCAATCAATATTCATCTCAAATCAAATATTCATCTTTTTGCACTTCACAGCCAAAGATATTCATCAATCGGTCATGTTCATCTCAACACACTGCTCATCTTTGCACTACAGCCAAAGATATTCTTCAAATCATTCATCTTTTGCACTACTGTGCCAAAGATATTCAATAATATCATCATTTAAGACCGAGGATGATGAAAATATTTTTAAGAACGAATCGGTGAAACAAAATGACAAGGATTAAGGATTAAGGATTCAGTACTTTGTTTTATCCATGTCCAACAATACCTCAAAAATAATCATAGTGGAGTAAAATTCAAGAATAATCAAAACATGGATACAATCAAAGCTAGTATCCGAATTAGATATTTTGAACGAAAAAAAGAAATTTTATTTTTCGATGAATAGTGCCGATACGTGAATAGTGTCGATATCGTGAATAGTCTTATATCGTGAATAGTAACTCAGACACCAAAAGATAGAAATTCCACAAAAACATCTTCACGCTTCATAAATAGTACTCGTGAATAGTAACTCGTGAATAGTAACTCATGAATAGTAACTCGTGAATAGTAACTCATGAATAGTAACCCAAGACATGAAAAGTTCCAAATTTGATAAAAACTTCAGATCAACATTTCAAAGATAATGATATTGAAGAAATAATATCATTACGAAAAAATAATATCCCTTACCTCAAAGAATCGATTTCCGGAAGGAAAGGTCGAAAGTGATCTTTGAATGAAACTTATCTTGAACAACAACTCTCAAAGTATCTAAATACTCACAAAATACGCTCGATAATATAGAGAGAAAGAGAAAAACTTTGTTTACGGTGTGATTTTCAATTCTAACTTAGCCCTCTATTTATAGGAAAATGTTAAGCACGTCAAGCAGACTTAACTCAAGACTTTGATGGCTTTACCTGCTACTATTGCCACCCACCACATTTGAAATAAAATTCAAAGACATTTTTTCACCAACCACAAGTGGGGCCCACCAATTCTAGAATTTTCCACCAAAATCATTTATAACCTAATTTACAATCACCACCTCTTAAAATTCATAATAAATTATACGCTCATTTTAACGGTTCAAAATCTGTGGACATATACTCAACTTATATATGTATAACATATCCAAAATTACAACGATCCAACGGTTTGGATTAAATATTATAACTCACACAATAAAGTCATAATAACACCGATTTGATCTTTTAATACCTCCAATCCGATAAAATACAAATAAAACATCTCAAAGATTAATTCCTTCATTAATAACCACATAAATAAATCCATCATTTATATTCATATAAAATAAATATTTCCTTATCATATGAATTAATAATTAATTATTCACAAATAATATTACGAATCACATTTATGACAACCAAAGTTGTTCCCGAAAGAGGGGCTTTCCAATAAGGATCTCTCCTTCTTGGCGCCAATTAATAGGTGACCAAACCTCTCCTTAGATGAACTTTCTAGACATTGCCAATAATGTTATCTAATAATATTATTCAAATAATATGAATTATTGATCCGATAATGGGAAATCTCAGGCAAATGACAATTATTGAAACAATAATAATATAAAATATCAACGCAACAATTATTGAATCAATAAAATAAAATATTGAACAATAACTCTCGTGAAAATTATTGAGTAAAGGCCTTCTTACGTAAGGATCAATAATTCAACAATCTTTGTGCAATCTGGTATTGCTCTTTGTGCAACCACGCGTTATTATATATTTTAACCATAAGGGTATTCCAACGGTCTTAACTTGGTAACAACTACGCCATTATTTATAACCACCCAAACTTTGTCGTTTTTCTCATCCAATCGCTTTTTCAGTTATGGGGCCAACACACATTTGCTGTGTCGTCGCATTTAATATTCCCGACAAAGACAAATATTCCACAACCAAACGAATATTCCCAAAGCGATCTAATATTCCACGACCAAACGAATATTCCCCGACAAAAATGAATATTTTATAACCACTTGCTTATTTTGAAATATTTGCGTATTTAACCCTTAACTATCCACATTAATCAAATCAACCCTTACTATTTCAAAATAATAAATAAAGGAAATTCCTTTTTATTTAAAAAATTTTCGGGGTCTTACAACCACCATCGTCGCCACCAGACGCCGCCACCACCAGCAGCCAGCACCACCAAACACCACCACCACCATACGCCACCACCACCAGCCAGCCACTCTCACTACTCTCATTTCTTCTCCTTTAGTTTGCATATTTTCAAGGTTAGTTTTCTACAATTTAGGTTTTTAGGGTTAATTTATTGCAAATAGTTAAATAAAATTATTTATGAATGTATGAAATTTATAATATTTCTGATATTTTTATGATATTTCTATAATTTGTGGCTTAATTTGTTTTAGGTTTAGTTTGAGTTTGAATATGAGATTAACCCAATTTGGATAATATGTTGTTGTTGTGAATTTGTGGGTCAAATTTTTGGGTCCTGTTGTTGAAATTGGGAGGCTGAAATTGAGAGGCTGAAATCTGAAATTTGGGTCCTATATATTCTTCTTGTTTATATTGCTGAAATTGGAATTTGGATTTTGGAATGTGGACTGCATATTATATATTTAATCTGCATCTTGTTTGGAATTTGGAAATGATAGAATATTTATATTATAAAGTGTATATCTGTATGATAATTATGAATGTCTTGCTTTTCTTTATGCAAGTGAAGTATATATATATATATATATATATATATATATATATATATATATATATATATATATATATATGAATCAAATTTGGGTTCCTTATTATAGTGTTATGTATGAATGAGATATTTCAACGAAATTTACATCAAAATTTCTATGATTGCAAAATTTGTGGTCCCTACAAGTATATTTATTTATTATTTAATTAGTTTCCTAATATTAAAATAAACTAAGTAGTATTTACTTAGTTTTTTACTACTAAAATTAAAATAAAATAAAATAAAATAAAATAAAATAAAATAAAATAAATGAAATAAAATTAAAATAAAATAAAATAAAATCTAAAATAAAATAAAATAAATAATAAATGGAATAAAATAAATATTAAATATTAAATATTAAATAAAATAATAAATAATAAATAATAAATAAATAAAAGAAAATATAATAGTAAACTAAAATAAATTTTAAAAATTAGGTAATATAATATAATTCAAAATAAAATAAATTAATAAATTAAATTAAATTAAATTAAATTAAATAAAAAATTATTTAATTTAATAAATAAATTAAATTTAATAAAAAATATTTACAAAAAAATATAAAATTTAATAAATTTAATTTTATATAATTAAAATAATTAAAATTAAATTTAAAATAAATAAAATAAAAAAGAATTTAATTTAATGAAATAAAAAATAAAATTATATAATATAATACAATATAAAATTAAATAAATTAAAACATAATAATAAATTTAATTAGATTTAATAAAATAAATAAAATAAAATAAAATGAATTTAATTTAATTTAATACGATAAACTAAGTAGCATTTGCTTAGTTTGTGCGTAATATTCAATAAACTCAATAAGTAATATATATATATATATATATATATATATATATATATATATATATATATGAAACTTAGAAACTCATTTTACAAGTATGAGTGAATGTCGAACAATAGTCTCCATATATTCCAAATAACAATTCTCATAAACTAAGTAACACTTACTTAGTTTTTCATTGGCAAAATAAACTAAGTAGCATTTGCTTAGTTTGCCATAATTTTCAATAAACTCAATAATATACTCCCTTTAATCTTCAATACACTCAATAATATATGTACTATACTTTGGAACTTAGAAACCTGTTTGACATTCACGCAGTAGGAGTGAATGTTGAATGATCCTAGTTTGGGATCATTCTTGGATGTTATGTCTCTCACTTAGGCGATGTACGCCAATACGAAACTGTACGTTTTTGTTGTTTTGAGGATTTTTCGACTGTTATCTCTATATGTTCTTCGAGTGCATAGTTAGATTAATTTATCTTAGTCTACTTCGTGTGCTTGGAGACCATGGGGAGGTGCTGCCGAAATTTTCTTGAAACTCATGGAACATATTCAACGTGTTGGCATTAGTGACGAGAAGCATCCAATAACGGGATAGAAGCCTTACCCCTGTCCTATAGAGTGGAGATACTAAGTAAATCTAATTCATGCATGAATATCCCTATACTGAATGTGTCTTCTATGTAGTTAAAAATGTTAGCCGACCGGAGTTGGATGTACCATAGGATACCCAATGATGCGAGGGGATTAGTCTTAGCTTATCGTGATGGGGTGTCAGATTTCTTGAACAAAGAAATAGAACATATTGATGATCCGAATGGGAAGATGCGATGCCCGTGTGTCAAGTGTGAAAACTTGATTTGGAAGAAAGTCGACGAGATTAAATTTGACTTATTTTCCCGTGGATTTGTGGATGGGTACTTCGTATGGACTCATCACGGGGAATAAGAAGTGATTGACAATATTGTGGAACAACCAATTCTACGGGATTCATACGCCAAAAACTATGATCCAGTGGAGATGTTGGTCGATGCTTATGGCCCTACTAATACTGACTGGGCTGAAAATGAGCCTTCTGAAAGTAGTATGCACACAAGCCAATCATGTTTGATGATAAAGCATATACTTTGTAACAATCTTATTCATTTATTAATAAAAAGTATTAATTTATTAAAGGCTTTTAATTATCTACATGATGCTGTTTTATAATATGTGATAAACCCATAGTTTTAAGCAATGTTTTTAGAATAATGATGATGATCATTCTAATGAGATCTAAATTCTTAGAAAGCTTAAAACTAAAATAGTTCTCAATCATTGGATTACTAAATTGGGGATTAGTGAATCCGGATAGATTGGTACATACGTTGCTTGCTCATTGGATGAGGATGATTGATCTCATGATCATTTGTGTGGAGACACTAAAGCAAGTATGTAGGTGCTTATTAGAGAATAAGTTCACTAAACATGGCTCGCTAAGGAATACCTAATGGAGTTTTATTTGCCTGTCAATAGGAATTCCTGTAGTGATAGTAGTACAAGTGATCCTTGGACTTGAGATCATCATAGTATCTTGTGTATGATGAGTTATACTTTGACTTATTCCTTAAGACCCTTAGGGTATATCAAAGGGTATGCTTGGGTATAATAAGTTGTACATTGAGATAATGTATGATCAATAAAGAATCTACCACTTCTAATAAAGAAGAGAAATGTCCTATGTAATTCGATAAATGACAACCCAAAGAGTCCTTGGCGAGTAGAATGAAATTAGAAAGGAGTTTCTAATTTGCATTATTTGGAGTTGTGCATTTAAGAGTCGAAATACATATAATTAAATAAAATAAGACTTGACAGAAATTCCATGTCTTATATTTAATTGGGACATTGTATGGTGGAAGGATTGAATTGTACGGTAACTATTTACTCAAAGGTTCTTTAATGATTAATGTTGAAATCTATATTATCTGGAAAGTCGTTGATCGCTAGGGAGGCTTATCCCTATTGTAGAATAAATATTATTTATTTAAATAAATTAATTGTTTAATTTATTTATTTAAATAAGATTAGAATTGTTCTAATTGATTTATTCACAACCGATTTAATATGGAGAACCTAAAGGGTCACACCATAAAAGGAAGAATAATTATTTAAGAAGTTAATGGCATAATCGTAATAATATGTTAAGTATATTTAATTTAATCTATGGTGATAGAATAAATTAAATAGCTTAATATTTATTATTAAATATTTTAGAAATATTAAATATAAATTAATAAGAGGAGTCTTATTAATATTATTACAATTATTATTATTTTAATTTCTAAAAGAGTTTAGGAATTAATTTAATATAAGTACTCTCATTTATTCCTAATTGGATTAGGAAGGAAAATTAATTAAAGGAGTTTAATTAATTATCCTAATAAGATTAGGGAGCTTAATTAATTAAAAGAATTTAATTAATTAAATAAAACCCAATTCCTTAATTGTTAAGGTGGGTTGCCCACATCTATAAATAAGAGGAGTCTTATTATGGGTGGAGGGGTTGTTGACTTTTACAACATACGTAATATTTCCAATAGTTGGGAGAGTACGCCTTTTCTATAGAGATAAAAAAACTAGGGTTTAGCCAACCACCCCTTCTTCTTGAATTTTCTTCTTCCTTGGTGGATCACCTCTAGAGGCCAAACATTTGGGTGGCTAACATTGATCGAAAGGAAGGAACCAAACCCGGTGGATTCAAGATTGAACGCGAAAGGATTTGGAGGTGAACTTGTACACGAGAAGCTTGATCTTCAAGGGTATGATTTATTCTTTATCTTTTCGTTTAATTAATAATTATGCATAAAGGGTGATCCGGGTTTATGGTTTGTAAATAATTTTAAACTCTGATTTTATACGCTTCCGCATTATTTTTGCAATTTGATTGCGCCCATGAATATTACAAACCTAACAGTGGCATCAGAGCCAAACCTTTATGCGAATTATTAATTGTTTTAATTTGATATGTATATTGATATGTGTTTAGAACAATTTAATTGGGCATAATTTTATTGTATAAAATTTAAAAAAAAAAAAAAAAACCGGCATTTTTTTTTTATTTCGCTGGTATAATTTTTTTTCTCTTTAATTCACGGCTGGCTTCATGTAAAGAAAAAAAAAAGATGGCGCACGGTTTTCAAGGCAATAAAGTAATCATGATCATAAAAAAAAAAAAACCTTAATGATTATAATAATCATTAGCTTGTAATGATTATAGTAATCATTAGCATGTAATGATTAAAGGAATCATGACCATGTTATATAAAAAAAAAACCTTTAATGATTACAATAATCATTAGCTTGTAATGATTATAGTAATCATTAGCATGTAATGATTAAAGTAATCATGACCATGTTTAAAAAAAAAAAAAAAAAAAGAGTAGCATAGTGCACGGTTTGGTATCTTTTATTATATATATATATAATATTATATATATATATATATATATATATTATATTCTTAATAATTTTAATTTTAAAATAAAAGTTTATTTTAATCTTAAAATAAAGGTTTATTTTAATATTAAAATAAAAAGATTTATTTTAATTTTAAAATTAGAATTTCATGCTAACTAATTAGAGTTGGAATTGGATTCCATAATAACTAATTGGAGTTAAAATTGGATTTTATTTTTCCTAAAATAAAGGAGTTTATTTGTGAATAGGAAGTAAATCCATCTTTCCTTAAATAAAGGAGTTTGTTTAGATATGAAATAAGATTTCATATTATTCAAAATAAAAGAGTTTATTTGTGAATAGGAAAGAGAATCCTAATTTCCTTAAATAAAAGAGTTTATTTAAATATGAAATAAGATTTCATATTATTCAAAATAAAAGAGTTTATTTGTGAATAGGAAAGATAATCCGTGTTTCCTTTAATAAAAGTTTTTTTTTTTACATGGAATTGGATTCCATAATTAATTAAAATAAAAGAGTTTATTTTAATTAAAGAATTTTTATATATATATATGGAATTGGATTCCATAATTAATTGAAATAAAGGAGTTTATTTTGATTAAAAAAAATTGATATACTAACTAAATTTGCCCATTAAATGATATCAATATATATATATATTAAATGTTTATTATTCATAAGATGAATGTTATTTATTGATGCATATGATGATGTGTATGATAATAAATGGGATTGATTATGGACTATTGACCAATGCGATTGGATTTTATTTTAGTTGGATGCATGAATGTATGAGTTTTATTAAATGGGGTCTCACAGTACCTCGCCTTCTCTAATTTTTCTTAATGTAAATTCTATCTCTCTCTGCATGTACTTCCCCGATTTGTTGATCAAGGTTTCTATTTATTTTAAATAGTTTTGTAATAGGAATAGTTAGAATTAATTTTGAAAAATTGGAGATCAAGGAGCAAGGAGCGCTTGAAGACCCGTTTGTAATGGAGCCCCAAGGTTTAGATGTAATAGTTATATTTAAATATTATTTCTTGCACCCCTAGGGTTTAACCTTTTGGTTCACTTGGTGGCTCTAGTGAACCAAACTAGAATAAAAGTCCATAATCAATCCGGGTAGAATATAGTATTCTATATGTGCATGCTTATACTTTATATATATTATATATTATGCAAACATGCTTCGCATGTTCATTAATATATTGGCGTATTTTATATATATATGTATGCGCGCATTAAACAAGATGAGACAAATTAATAACAAACCCTCAATTTTTATATTAAGTCCTAAGCGCTCAAAGATATTTGGAATATCGAACGTCGCCTTCTAGCATGATAAAATTAATAGAGTATTAAATATTTAATATGAGTTTGTTGTGTCACCACAAGGCAAGTATTAAGTATTTAAGATGTTAATTTATCACATTTGATGCTTATAAAGAAAATTGAACAATATTGTTTTGTTGTGTCACCACAAGGATGATATTTTTCTTTTTGAATATATGGAGTGCTAGGTCGGGACTTTACTTGGATAATTTTGATTCTGATGTGCCACCACTGATCAAAATAATCTAAGAGGCAAAATACAAGGAGTTACATAGTTGATGTAATTGACAAAAGTTGTCTACCTATTTATTTATATATAGTTTGTTGTGTCACCACAAGGCTATATACATTTGAAATGGGATCCTTATTCTCACTAGCAAATCTTTAATTAGATTTTGCCAACTATATAAGTGAGAGTAATATAGTTTGAAGAAAATAGTGGGAGATACCAATTTAAAACAAGACCTAAATTATTTTGGTAATTAATAAAAGAATGTATGTTAAAATGTTGTTAAATACAAATTCATTTACAGAATTTTACAATGTCTAAAATTACTATCATCTGCGAAGCATATTAGATGCTAAATTAATCGGCCAAATTAAACGGATTGGTTAAGGAATTTGAGAATAGTTCTCATAGTTTGAAGGTTATCTTATGTCCTTAATACGCCTATCCTCGCAATGGTTGCGAGACAATGCCTCCGAGGAAGAGATTGCTACTTTTAGAAAGTGGCAAGATGATGCACAATTAGCTCAATGCACCATGCTCGCATCCACGAGTAACGAGCTTGCCACAAGATGAAACTATGGATGCTCCTACTATATTCTTGCACATCAAGTAGTTGATGGTGAGGAAAGTAGGACTGATAGATATTAGATATCTAAGGAGCTCTTCCGATCTAGAATGGCCAATGGCACTATAGTACAGACAAAAAGTTCTTAACATAATCAATTTGATTGATCAATTAGGACAACTGGTTTTGTCATGGATGGAGAGTTGAGCCAAGATTTGATCTTTGCACTCACTCCCTCTGGACTCCTTTCACAATTGTTGTGAATTTTTCATATGAACAAGCTAGATATCGCCTTTGGCGATTTGCTTAACATATTGAAAAATGTTGAGAGTCACTTTCCAACCGGAAAGATCAAGTCTTCTTGGTAGGGGCCAAAGGATCTTCCGAAAAGAAGAACGATTCAAAGAAGGTAAATAGAAAGGCGTAAACAAAGGATAATAAGAGCAAAAGCGATCACGGATAGCAAAGGAGTTTGCTTCCACCGCAATAAGCCCGGACACCGGGAAAGAAATCTGCGAGAAGCATCTTGCGAGAGGCTAACCAAAGAAGCTTAGTGAAGTTTCTACATAATACGCTTTTGTTCATGATTGAAATAAATTTTTCTTTAAGTCAAGGTTCTACTTGGGTATTGGATACCGACTTTGGTTATCATAAATATAGATTTATGAAGGACCAAGCGAAGTAGAAAGTTAAACAAAGATAAGTAATCCTATGTGGAAAATGAAGCAAAGGTTCTTTGCATTAGATATAGAAACTTATAGTTTAGCATCGCTTACGGGCAAATCTATTAAGTCAATAAGTTGTTATTGTATTCCAGTTCTTGTTAAAAATATTATTTCCATTTTATTGTTGGACAATGAAAACTTTGGTATTATAATTAAGAACAATTGTTGTTCTATTTATAATAATAATGTTTTGTATAGAATCGAATATTACTTAATAAATTTTGTATACTTGACTTACATGAAAATAATTTTGCATATTGAACAAATTAGTATAAGAAAAGGAGATGATCATTCAAAGAGTTGAATGTGTGTATTTGCTAAAATACAAGTGTGAATTATTTGAAAGGTTCAAAGAATTCAGAAGTGAAACAAATTGGCAAAGTATTAAGATTCTTTGATTAGATCAAGGATAAATACTTGTGCAATAAGTTTCTAGATCATCTCAAATAGTTTTCTTATAATGGACACATCCCGATATGCAATAATTGATTGATGTATCTGAATGAAAAATCGTACCTTGTTGGACAGTGCGGTCCATAATGATTTTACCGACATTCCAAAGATCCTTCCGGGATAATGTCCTAGAAATGGTCACATATCTACGAAAATGGTAACCTCAAAATCCTACCCCAAGACTCCATAAAAGTTATGGATGGGGAGGATTCTAATCTTAAGTATGTTAAGATAAGGGGTTCCAACTTATGTGAAAAGGTTTCAAAAGGATAAGCTTGGGACAAGATTTGACAAGTGTCGATTTGTGGGACATCCTAAAGTAAGTTTAGGGTATATGTTCTATAATTCTACTTAGCAAAAGGTGTTTGTTACGAAACACGCGCCTTCTAAGATAAAGGCGTTTATCATTGAAGGGCTAGTGGGAGGATAATAGATCTTGAAAAGTTCAAGAACCACAAAACACTATAAATCAAATAAAAGGAACCTATAGATATACCTATTGTACCACGTACCGAATCAGAAATCGAAATAGTACCAAGATACCTAGGAGGTATGGATTCATCATGGATGATGATGATGAGGTACGATCATAGAAGATGATGATCCGAGTTACATACGATGAGGTAAGAGTTCTAGTGTGTACAAAAGGGTCGATGGGGAGCGTCGTGACATTCCTAATATTATATGTTGATATACTACGGATAAGGAATGACATACTAATGCTACAATCGAGAATGATAAAGTTGTCTAAACATTCCTCCATGAATGATTTGGAAGAGTATCTTAGTTGGGGATATAAATCTATATAGATAGATTTAAGAGGATGCTCGACTTAACCCAAGGAACGATATTCATTTGATGCTAAAGTCGCTTAACATGGCAAACTCCAAGAGATGTCTCATGTTGATGAGCCATGGAGTGTATCTCTTAATAGTCCCCATAGACTCCAAAGAAGAGAGATTGCATGAGTGACAATCATGTATGCAATGAAATGTACGAGACCGATGTTGATCGGTCATATTCGGAGAAGATCAACGTAAAGACGGTGAAAAACATCTTAAAGTTCTTAACCGACACTAAGGATGTGAGCATACATGGTGGGTCCGAATTAAAACTAGAGGGCTTTACGCACTCAAGTTTTTCGCATGACGAAGACGATCAAAAATCCACTTTAAGGTAAAGTGTTACCTTGAATAGTGGTGTAGTGAATTGGAAAGGTTCCAAACAAAAAAAGAGTTGTTGGTTTAGTGATAAAGACAAAGTATATAGCTATAAATGAAGTCGCAAGTTGATTGTTTGGATTAAAAGTTTATTACGTAACTAGGAATAGTTCCTAAGTCTCATCTTGGATCTAAACATGTGTTGTGGCATTTTCATTTGATTATTAGAATCATTGAAAGATGGGAAATCACTATAGAGATAGTGGACTCTCATGAACAACATTACATATCCATTAACTAAAGCTTATCCAATGTTGAGGATAATCGTCACTTAGAGAAGAAGAGTATTAGATACCATGACGATTGGCTTTAGTGCAAGTGGGAGATTGAAAGTAATATGCACACAAGCCAATCATGTTTGATGATAAAGCATATACTTTGTAACAATCTTATTCATTTATTAATAAAAAGTATAAATTTATTTAAGGCTTTTAATTATCTACATGATCTTTGTTTTATAATATGTGATAAACCCATAGTTTTAAGCAATGCTTTTAGAATAATGATGATGATCATTCTAATGAGATCTAAATTCTTAGAAAGCTTAAAACTAAAATAGTTCCCAATCATTGGATTACTAAATTGGGGATTAGTGAATCCAGATAGATTGGTACATACGTTGCTTGCTCATTGGATGAGGATGATTGATCTCATGATCATTTGTGTGGAGACACTAAAGCAAGTATGTAGGTGCTTATTAGAGAATAAGTTCACTGAACATGGCTCGCTAAGGAATACCTAATGGAGTTTTATTTGCCTGTCATAGGAATTCCTGTAGTGATAGTAGTCTGAGTGATCCTTGGACTTGAGATCATCATAGTATCTTGTGTATGATGAGTTATACTTTGACTTATTCCTTAAGACCCTTAGGGTATATCAAAGGGTATGCTTGGGTATAATAAGTTATACATGGAGATAATGTATGATCAATAAAGAATCTACCACTTCTAATAAAAGAAGAGAAATGTCCTATGTAATTCGATAAATGACAACCCAAAGAGTCCTTGGCGGCGGTAATGAAATTAGAAAGGAGTTTCTAATTTGCATTATTTGAGTTGTGCATTTAAGAGTCGAAATACATATAATTAAATAAAATAAGACTTGACAATAATTCCATGTCTTATATTTAATTGGGACATTGTATGGTGGAAGGATTGAATTGTATGCGGTAACTATTTACTCAAAGGTTCTTTAATGATTAATGTTGAAATCTATATTATCTGGAAAGTCGTTGATCGCTTGGGGAGGCTTATCCCTATCAGAGAATAAATATTATTTATTTAAATAAATTAATTATTTAATTTATTTATTTAAATAAGATTAAAATTGTTCTAATTGATTTATTCACAACCGTTTAATATGGAGAACCTAAAGGGTCACACCATAAAAGGAAGAATAATTATTTAAGAAGTTAATGGCATAATCGTAATAATATATTAAGTATATTTAATTTAATCTATGGTGATAGAATAAATTAAATAGCTTAATATTTATTATTTAATATTTTAGAAATATTAAATATAAATTAATAAGAGGAGTCTTATTAATATTATTACAATTATTATTATTTTAATTTCTAAAAGAGTTTAGGAATTAATTTAATATAAGTACTCTCATTTATTCCTAATTAGATTAGGAAGGAAAATTAATTAAAGGAGTTTAATTAATTATCCCTAATAAGATTAGGGAGCTTAATTAATTAAAAGAATTTAATTAATTAAATAAAACCCAATTCCTTAATTGTTAAGGTGGGTTGCCCACATCTATAAATAAGAGGAGTCTTATTATGGGTGGAGGGGTTGTTGACTTTTACAACATACGTAATATTTCCAATAGTTGGGAGAGTACGCCTTTTCTATAGAGATAAAAAAACTAGGGTTTAGCCAACCACCCCTTCTTCTTGAATTTTCTTCTTCCTTGGTGGATCACCTCTAGAGGCCAAACATTTGGGTGGCTAACGTTGATCAAAGGAAGGAACCAAACCCGGTGGATTCAAGATTGAACGCGAAAGGATTTGGAGGTGAACTTGTACCTGAGGAAGCTTGATCTTCAAGGGTATGATTTATTCTTTATCTTTTCGTTTAATTAATAATTATGCATAAAGGGTGATCCGGGTTTATGGTTTGTAAATAATTTTAAACTCTGATTTTATACGCTTCCGCATTATTTTTGCAATTTGATTGCGCCCATGAATATTACAAACCTAACACCTTCTTCAAGCAGTGCTAAGCAAGTGCCAAATGATACAAATGGTGCCTTTTACAAGTTGCTATCAAAATCTGGGCTCACGTTGTATCCGAGAAATGATACGGACACCAAGCTTTCTGCAGTGACGATGCTCTTACACTTCAAGAATGAGCACGACTGTAGTGAGATAGGTTTCAACGATTTACTTGCTATAGTTTGACAGTTCTCACCCAAGGATCATACTCTTCTTGCGAATTATTACAAAGTGAAGAAGATGGTCAAGGGATTAAATATGGGGTATCAAAAAATCGATGCTTGTGAGCAGGATTGCATGTTATACTATGGGGAGGACAGAGATAAGGGAAAATGTGATATATGCAGCTTACCGCGCTACAAGGTGACAAAACGTGGGGGAAGGAGAAACATATTCCCATGAAGATCTTACGGTACTTTCCTCTTATGCCGAGGCTTCAGCGGCTATTCATGTCGTCTCATACGACTCAACATATGAGTTGGCATCGAACAAGGAATGTCGTGCCTGGTCAGCTGACTCACCCAGAGGATGGAGATGAATGGAAGAGATTTGATGCAAATTATCCTGAGTTTGTGGAAGAAGTCAGGAATGTTAGGCTTGGCATGGCTATTGATGGCTTTTGTCCTTTTAATAATTTTAGCCGGCCGTACTTAGTTTGGTTAGTAATTATGGTCACTTATAATCTTCCACCGTCAATGTGCATGAGGGATCAGTATTTGTTCTTGACTTTACTCATACCGGGGGATAAAAGTCCTACAAAAGACATTAACGTGTACTTTCGACCGTTAGTATATGAACTAAAGATGTTGTGGGAGTCCTATCCAATGTGTATGGGGGATGTGCAAGGCAATCAGTTGCAGCATGGGCGAAAATGTAGTTTCTTCAGAACTGTTCATAGATTCTTGCCTCTTTATCACAATTATAGAAAGATGTCTACACAGTTCAACAGAAAGATAGAAAAGAAGGGGGTTGTTGGTCGACTGTCGGGCAGTGAGATTTTGGGCTGGTTGAACCAGCTTGATTTTCCTTTTCTGAGTAAGGATAAAATTAAATTGAGAGCAGTCGGGTACGGGAAGACTCATAATTGGACACACTCGCCCATATTGTTTGAGTTGTTGTATTGGGGCACACTTTCAGTTCATCATTGTATAGATGTCATGCATACCGAAAAGAAAGTTTTTGAGAACTTGTTTTACACCGTGTTAAATGCAAGTGGTAAAACCAAAGACAATGACAACGCTCGAAAAGATTTGGAGGCATTGAACATTAGGCCAGAATTGCGGCTTCGCCCTAACAATATGAAACCTAAAGCTCCATTTTGTCTTACCAAGCAACAAGTTGAAGACGTGTGTAAGTGGGTTAGTGGGTTTAATCTCCCATATGGATATGCGTCGAACATAACACGTTGTTGTAAGGTCGAGCAATTGAAAATTTTTGGATTCAAGAGTCACGATTATAATGTATTCATGTAGAAGTTGATCCCAATTGCATTTTGTGAGATGTTACCCAGAAAAGTTATGGATGCATTAACCGAACTTTCAAATTTCTTTTGAGACTTTGCTCAACTGTAATTAAGTACAGTGATGTGGAGCAGATGGAGAACAATATTGTGCTTACCATTTGCATGCTCGAAATGATCTTCCCTCCAGGATTCTTTGACTCGATGGAACATCTGCCTATTCATCTACCTTATGAACTCAAACTTGGAGGACCGGTGCAATATCAGTGGATGTATCCTTTTAAGAGGTAATATAAACTACTAATTTCTTTATGTAGCTCATATTAATAATACTCATATATATTTATCGAAATATTTATATTAGGTATATGCGTCGATTAAAATAAAAGTTCAAGAACAAAGCTTGTGTAGAGGGTTCTATTGCTAAACGCTATACGGATGAAGAGCTTGTCAACTTCTGCTCATTGTATTTTGACGATGTTGTCTCAAAGAAGCACAACCGTTTAGGAAGGAATGAGGTCTTTGGTCCAATGTCTCATGCTGATGATGAGTTACTTAAGCGACAAAGAGTTGAAGATTTTATCTATATATGTGCTTCTAAATATGCCTGAAGTATCATCATACATCAGGTATGAATAATTATTTGTGGTATTTAGTGTAATTTATAAGTGTAGTCATCTATATATGTTAAAGACATTTTACTATTTTTGTAGTTCATTCGAAGAGGAAGCGTACGCTTCTAACCTAGCTTTTACTGCAGCAGAGTTGGAAACATTCACTAATGCTAATTTCCAACAGCGGTTTAAGAAAAGGGTTGAAGCAGAGAACATTTTTGAGCGTTTTATAGATGTCATCCAAGGACCTTACCAAGTTATTAGTTCTTTTCCCGGATGCATCGTAAATGGGTACATATTTAGGGTCGATGACTTGAATGAACTCTCATCAATTAATTCTGGGGTTGTGGTGTTGGAAAGCTGCTACCAAGATTCTAAGTCCAATTACTATGTCCATTTATAGGATTTGGTTGTGCTCAATTATCACAGGGGTAAAAAGGTAGTTACATTTAAGTGTAGCTGGTTTGATACTGAAAATGGGGTTAAACTTGATCGTAATAGAATCACAACCGTAGATATCAAGTCGATGTTAAAGTCTGATGACGTGTTCGTGTTAGCAAGTTAAGCGACTCAAGTGTATTACACTCCTAATGTCACAAATACTCGAAGCCCCTGGTGCACAGTAGTCACAACTAAAACACGTTCATTTTATGTTAAGAACATGTTTGGTATAGATGAGGCGTTACAAGAAGATGTTAGCAACCCTTTGGCCGTAGTGTTAAATGTTTAATATGTGATGAGTACTGATGTCATTGACATACCTAACGATAAGGATGTCGAGGAAAACTTCGTCGTGAATGATTATGTAGTCGTTGAGGATGATAACGATGACAAAATTAAATTCGAAACTGAGGATGAGGAAGATACCGAATCTGAGAATGATATACACGTTGATTCTGATGGGTTTGATGACGTACGTAAGTAAAATGAGCATTCATATTAGTAAATTCCACATATTGTTAAACCTTACATATTCATAATCTACCAATTTGGTTATTGTAGTAGGATATTCATGGCTAGACATAGTGGTGGAGGTTGCTAAGGTGGTGGGCGATCCAGTACTGGAGACGGTAGCCACGATGGAGGCTCTTCTTTAGGAGCTAGTAAGTTATCTTAACTAGGATTTAAATATATCCCAAGCTACATTAGTTTATGTTTATTGACTCAATTAAATATAATTATTACAAATGCAACTCGTCGACGACACCGAGGGATGAACCTTAGTATCTTTGGTCGTCCGCTGGCAGTTCCACTTACAATACCAGTGGATGTCGCTTTTGGACAGTAAGTGTTAATATATTTTTAATATTTCTGTCAGTTATTACAAAACACAATTCACATAACACATATTGTTATATTTTTTCTGTAGTATACTAGACCCGGTGGCTAAGCACACCCTACACGCGATTTGTTTGAGGCATCTCCCTAGAGGGTACATGTGGTTCAGCCAGTATGCGTGGTACGATGCCACCTTTATGCAAATCGTCTTGCGGGAGTTTCACGTAAGTTAAACATATTATATTAATTACTACATAGTTGTATTAGGATGACGAAATCAATTGTTCCTAATTTTTAAACTTTTGTTATAGGTTTATTATAGATTTGATCTGAGCATCTCCCAAACAGTTGGCGACGATGTGATTATTTCACATGTCGCTAAGAATTACTCCGACTGGCTGTATGAGATGCGACAGAGGGTAACCCGGGCATTTGAGCACTAGTCCGAGACCACCATCAGAGATCACGAGCCCCGCATAGTCTTCGATTTAGCCTGGAAGGCTATGTGTGCGCACTTGGATGGTGATGACTTCAAGAAAAAATCTGAGCAGGCGAAGAAGAACCGTGGACAGCTCCGGATAGTACACACCACTGGTTCTCAATCGTTCGAGGAGACGAAGACGGTAAGTGCTCTGTATTTAGTTGTTTAGTTATTAAGTTCACACACAAATACTTAATACCTATTTTATGAATATTTTTATTAGGCTTTGAGGAAGACCTTGGGCCGAGATCCCACCATTTTAGAGTTTTGGGATCGATCCCACACGCCTAAGGACGAGCGTGCTTTATCTCAGGAAGCTTTAGCTATACGGGTAAAAATCATCTTACTATTTAGCTTTAAGTAATATTTAATCGTAAATAAAATGATATAATTAACATATGTATACAAAATAAATTACAGGACTGATTTCAGAGGCTTTAGGACCAGCGTATAGCTGAGCTGGAGGCTATTAGAAGGGGTTCTGAGCCGTTAGATTCCACCACCCCCTTCTCGATATTGTATTAGATCTGGATGAGGAGCTGAGATTATGGGTCGCATCTCAGGAGCCCCTTGCTAGCAGTATCGGAAGATATTGAGTGTTGGGTCTGCCGAGGATACTCGCATATACACTTCCTGGAGGTAATATTTTTTATGTTTCACAAAATTATCAAAATTTATCATATTATATAAATTATTATTAGTAATAGAATTTGTATCTTTTTGTAGGCTCCAGCCAGCGCCAGCATCCGAGAGCACATGTCAGACTATCTCATACGGGCGCTGGCTTGGATAGGGGCCGTGTCGGAATAGTTATATACCGATTCTGTCTTTCGGTGTCTGCAGTTGCCTAGCAGTTCTCGTCTTTACCAGGTTGCTCAAGATATTATAGCAGGGGCCTCCGCAGAGAGTACGGGATTACCGCGGGAGCAGTTCGACGCTTTCAGCGGCGAGATGCTCCGGATGGTGATTACCCTCTTGGATGAGGCTTTTCGTCCGCCCCTGCCTACTCAGGTATTCTTATTGTTTATGTTTTTTCATATAAGGCTAGATTGTTAATTCTCACAGATATATGGACTAATGATTTTATTTTTGATTCTATCAATAGGATGGCAATGGCGAGCAGACTAGCGATGACGAGCAGGAGGATGACACTAATTTCCATACACCAGAGCAGCATCGTTCACCTCCGCCTGATGATGATACTTTTACTAGTTTATAGTTCATTTGTATTCATGTTATTGTAGAACATTTGTATGTATTGTAGTGTCTAATTGCGTCTGTATAAGTATTGTAAATTATATTATTTATCATTTATGGAACATTAACTTATATTTGTAATTGTTAGCTCAGTAATGTTGATGATATATAATCAGTTAGTAGATTACGCATTATTTCACATGTTGCTATCATTTTTAGCGCTACGTTGAATATTTAAATGTGAGATACATGTTTATATTACTGTTTGTATTGGGATAAAATAGGTTACAGGTACATAAATGGGTTTAAACACCTGAAAACTGCACTTTTAAAATCTACAACTTAAAAAAACTTGTGAATTCCGACGGAATAGGATATTTTTGACAGAAATTCCCTCGGATTTAATAATTAGCCAAATTTCAATAATTATTAGCATATTTTAATTTTCAGTCAAAAATAGCCTATTTTTGAGGGAATTTTCCATCGGAAATAAAGTAATCTTATACTCAACAATGCTATTTCGTCATATTTGTTCAGTCGTAAATAGCTTGTGTTCGACAAAATTCCGTCAGAGATAAATCCGTCGTAGATTAGATAGGTACGACGTAATTTTTGACATACGCTATCTTCAACCCATATATATACGACCGAACTTCCGACGGAATATCCCGTCGGAAATAACCTATGCCCAACGAAATAAGCTTAATTCCGAGGGAATGTTCCGTCAGAAATAATGCTTTTCCTTGTAGTGACAACGACCAACTATCAAGATCTTAATCTTCTTCTTTCATTTGGCGGACATTTGCTGTCTCTGAGTCCTAAGGAGTTAGCTTGTGTAGTGGCGAGAGCAGCACAATAGTAGGATGATGATGCCGAGGTAATCTTGTCATTGTTTAGCTTTATGTTTAGTTTAGCATACTTTATATTTAATTTTTACTTTAGACATGACACTTAAGAAAGTATGATGAAGAAACCAAGTCAGTTTTACCAGACAAAAAGTAAATAAATCCATCAACTAAACTCAATTATATGATAACCAATTTGTATATGTATGCTAAAACTATACTTATTTCATTAAACTGTGATCCATAGGGTTACATTTGCCTAATTTATCTTCATTACAGGCTTTATTCTTCTCGGATGACTTGCTTACTCTTTACATAGTTTGTCTCATTTTTATTCTTTTGTTATAGCCTCATCTAAAGTTATTATTGATATTGTGCAGACAATTCTATCATGTCCTCTTTTCTTGTTCTACATTTGTATTATTCTTTTTTTACCGGCTGAATGTACAAAGTTTAATTTATATTATACTTTTTGACATTAAATTTGTATATAAATTTTAGTCGGACGATATTTGTTTATGTTTATACGTGTGTGGATGTTTATATATATTGTGTTAGTTTTTAACTATATATATATGGATCTCGATGGATTTGTAGGGATTTTGCTTTATATATAGATATTTTTGTGTGTTGGGATATAAAGCATGTATAGTTCTTTTTTGGAAAATCCACCAAACAGCCAATTTTTTTTTAAAATTAGAAATCAGCAACCGCAGCTGGTCGGTACCATAGACACTCAAATTTTTTTGCATACCTGTTACTAACATTATAGGAGGGAAGAATCGTCTTTTAGAGATAACCCTAAAGGACAGCTCAGCTCAATCCCAAAAACAACACCAGGAGTGTCAGTTTCAACCTCGGAGATAACCCCGAGGAATGCAGTTTAAATACTGAAAATCACACCGGAGAAGGCTGTTTCATCTTGGAGATAGCCCTGAGATACTTAATCTTAGTTCCAGAAATAACACCGGGGAAAACAGTGTCAACCTCGGAGATAACCTCGAGGAAGGCAGTTGCAGTTCCGGGGATGCTCATTTTAACCTATGCAGTCAGCTTCAACCTCGAAAATCACACTGAGGCACTTAGCTCTAGTCCCAGAGATAACCCCAGGAGGTCATTCACACATCAGAGATAACCCTGAGGACATCAAGTACTTACAGCAGCCCAATCTGAGAGATAACCTTGGGAAACGACTGCTTTATCAGCCCAAACCGGAGATAACCTCGGTGAGGGGCAAAATTGTCTTTTTCTACCTCGATCCCACATGTGCGCCGTCTCAACACATCTCTACATACATTCTACACAGCAATGTCCCACAAGAACCAAGAAGTTTTAATCCCGAGTGACTACTACGCAAGGCAGCACATCGGATAGAATTTGAAGCTTGAAGACCAAGGGCATGGTCCCATCTTCCTGACTTCATACAACCTCTAATCCCATGTCATTTGTGTAGCTCTCGACAACAGCAGTCCGAAACAGGTCATATACACCTCAATCGGATGCCCGGGTTGAAATTCTAAAAGCTCGAGCGGACATCACGTTGCACACGTGTATGTACTTTGAGATTGGAACACATGGGCAGGGCACCGGCGAAGCAAACCAGTGCATCTCATACTTGCCATGGTGTGCTCTGTGGCTCCCCCCTATAAATAGAGGGCTTGGGTAGCCATTTTGTAAGAGAAATGACGAGGAAGCCTTGTCCAATTTGCTCAGTACACACCCTAAACTGAGTGTTTTCTCATTTTAAACACTTGTGAGCTTATATTCTGTAAGACCCCAAATTTTATGAAATAAAAGTATTTAATTTTCTTATAATTATAATTCTATTTAATAAATTGTTTAATTGATAAAAGGTTAAAGTTAAAGGTGATATGTGAAAATTTTTACAAAGTAAACAAGTTGATATATAATATTTGTTGTGTCGGGGAATATTCGATTGGTCGAGAAATATTTGTTTTAATAGAGAATATTCGTACGAAGGCACAATCATTGGTGGAACCCACAACGGAAATATTGTTGTAGTTAGAAAACGACAGAATTATCTTTTTATAAAAATAATGGCGAAAGCTTTACCGTTAAAATGTTGAACTACCCAATGGTAAAAGTACAGTAATACGCGTGGTTGCATAGTAGCACACGGTATTGATTATTGATGCTTACGTGAGAAGTCACTCAGTTATACTCAATTATTACAATAGTAGTTGCTGCATAGTATCTCACATTATTTGATTCAATTATTGTCACAGTATTAATATTTTATATTATTAAATCAATATTTGAGACGACAAAGTTATTCATATTATTATTTGCAATATTGACAATGTGTAGAAAGTTCTGTCGAGGAGAAGTTTGGTCACCTAATTGCGCTCCAATAGGGAGAAATCCTTATCAGAAAGCCCCCTATTTCCTGGGAATAATCTGGTTGTTAAATATTGTGAGTTATAATATTTATGATGAATAATTGTTAATAGATTAAAAATGTGTTTATTAAAAATAAATAATTTGAGGTAAATATTTATTCAATTTTTGATATAAATATACGGATTGTTATGAGGCGTTTGTTGTAAGTTTGACTTAGTATTCCATGGGAAGATTTACTAATTTTATGGACCGTCGATGGTGGTTTTAATAGTTAATTAATCTGGACCATTGATGGTGGTTTTAATAGTAAAACAATCTGGACCGTCGGTTGTGGTTTTAATAATAATCAATATGAGCCGTTCGTTCTAATATTAAATCAATCTGGACCGTTCATGAATCAGTTACTATTTAGTTCATTCTCCTATAAATAGAAGCTTAATTCTTCTTTCATTCTCACCAATTCACTGAGACTCACAAGAGACACTATAGAGAGAGAAACTATAGAGAGCAAGAAGAAGAGTATTTTGCTACTTCACTATTGCAGTATCCAGCCTTCTACTAAGGTAAGAGATATTATTTGTTGTATTCGTAAGAGGTATTATTTCTTTCGTATTCATAAGGAATACTATTTTTCATATTCATCCTTTAATATGTCAGAATAACCTGTCTACGTGGATTACGTCTCAGGTGTGACAGTGAAAATCCATTCTGCGATTTAAGTATGTTATTTCTTTTTATATTCTTAAATCTAAACTTACTATGGTAAGTATTGCTTCTATAATCCTTGAAATTAGTGGAATATCCTTGAGTTTTGCGCTTCATCCAGTATTGTTTCATTGAAATATTGATATGAACTTTCTTATTAAATATAAATATTTTCACATGGGGTACTATTCACGGGTTACTATTCACTAGAATATTATTCACTCGGGTATTCGGAGCACTTTTCATGTTAGGGTACTATTCACGAGTTACTATTCATGGATTACTATTCACCCAATTACTATTCACTCAAATATTATTCACTTGGGTATTCGGGGCACTTTTCATGCTGAGGTACTATTCACGAGTTACTATTCACGGGTTACTATTCACCCAATTACTATTCACTCAAATATTATTCACTCGAATTATTGGGGCACTTTTCATATCAAGGTACTATTCTAGAAATACTATTTATAGGTACTATTCACCAAAAATTTTATTTCCTTGTATATATATATATATATATATATATATATATATATATTGTAAGACCCTGAATTTTATGAAATGAAAGTATTTAATTTTCTTATAAATATTATTTTATTTAATAAATGGTTTAATTGATAAAATGTTAAAGTTAAAGGTAATATGTAAAAATTTATGCAAAGTAAGCAAGTTGATATATAATATTAGTTGTATCGGGGAATATTCGATTGGTCGTGGAATATTCGTTTTAACAGGGAATATTCGTACGACGGCACAATCCTTGGTGGACCCCACAACGGAAGTATTGTCGTAGTTAGAAAACGACAGAATTATCTTTTTATAAAAACAACGACGAAAGTTTTACCATTAAACTATTTAACTACCCGGTGGTAAAAGTACAGTAATGTGCGTGGTTGCATAGTAGCACACAGTATTGACTATTGATGTTTACGTGAGAAATCACTCAGTTATACTCAATTATTACTATAATAATTGTTGCATAGTATCTCACGTTATTTGATTCAATTATTGTCACAATATAAATATTTTATATTATTAAATGAATAATTGAGACGATAAAGTTATTTATATTATTATTTGCAATATTGATGATGTTTAGAAAGTTCTGTCGATGAGAGGTTTGGTCACCTAATTGTGTGCCAATAGGGAGAAATTCTTATCAGAAAGCCCCCTCTTTCCTGGGAATGATCTGGTTATTAAATATTCTAAGTTATAATATTAATGATGAATAATTGTTAATAGATTAAAAATGTGTTTATTAAAGATAAATAATTTATGGTACTTATTTATTGAATTTTTGATATAAATGTAGGGATTGTTATGAGGCGTTTGTTGTAAGTTTGACTTAGTATTCCATGGGAAGATTTACTAATTTTATGGACCGTCGATGGTGATTTTAAAAGTAAATCAATCTGGACTATCGGTGGTGGTTTTAAAAGTAAATCAATTTGGACTGTCGGTTGTGGTTTTAATAGTAATCAATATGAATAAATGCATTCTAATAGTAAATCAATCTGACCGTTCATGAATCGCCATTATTTATTCCATTCTCCTATAAATAGAAGCTTAATTCTTCTTTCATTCTCACCAATTCACTGAGATTCACAAGAAATACTATAGAGAGACAAACTATAGAGAGCAAGAAGAAGAGTATTCTGCTACTTCACTATCATTGCGATATCCAAATTTACTAAGGTAAGAGATATTATTTGTTGTATTCGTAAGAGGTATTATTTCTTTCGTATTCATAAGGAATACTATTTTTCATATTCATCCTTTAATATGTGTAATAACTTTGTCTCACGTGGATTACGTGCAGTGTAGCAGACAGGTGAAAATCCATTCTTGATTTAGTATGTTATTTCTTTTATATTCTTAAATCTAAACTTACTATGGTAAGTATTGCTTCTATAATCCTTGAAATTAGTGGAATATCCTTGAGTTTTAAGGCTTCATCCAAAGATTGTTTCATTGAAATATTGATATGAACTTTCTTATTAAATATAAATATTTTCACATGGGGTACTTATTCACGAGTTCTTATTCACTAGAATATTATTCACTTTCGAATATTAGGAGCACTTTTCATGTTAGGGTACTATTCACGAGTTACTATTCATGGATTACTATTCACCCAATTACTATTCACTCAAATATTATTCACTTGGGTATTCGGGGCACTTTTCATGCTGAGGTACTATTCACGAGTTACTATTCACGGGTTACTATTCACCCAATTACTATTCACTCAAATATTATTCACTCGGGTATTCGGGGCACTTTTCATGTCGGGGTACTATTCCCGAAGTACTATTTATAGGGTACTATTCACCAAAAATTTTATTTCTTTTCTGTTCAAATTATTTTTGATACATGGATATTATTCTTGAATTTTACTCCACAAAGCAATATCATGTTGACAATTTGGACATTATTGAATTTTGGATAAATTAAATTATAAATCTTTAAAAATTTATCATTTGCTTTCTTTTAATTGAATTCTTATATCATTGTCATCATCCTCATGCTTATATTGTGATGAAAGTCATCTTTGGCTTACTTGCATTGATGGACTGTTGATTGGTATGATTATGACCAGGAATAATTCGGTATGATCATGACCATTGATGATTACATGAATATTCTTGGCTCGTAGTGCAGAAATAATTTGTGGACGTGATACTAATGAATATCCTTGGCCCGTAGTGCAGGGATGATTCGATGATGTGATTTATTTATTAAGCTGAGTCCCAGCGATAAAGTTAATGATAAACTTTTTAAATCATAGAAGATAGTAGATATCATGCTCTACTTGACTCTTCTAATGAATTGCTTGTTCTGCTGCAGTTAAACTTGTTGTCTATTATATTCTATTAGTTTAACTTTGTTGAAGGCTAATGATAACTTATTCTGCATTATCTTAGTCATAATATTTCTTACTAGACTAGTTGAGTTCACCCTTTTAGTTCCATTCTTCTCTTCATGAAATGAGAACGTTGTGTCGCCCCCAAAATAGGTATACATCACCTATTCTGAATCGCCAAATACATGGTACAGAATACAAATACAATCTTAAATATACAACATGAGCTATGAGTTTTAATACAAATATTGTCTTCTAGACGGTATTCAAACTCAAAATAAGTCATCAATACATTTATTATGACACTATTTCATAGAATAGTGAGGAGTACTAATGCTATCATCCGTTAGTCACTCGCTTCCCCTGAGCTAGTCCCTCGCTACGTTCTCATTTCCTAAAGAGAACAATGAAAGCAAAAGGTGAGCTCAACTTGCCCAAGAAGAAATATTATGGCTAAGATAATGCGTAATAAATTATCGTTAGCCTTGAACGATGTTAAACGATACAATATAACAAACATCAAGTTTAAGCTGCAATGAACAAGCAATCCATTAGAAGAGTCAAGTAGAGAATAAAATCTACTATCTTCTATGATTTAAAAGGTTTTTCATCACTTTTATCAATTTGAGATTCAACTTATTAAATAAACCACGTCATCCCCGCACTTTTCTGACCAAGGATATTCATTAGTATCACGACCACAAATTATCCATGCACTACGGGCCAAGGATATTCGTGTTTTCATCAATGGTCACGATCATGCCAACAACTGTCTATCAATGCACTATGGGCCAATGAGGACTTTTACCACATCATTTGTAACATTACGGTCATGACTATACAGAATAATCCCTGGTCATAATCATACCAAGTCCATCTATGCACTACAGGCCACAGATGACTTTCAACATAATATAAACATGAGGATGATGATAATGACATAATAATTCAATAAAACAAGTTCAAGAATTAAATTTTAAAGATTTATAAGTTAATTTATCTTGAACTCAAAAACGTCCAAATTGTCAACATGATACTGCTTTGTGGAGTAAAATTCAAGAATGCTCAGAAGAATATTTCCATGAAAGATACTGGATGAAGCGTAAATATCCAGGATATTCTACTAATTTCATGGAGTATAGAATCCAAAACTTTAACCAACTGAGTATAATAGAATATATGAACCTGCAAATGGATTTTCGCCCGTCATGCGGTAATCCACGTAGATGCATCATTTCCACAATATAATAAGGAATGAATACAAAGGATCATTCACCATTCATGTAAATCCACATGGCGAGTTATTCCAACGTAATAATAAAGAATGGAATAACGAAGAATTCACCATGCATCGATAGATCGCATGCAGACGGTTATTCCCAATGTAATAATAAAGAATGGAACCAGTCATGTGAAATCGCACGCAGAGATATTCCAATAGAATAATAAAGAATGGAATAACAATAGAATTCACCGAGGCATGCGATAGACCCATACGAGCGAGTTATTCCAATGAATAATAAATAATGGAAATAGGTCATGCGTAATACACACAGACAGGATATTCCAACAGAATAATAAAGAATGGAATAACAGAAGAATTTCACCATGTATGCGATACTTCACATAGACAGGTTATTCCAACAGAATAATAAATAATGGAACCAGGTCATGCGTAATACGCACAGATAGGATATTCCAATAGAATAATAAAGAATGGAATAACAGAAGAATTTCACCATGTATGCGGTACTTCACATAGACAGGTTATTCCAACATAATAATAAAGAATGGAATAACAATAGCTCTCTTCATAAAAATGAAAGAAATAATACCCCTTACCTTAGAATAATGCTAGATACTGGAATAGAGAGGTAACAAACTTCTCTTCTTCTTTCTCTCTATAATAATTTCTTTATAGCTTTAGTGAATTTGTGAGAAATGAAGGAAAAATGAGCTTCTATTTATAGAAAAATATAGTTTCAATAATTGCACATTTTGGGGCTCAAAAAATTACAGTACAATACCTCCAACTTTTCTTTCATTTTTAATTTAGTCCTGCAAGTATTATCAAACTTGCACCATCTCCCCTAATAGTAAATAATGTGAATCAATAGTTCAATCATGTGATTCAATAGTTATAATCATGTAAAAATACGAATAACAGTATAACACCTCCATCTATACCTCCATCTTTAACTTAGTCATGCAAGTATTATCAATCTTGCACCAACTCCTCTAATAGTAAATGGATGTGAATCAATAGTACACACATGTGAACAAATAGTTATAATCATGTGAATCAATAGCAATTAATTGCTCATTTATCCGGTTAATTACCCGATTGGTCAATATAACCTCCGGACATCAATTATTATCGAAATAAATGTCGATTTATACTAACACTAATAATTCCAACACAATGGAACTATCAATTTCATCTTTATTTAACACGAACTTATTCATCATTAATATTATCATTCACAATATTTAACAACCAGGTCGTTCCCAGGAAAGAGGGGGCATTCCGATAAGGATTTCTCCTTATTAGGCGCCTGATTAGGTGACCAAATCTCTCCTTGTGAACTTCTAGACATTGTCAATATTGCAAATAATAATATGAATAACTTTATCGTCTCAATTATTGATTTAATAATATAACATATTATGCTGATGATACTGTGACAATAATTTAATCAATAATATGAGAGATATGATGCAACAATTACTGTAGCAATAATTGAGTATAACTGAGTGACTTCTCACGTAAGCATTAATAACCAATACCATGTGTTACTATGCAACCACGCGTATTACAGTACTTTTACTACTGGGTAGTTCAACAGTTTTAACGGTAACACTTTCGTCATTATTTTTATAAAAAGATAATTATGTCGTTTTCTAAATACGACAATACTTTTGTTGTGGGGTCCACCAATGATTGTGTCGTCGTACGAATATTCCCTGTTAAAACGAATATTCCCCAACCAATCAAATATTATATAATAACTTGCATACTTTGCAAAATTTTTAAATATTACCCACAACTATAACATTATATCAAATCCACACCATAATATTCAAAAAAATATTTTGAGAAATTTAAATCTTTATTCATAAAATTTGGGGTCTCACAAACGTAGCCAGAACTAGTCGGGGAACGGAGTGATGGTCCGAGATGGTGTTATAGTAGTCCTCATTATTCTATAAAATAGTGTGACAATAAATGTAATGAGGACTCCATTTGAGTTTGGATATTGTCTAGAAGATAATATTCGTGTAAAAACTCTCAGCTCATGTTGTATAATTAAGTTTGTATTTGTATTCAGTGCCATGTATTTGGCGACCCAAGATGGGTGATGTATACCTATTTTGGGGGCGTCACAGTTGGTATCAAAGCTTAGGGATATGATCCCTGGCTAAGATGTGAGATAAGAACTAGGAGGGGAGAGATGGGGAATTCCTTCGCCAGTATGACCTACCTAAGTTTATTTGCTATTTAATTGGTTGGTCAGAGTATTGGGATAATATGTGGTATGTAAATTAACCCTTGGTTTGTGGCAGTGTTTGACAATGGCATCTGAAAATGTCGAGATAAGCAATGAAGTACATGAGACCGTTGAGTCACCAACGATTAATACTCAAGATAATGTGCAACATTAATCCTCAGGAAAACAACAACACCGATTAAATGATGAACGATGGGATGTTCAGAGGCTTCATACAATTCATACAACATCAGGTGAGAGCGGCTCCTGTTCAAAATACAGGTGGAAACAATGACAACTCTCGGATGGTCACTGCTAAGCAGTTCAAGGAGCTGGGACCACCGGAGTTTTTGGGAGAGCTAAAACCACTTAAGGCGAAGACGTGGATAAAGCAGATCACCAAGATATTTGATGTCTTGGGATGCTCTGAGGAGCAAAAGGTTCCCTTTTCCACCTTCATGTTATATGAAGAAGTAGATTACTGGTGGGAATCAGTAAAACGTACTCAGTCTGCCGCACTCCAAATGTCTTGGGAAAAGTTCCAAGAACTGTTCAACAACAAATACTTTCCTGAAAGTATTCGTCACATAAAGAAGGTGGAGTTTATCAAATTGGAGCAAAATAATATGACCGTGTCGCAGTACAAAGCTAAGTTTGCCGAGTTGTCCCAGTTTGCATCCCATTTGGTTGATAATGAGGAGAGAATGACGCGAATGTTTCTACGAGGTTTGAGACCCGAAATACGTTAATAGCTCATTTCTCACAAACTGTGTTTGTATTCATATGTTGTAAATAGAGCTTAGTTATTGGAGCGTGATAATGAGTCAACCCAACCAAGAGAGAGCAGCTGGCAAGTTGATAATACCAGTGGTAGCAGTCATCAAAGCTGTGACAACAAACATGGAGAGAATCAACATGCCAGAAATGGTAACCACTTCAGTAGTAATCATGGCCAAGATAATAGAAATAAAAATTTTAAGAAGAGAAGGTTCAACAATGATGGAAAGACAGCAGCACCAGCACCCATTTTCAAGGAAGGAGAACGACCACCGATCGTATGCTACAAATGTAGAGCGGAGGGACACATCAGTCCAAACTGTACGCAGTAGTCCAAAATATGTTATAATTGCGGAAGAGAAGGTCACTTAGCCCAATTTTGTCGTGCAGTGAAGTTAAGTCCAGCTGGGATGGTGACGCCAAAGGATGTCCTAGACAAGTTAAAGTCAATAGTTTAAGTTAAAGCGTTTATCAAGGAACCCGAACCAAGTTATCACGGGTAAGATAATCATAAACTGTTGAGAAGTCTATACCTTATTCGATATCGATTCTACCCACTCTTTTATTTTACTTAATTGTGCTCAACGTTTAAACTCGACTCCGAAGAAATTAGACTTTGACTTATCCGTTGGGAGAAACCTTCATTACATCCACTGTTTATAAGTCTTATTTGATTCAAATCAGTAACCGCACGTTACCTGTTGATCTTATCTCTTTAAAAATACTTGCATTCGATGTGATTTTAGGAATTGATTGGTTGACTACTCATTATGCTAAAATTGATTGTTTTCGTAAGGTTGTTAGCTTTTATATTCCTAACCAACCTATTATACGAATTCAAGCAACCAAACCATTAAAGTCAATCACTTTCATCTCAATCCATAAAGCTATTCATTTATTGAAAAATGGATGTCAAGCTTTCTTAGCTCATGTCATAGATTTAAACAAAAATACGTCAGTCTTGAATGATATTTCTATTGTTAATAAATTTCCTGACGTATTCCCTGAAGAACTTCCTGGCCTACCCCCAGAGCGTGAAATTGAATTTTGTATCGACCTTAAACCCGGCACAAAACCCTCAAATACTTCTTCATCCAAAACAAAAGTATCATGCGCCGAAGATGTTGGCTCGAGCTGTTGAAGATTACGACCATACCATTCAATATCATACTAGAAGAGCGAACGTGGTAGCTGACTAGTTGAGTAGAAGATCGTATGCGATTACGAGTGCGATGTTGTTAACACAAAGACTCATTTCATACGACTTACAAAAGATGGAGATAGAGTTAAAGACTCCAAGAACCTACGTGAAGATAGTAAATGTAAGATTAGAACAAACTTTAATCGATAAAGTTAAAGCTGCTCAAGCTATAGACTCAGAGCTAATGAATGTGAAGGAGGTGCAAGAAGGGGTTATTCCAGAAGTAAGAGTCGATGAAGTGAGAAAAGCTCAAACCCTCGATTTTATTAGTCTATTTGAAATCCTTGATTGAGTAGGAACTGTGGCCTATAGACTCGCTTTACCGCTAAGTATGTCCCGTGTTCATAATATTTTTTACATATCTATGTTACGTAAATATGTGAAAGACCAAAACCACATTATTGAATTAGAACCGGATGAGATAGCAGAAGATTTAACGTATAAGGTGATACCTGTAAAAATCTTGGATAAGAAGAAACATATTCTACGCTCAAAGGTTATACCTCAAAGATTTAGAATCTAAACAAGGTATCCTCACCTCTTCGGCATACCAGATACGTATGTAAATTTTGAGGGCAAAATTTCATAAGGAGGGGAGATTGTAAGACCCCGAATTTTATGAAATGAAAGTATTTAATTTTCTTATAATTATTATTCTATTTAATAAATGGTTTAATTGATAAAAGGTTAAACTTAAAGGTGATATGTGAAATTTTTGCAAAGTAAACAAGTTGATATATAATATTCGTTGTGTAGGAAAATATTTGATTGGTCGGGGAATATTCGTTTTAACAGGAAATATTCGTACGACGGCACAATCATTGGTGGACCCCACAACGGAAGTATTGTCGTAGTTAGAAAACGACAGAATTATCTTTTTATAAAAATAACGGTGAAAGTTTTATCGTTAAGTTGTTGAACTACCCGGTGGTAAAAGTACAATAATACGCGTGGTTGTATAGTAGTACACGGTATTGATTATTGATGCTTACGTGAGAAGTCACTCAGTTATACTCAATTATTGCTATAGTAATTGCTGCATAGTATCTCACGTTATTTGATTCAATTATTGTCACAGTATTAATATTTTATATTATTAAATCAATAATTGAGACGACAAAGTTATTCATATTATTATTTGTAATATTGATGATGTCTATAAAGTTCTATCGAGGAGAGGTTTGGTCACCTAATTGCACGCCAATAGGGAGAAATCCTTATCGGAAAGCCCCCTCTTTCCTGGGAATGATCTGGTTGTTAAATATTGTGAGTTATAATATTAATGATGAATAATTGTTAATAAATTAAAAATGTGTTTATTAAAGATAAATAATTTGTGGTAAATATTTATTCAATTTTTGATATAAATATAGGGATTATTATGAGGCGTTTGTTGTAAGTTTGACTTAGTATTCCATGGGATGATGTACTTATTTTATGGACCGCCGATGATGGTTCTAATAGTTAATCAATCTGGACCATTGATGGTGGTTTTAATAGTTAATCAATCTGGACCATTGATGGTGGTTTTAATAGTAAATCAATCTGGACAGTCGATTGTGGTTTTAATAGTAATCAATATGATCCGTCCGTTCTAATAGTAAATCAAACTGGACTATTCATGAATCAGTTACTATTTAATCCATTCTCCTATAAATAGAAGCTTAATTCTTCTTTCATTCTCACCAATTCACTGAGATTCACAAGAGACACTATAGAGAGAGAAACTATAGAGAGCAAGAAGAAGTGTATTCTAGTACTTCACTATTACAGTATCCAGCCTTCTACTAAGGTAAGGGATATTATTTGTTGTATTCGTATCTTTCGTATTCATAAGGAATACTATTTTTCGTATTCATCCTTTAATATGTCGGAATAACCTGTTTACGCGGATTACGTACCGTATGACAGGTGAAAATCCATTTGCAGTTTTGTATCTTTTTTCTTTTCATATTCTTAAATCTAAACTTACTATGGTAAGTATTACTTCTATAATCCTTGAAATTAGTGGAATATCTTTGAGTTTTGCGCTTCATCCATTATCGTTTCATTGAAATATTGATCTGAACTTTCTTATTAAATATAGATATTTTCACCTAGGGTACTATTCACGGGTTACTATTCACCCAATTATTATTCACTAGAATATTATTCACTCGGGTATTCGGGGCACTTTTCATGCCAGGGGTACTATTCACGAGTTACTATTCACCCATTTACTATTCACTCAAATATTATTCACTCAGGTATTCGGGGCACTTTTCATATCGGAGTACTATTCATGAGTTACTATTCATGGGTTACTATTCACCTGATTACTATTCACTCAAATATTATTCACTCGGGTATTTGGGGCACTTTTCATGTCGGGGTACTATTCACGGGGTACTATTCTTGAAGTACTATTCATAGGATACTATTCACGGGGTACTATTCACCAAAAAAATTATTTTTTTTTTGTCCAAATTATTTTTGATACATGGATATTGTTCTTTAATTTTACTCCACAAAGCAGTATCATGTTGACAATTTGGACATTATTAATTTTTGGATAAATTAAATTATAAATCTTTAAAAATTTATCCTTTGCTTTCTTTTAATTGAATTCTTATATCATTGTCATCATCCTCATGCTTATATTGTGATGAAAGTCATCTTTGACTTATGTGCATAGATGGACTGTTGATTGGTATGATTATGACCAGGGATAATTCGGTATGATCATGACCATTGATGATTACACGAATATTCTTGGTTGTAGTGCAGGAATAATTTGTGGACGTGATACTAATGAATATCCTTGGCCCGTAGTGCGGGGATTATTCGATGATGTGATTTCTTTATTAAGCTGAGTCCCAACGATAATGTTAATGATAAACTTTTTAAATCATAGAAGTTAGTAGATATCATGCTCTACTTAACTCTTCTAATGGATTGCTTGTTCCGCTGTAGTTAAACTTGTTGTCTATTATATTCTATCAGTTTAACATTGTTGAAGGCTAATGATAACTTATTCTGCATTATCTTAGTCATGATATTTCTTACTGGGCTAGTTGAGCTCTCCCTTTTACTTCCATTGTTCTCTTCAAGAAATGAGAACGTAGCCAGAACTAGTTGGGGAACGGAGTGGTGGTCCGAGATGGTGTTATAGTAGTTCTCACTATTTTATAAAATAGTGTGACAATAAATGTAATGAGGACTCCATTTGAGTTTGGATATTTTCTAGAAGATAATATTCGTGTAAAAACTCTCAGCTCATGTTGTATAATTAAGTTTGTATTTGTATTCAGTACCATGTATTTGGCGACCCAAGATGGGTTATGTATACCTATTTTGGGGGCGTCGCATATTCAGTCATATTTTTATTGGCAGGAGCCGAGTGTTCATCCATTTAAAGCTATAGAAGTCTTCTTTGGCAGTCCATTGTAAGCCTTCATATACCTTTTAAAGCCTTTCTCTTCTACTGTGCATACACCGTTCTTCACATTGAGAGTCGTGTTGCATGTGTATGCCCAGACTTCGGTCCGTGGCTTTTATTTCCTTGTATATATATATATATATATATATATATATATATATATGTAAGACCCTGAATTTTATGAAATGAAAGTATTTAATTTTCTTATAAATATTATTTTATTTAATAAATGGTTTAATTGATAAAATGTTAAAGTTAAAGGTAATATGTAAAAATTTATGCAAAGTAAGCAAGTTGATATATAATATTAGTTGTATCGGGGAATATTCGATTGGTCGTGGAATATTCGTTTTAACAGGGAATATTAGATGCAATAACACAATCCTTGGTGGACCCCTAATAACGGAAGTATTGTCGTAGTTAAAAGCAGCAAAATTATCTTTTATAAAAAACAACGACGAAAAGTTTTACCATTAAACTATTTAACTACCCTTGGTAAAAAAAGTACAAATAATGTGCGTGGTTGCATAAGTAGCACACAAAGATTGACTATTGATGTTTACGTGAGAAATCACTCGGTTATACTCAATTATTACTACAATAATTGTTGCATAGTATCTCACGTTATTTGATTCAATTATTGTCACAATATAAATATTTTATATTATTAAATCAATAATTGAGACGATAAAGTTATTTATATTATTATTTGCAATATTGATGATGTTTAGAAAGTTCTGTCGATGAGAGGTTTGGTCACCTAATTGTGTGCCAATAGGGAGAAATTCTTATCGGAAAGCCCCCTCTTTCCTGGGAATGATCTGGTTATTAAATATTCTAAGTTATAATATTAATGATGAATAATTGTTAATAGATTAAAAATGTGTTTATTAAAGATAAATAATTTATGGTACTTATTTATTGAATTTTTGATATAAATGTAGGGATTGTTATGAGGCGTTTGTTGTAAGTTTGACTTAGTATTCCATGGGAAGATTTACTAATTTTATGGACCGTCGATGGTGATTTTAAAAGTAAATCAATCTGGACTATCGGTGGTGGTTTTAAAAGTAAATCAATTTGGACTGTCGGTTGTGGTTTTAATAGTAATCAATATGAATCGTCTGTTCTAATAGTAAATCAATCTGGACCGTTCATGAATCAGTTACTATTTATTCCATTCTCCTATAAATAGAAGCTTAATTCTTCTTTCATTCTCACCAATTCACTGAGATTCACAAGAAATACTATAGAGAGACAAACTATAGAGAACAAGAAGAAGAGTATTCTGCTACTTCACTATTGCAGTATACAGCCTTCTACTAAGGTAAGGAATATTATTTGTTGTATTCGTAAGGGGTATTATTTCTTTCGTATTCATAAGGAATACTATTTTTCGTATTCATCCTTTAATATGTCGGAATAACCTGTCTACGCGAATTACATACTGTATGACAGGTGAAAATCTATTTGCAGTTTCGTATGTTATTTCTTTTCATATTCTTAAATCTAAACTTACTATGGAAAGTATTGCTTCTATAATCCTTTAAATTAGTGGAATATCCTTTAGTTTTGCGTTTCATTCAGTATCGTTTCATTGAAATATTGATCTGAACTTTCTTATTAAATATCATTATTTTCACCCGGGGTACTATTCACGGGTTACTATTCATCCGGTTACTATTTACTAGAATATTATTCACTCGGGTATTCGGGGCACTTTTCATGTCCGGGTACTATTCACGAGTTACTATTCACTCAAATATTATTCACTCAGGTATTAGGGGCACTTTTCATGCCGGGGGTACTATTCACGAGTATTTATTCACGGGTTACAATTCACCCGATTACTATTCACTCAAATATTATTCACTCGGGTATTCGGGGTACTATTCACGTCAGGGTACTATTCCCAAAGTACTATTCATAAGAGACTATTCACGAGGTAATATTCACCAAAAAATTTATTTCTTTTCTGTCCAAATTATTTTTGATACATGGATATTATTCTTGAATTTTACTCAACAAAGCAGTATCATGTTGATAATTTGGATATTATTGAATTCTGGATAAATTAAATTATAAATCTTTAAAAATTTACCCTTTGCTTTCTTTTAATTGAATTCGTATATCATTGTCGTCATCCTCATGCTTATATTGTGATGAAAGTCATCTTTGGCTTACGTGTATAGATGGACTGTTGATTGATATGATTATGACCAGGGATAATTCGGTATGATCATGACCATTGATGATTACACGAATATTCTTGGCCCGTAGTGCAAGAATAATTTGTGGATGTGATACTAATGAATATCCTTGGCCCGTAGTGCGGGGATGATTCGATGATGTGATTTATTTATTAAGCTGAGTTCGATAACGTTAATGATAAACTTTTTAAATTATAGAAGATAGTAGATATCATGCTCTACTTGACTCTTCTAATAGATTGCTTATTCTGCTGCAGTTAAACTTATTGTCTATTATATTCTATCAGTTTAACATTGTTGAAAGCTAATGATAATTTATTCTGCATTATATTAGTCATAATATTTCTTACTTGGCTAGTTGAGCTCACCCTTTTACTTCCATTATTCTCTTCAGGAAATGAGAACGTAGCCAGAACTAGTCGAGGAACGGAGTGATGGTCCGAGATGGTGTTATAGTAGTCCTCACTATTCTATAAAATAGTGTGACAATAAATGTAATGAGGCCTCCATTTGAGTTTGGATATTGTCTAGAAGATAATATTCGTGTAAAAACTCTCAGCTCATGTTGTATAATGAAGTTTGTATTTGTATTCAGTACCATGTATTTGGCGACCCAAGATGGGTGATGTATGCCTATTTTGGGGGCGTCACATATATGGACTAACATTATCGAGTTATGCCTCGATTGAGCCTGGACTCACGTCCGGAGCGTTTATTTGCTATTGTATATATATATATATATGACCTGTTGTCGAACTCTGTTCGATGAGCCTGGATTTTATATCCGGAGCGTTTATTGCTTATATATATATATATATATATATATATATATATATATATATAAACTGTTGTCGGAAACTGTTCGATGAGCTTGGATTTATATCCGGTGTCTTACATACATACATCCTAGATCTGATATCATTCGTATTAGCATGTTTATGACTAGTTGCAAATCTAATCTCAAATCCATTTTAACGAGCATATGATCTATAAAAAATTTTAACCTCTTCCAACGTACAAAATAATTGACCAACGTACGGAACAATATCAGATTTATTACTTTCAACTTCATTGACAAATTCAGATGTATTATATGACATTTTGAAAAACTTACTTGTGAATAATAGTGATGAATTTTGCTCGATCAGAACTTCAACTTGATTTTCTGAAGTGAAAGTGGGCAACCAGATGAAACAAATTATGAGTAGAGGTGAAAAGAGAAATTAATATCCGAGACCAAATTCTATGGAAGGATAAGAAGATAACTTGAGAAAATAGCAGCTTCCTAGTCAATATTTAAAGGGTAAAAAGACCAGCCGGTACAGCTTGTAGCGGTTAATGCTCAAGAAGTCAAACTATCGTACTTTTCCCATATAATCAATGTCAGCTTTTTTCTATTCCCATAGTGCTTTATTATTATGTTTGACTATTTATTAACCAGACAGTCTTTATAATAATAATAATAATAATAATAATAATAATAATAATAATAATAATAATAATAATAATGGTAATAAAATAATAAAAAGTACATAAGCCGCTACAATATGTAACGGCTTTATACTCAATTCATAATAATAATAGAATAATAATAATAATAATCGAATAATTATAATAATAGAAAATGGAATGTTTTAAGATATATCCAAATCCAAGGTAAAATATGACAGCTTGGCCCGTGGTGCTCGGGTGGTCATATGACGAGGGTTTGGAGCTTGAGTCGCCGATGACGAAGTCATGCATTTAGCGATGAAAAATGGATTTATTCCAAAGTGGTATAGCTGTCTGCATTGCTGTAGCGCTTTATTAATAATATATTTTAATTTTTATTGTTGTGGCAGTAGGTATAGCATGTCTTTAGAGCACTATTTTAATAATTTCCATTTCCAACCGGTGAAGCTTGTACCAGTCGGGCAGAGGGACAAAGCTTTTTCTGCCACATCGCCTTGGGAAAGGCACCGCATATTTTTTTTTGACTACTTTTTCTGCCACATCGCCTCGGGAAAGAACACCTGCAAGCTCGGTAAACTAAAAAGCTGAGACCCACAACAGTATCAGTGTTTGAATTTGGTCCTAAATTAATTCTATGTAACGGCTTGCATGAGCTTATTTAACCATCTATTGAGAACATATGTTATTTAAACTAAAGTTCAGTATATAACTAGATAAAATAAAAATAACAGAGAGTAGAGAGGGAGTATTTCGGAAGAGAGGAGCAAAAAACTTCAACAAGTTGAAGCGGCTGGATTCCATTTAATATATTCTGAAGACACCGAATTTTTTGTAAGATATTGTTATTGGTACTCCATTTCATATTATTATTTGCAACATGTAAGATATTGTTATAGCTGTTGTTGTTATTTATTTTGTTTGTAATAGTTTTTATTTATTGTTATTTGTTCAATTTTTAATAGTTTCTGCATTATTTTATTGTTTTCGTATAATAGTAAAATAATAGTTTTTATTGTATATAAATGAAAAAAACTTATTCTAGTGTACTCAATTGTTACATTATTTTTATTTTATTATTATTTTTCATTTATTGTTTTTATTGTTATTAATACACTTATACACAATTTCAGTGGATTACATGCATGTTATTGTTTTTGTTGTCATTAATGCATGTTATTGTGTATTGTTATTACTGTCATTAATGTATTTTTTTTAATACTAATATGTGAATTGATGTTGTATTTTTAGGTAAAAGATGGACAGCTGGGAATATGGGCCAATTGATCCAAGTGTTCTTCATGATCAACAAGATCATGTATCAGATGACATATATCATGGGAAAGATAGGAGAAAACTAGGCTCCAGTCAATATACTGATCAAATATATAATCAGTGGAATTTGACAAAAGAACAAAAAATCCTTTTAGATAAATGTGGATTTGGAGTATTTAGTTTTTGAGGTGTTGTACACCAAACTGACCTTGGTCTAATATCTGCCCTAGTCGAGAGATGGCGCCCGGAGACTAATACTTTTCATTTAAACTGTGGAGAAATAACAATCACGTTAGAGGATGTTCACTTTATTTTTGGGTTACCGGTGGTGGGAAAGCCCTTAACGGGTCCCTTTGCTGTCACCAATTTGAATTATTTTAGGTATTGTTTTGGAGATAAATTAGCCGGTGAATATTTTAGTTCAAAAAAGCGCAGTGCAATTTCATTAGTGTGGTTGCACGAACATTTTAATAATTGTCCCGAGAATGCAAGTAAAGATATTGTAGGGCGACACACAAAGGCCTACATGTTGTGGTTGTGTGGGGCAATATTATTCTCGAATAGGAATAGGAATAGTGTGCACCCAAGATATATGTCGTTTATTGCCAATGCAGAAGATTGTGTAACGTACTCTTGGGGCACGGCAGTGTTAGCATATTTGTGCAGATCTTTATATACTGCTACTAGGAAAGGAGTTAAATACATTAATGGTTGTGTAACATTGTTACAAATTTGGGCCTATGAGCGTGTAAATATTGGAAGGCCAAACCCTTGGCCACAATCATCCGTATGGTTACTTAGGGCTTTAGCATGGTCATATGTTGGAGCCCACAGTTACCCTGGTAGGCGTGAAAATCCCCACCACCATTTGTCATTTTATCGAGGGGAGTTAGACATTAAGTCTATGTGGGATGTGATTTGGCAGCCTTACATGACGTGGGATGATGATATCAGTGGATTTAATTTTGAAGGCAGGTTGTTGGGATCTGGTGGGGTCCCCTTGATCCACTTTGATATTATGGAATTTCAGATGCCGAACCGCGTGATGAGACAGTTCGGGTTCATGCAAGGCATACCATCACCCGCTAAAAACCATGGTGACCTTAGGAAGGAGAAAAAGTTTAAATTTATTGATGTCGAGGATTGCATGGCCTTACGAGGGAAATACATTTCGATTTGGGAGGCATACATGGATCATCTCGAAGGACAACAATATGAAATTTCCAATTATGTGTCAGTAGATGATTACATGGCCTGGTATAGAAAAATTACACGTCGAAAAATTCACCGACCTCGAGAGGCAAGGGACCCCGACAGTTGTTATGAGCCTCGGGCAATTTACAACCAACAACACCTTATTAAAATGGTAGGAAATTATATTCTTCTTTAATTAATCATATATTAGAGTAAATACTTAATATTACATTTATTCTTCTTTAATTAATCATCTATTAGATTAAATACTTAATATTACATTTATTCATATTTAGTGTTATTAATATTTGTTTGTGTTCATCTTACATGACAGGCTGAGAGTGCAAAGTCTTTGCTTGATAAATTTTCAGCACTTACTCAGCTACCTCCCGAGTTGGTTCTGCAAAAGCACAATTGGGATTACCAATACAGTCTGTACGACTTCGAAGCAAGAGGGAAACAAATACCTCGACAGATGGGTCCCATAATTCTTGCACCACCAACCGAATTCTCTCAATTCAATGAAGGGCTTGGTAAACAAACTGATTATGTTGTACAAGAGAGCTACATACCTACCACACAAGCATGGCAGGAGAGCTCCATTCCCACATCCCAAGCCCACGAGGAGTGTTACATTCCGACCTCTCTTGCCAATGAGGAGTGTTACGTCCCGACTTCCCAAGCCTATGAGGAGGGTTACATTCCAACAACCTCTGATTTTGCGGGACTTTCTAACGTCACAGGAGATTGTTCATGTGACGCCCCCAAAATAGGTATACATCACCCATTCTGAGTTGTCAATACATGGTACAAAAACAACTACAACTTTATTATTACAACAGTAAAACTGTGAGTTTGAATACAAATATTATCTTCTAGACAATATCTATACCAAAATAAATCCTCATCACATTTATTGATACATTATTTTACAAAAATGGTGAGGACTACTAAACAACTCTCTCTAGAACCTTCATTCCATACCCCGACTAGTACTCGCTACATTCTCGCATTCTGAGAAGAAAAATGGAACAAAAAGGAAAAGGGTGAGCTCAACTAGCCCAGTAAAGAATATTATGACTAAGATAATATACAACAAATTATCGTTAGTCTTTAGCAGGGAAAAAAATCTGAGAGAATACATTAAACAACAAGTTTTAGAGCAATATTCGCAGCGGAAAATATTAATTCATAAAAGAGTTACGTAGAGGATGAAATCTACTAATATCTATGAATTTAACAGTCCATCATCATTATTTTATCCCTGTAACATCAATCAATATTCATCTTGAATCAAATATTCATCTTTGCACTCTGCGGCCAAAGATATTCATCGATCGGTCGTGTTCATCTAAACACTGTTCATCTTTGCACTACTACGAAAAGATATTTATCAAGAAATCATTCATCTTTGCTCTACTGGGCCAAAGATATTCAATAATATCATCATTTAGGGTGAGGATGATGAAAAATATTTTAAAGAAAAGCGAATCCAGGTGAAACAAAAGAACAAGTATTAAGGATTAAGTATTTCACTTTATTTCATGTCCAAAAATACCACATAAATAATCATAGTGGTGTAAAATTCAAGAATGATCAAAATATGGATACAATCAAAGCTAGTATCCACAATAGATATTTTTGAATGACGAAAGGAAAAATTTTATTTTTTGTGAATAGTGTCGTATTCATGAATAGTGTAAGATATCGTGAATAGTCTTAGTATCGTGAATAGTAACTCAAGGCACAAAAAGTTCTAAATTTGATTAAAACTCGGATCAATACTTGGCATAATGATATTGAAAGAAATAATATCATTTTAATAATAATATCCCTTACCTCACAAAGACGGTACTTACATTTGAAAAAAGCTGGATACGAAATGAAGGAACTTGCACCAGTATAACAACACTCAAAGTATACTCACAAGAATACGCTCGATATATCGAGAGAAAATAGAGAGAAACTTGGGTTTACGGTGTGATTTTCAATTCTAACCTAAGCACCTATTTATAGGAAAATGCTTAGAACACAAAAGTAGAAAATTGAATATAATATTAATATATTTTCACATTTTCCTTAGCCCACCTTATACAACTGATCTCAGCCCATTTGAATCACATGAGGCCAACTTAGTTGCAAAAAAACGTTTTCTCAAAATAATTAACTAAAACTCCCAAAATTAATTATTTGAACTTGAACTTCAATAATTCATAATAAATATCCCTTTTATCGGACAATTCGAATCTCGCAATTTTTATAGGAAATTCAATTCTCTACAACTTTCCGAAGAAAGTTTTCCAAATTCAAAATGAAATTGACCAAAAATCCACAAACGATTTGATTTTATAGGTTATAATCAAATTTGATTCAATAATTGTGTCCACCAACACACAAAACATGTGTTAAACATTTAATGCCACAAAAATAATTTTCCTCCTCATATACTCATATATCCCACATTCATTGTAAAAATATCATCCGTTAATATATTATTAAAATAATATATTTAAATGAATTATTTTATCGGAAAAAGATAAAATATTAATTTTCAACAATTGTCACATTAAAATTTTCTCCATCTATATCCTCATAAAATCAATATTTTCCTCATCATATAAATCAATAATTAATTATTCATAAATAATATTACGAGAATCACATTATTGACAACTAAGGCGGTTCCCGGATAGAGGGTTTTCCAATAAGGATCTCTCTCTTCTTGGCGCCGATTAGATGACCAAACCTCTCCTTGAAGCGAACTTTCTAGACATTGTCAATAATGTTATCTAATAATATTATTCAGATAAAATGAATTATTGCTCAGATAATGGAAAATCTTGTAATGACAATTATTGAAACAACAATGATATAAAATATCAATGCGACAATTATTGAATCAATAAAATAAAATCTTTGAGCGATAATTCACGTAACCATTATTGACTAGTGCCTTCAATAATTGGTGCAATACCGTGTGCTACTGTGCAACAACGCGTAGTACTGTGTTTTAACCACCGGATATTCCAACAGTGTTAACGGTAACAACTACGACGTTATTTTTAAACAACTTATATTTGTCGTTTTCTTCATCCAATCGCTTTTTGTTATGGGGCCCACACAAGGCTGCGCCGTCATACGAATATTCTCCGACAGTAAGAATATTCCACGACCAAACGAATATTCCCCGACAAAAATAAATATTTTATAACCACCTGCTTATTTAAAATATTTGTGCATTTTACCCATAACTAATCACATTAATCAAATCAACCCTTACTAATTAAAAGAAATAATAGAGGAAAATAAATTTCATTTATTAATTATTTGGGGTCTTACAACCTCCCCTTCTTATGAAATTTCGTCCTCGAAATTGACGTACGTACCTGGTGTTTCGAAAAGATGAGGATACCTCACTTTCATTTCCGTTTCTAATTCCCAGGTCATTTCCTCTATAGCATAATTCCTCCACAAAACTTTAACTTGTGGTATGACCTTTGTCACGTGGGACATGCTCCTTCTATCCAAGATCTTGGCAGGTACCTCCTTATACGTTAAGTCTTGACTATCTCGTGCGGTTCTAACTTCAATAACGTGGTTCGGGTCTTTCACATATTTACGGAAATACGAGATATGTGAAACACATTATGAACACGAGACATACTTTCGAGGTAACGCGAGTTTATAGGCTACATTACCTACTCGGTCAAGAATTTGAAATGGACCAATAAATCATGGATTGAGCTTTCCTCTCTTCCCGAATCTTGTAACTCCCTTCCATGGGGCAACACGCAATAGTACATGATCCCCAATACTAAATTCTACGTCCTTTCATTGAAGATCCACATAACTATTATGTCGATCTTCTGCCGTTTGTATACGTTGTCGAATCATTTGGATCTTTTCCGTAGTCATACGTACCAACTCGGGTCCCAACAATGTTGCTTCACCCACCTCATCCCAACATACTGGAGAGCGACACTTTCGTCCATATAATGCTTCAAATGGGGCCACACCATGCTTGCACGATAAGCTGTTGTTGTAGGAGAATTCCACCATGGTAAATACTTATCCCAATTCCCTTTGAAGTCTAGGACACAGAGTCTTAATAGATCTTCAAGAGTTTGAATAGTCCTCTCTGATTGTCCGTCCATTTGAGGATGGTATGCCGACCTGAATCGTAAATCCGTGCCCATAGGTTTTTGCAAGCTAACCCAAAATCTTGAAGTGAATCTTGGGTCACGATCCGAAACTATGGATACTGGCATGCCATGCAATCTCACAATCTCATCTACGTACATCTGAGCAAGGCGTTCAAGGAATAAGTCTCCGTATCGGCAAGAAATGAGCAGACTTGGTTAATCTATCAACAATAACCCAAATAGCATTGATGCCTTGAGAAACCATAGGAAGACCCATAACGAAATCCATGGTAATGTGTTCCCACTTCCATTTCAGAATCTCAAGTGGTTGCAATGGACCCTTAGGTACTAGATGCTCCGCCTTTACACGTTGACAAGTTAAACACATCGAGATAAACTTTGCAATCTCTCTCTTCATATTGTTCCACCAAAATGTATGTCGAAGATCACGATACATTTTAGTACTTCCAGGATGGATTACAAATGGTGTATTGTGTGCCTCCATCATAATCTTGTACTTCAAATCAGAGTCGTTAGGAACACGTGAGTGCAGGTGGACTTGAAGTATTCCTTCTTCATCGATTCTCGCTTCGAATAACACCTTCTTGTACTTTCTTCTTCATACGCATCATTTCCGGGTTGGTGTGAAAGCACCTTTAACTTTTCTATTAAAGTTGGCTCTGTCGTATACTTGACATCATCGCTTTTCGTTCTGCGCATATGATCTTCTACTCAACGCGTCAGCTACCACGTTTGCTTTTTCAGGATGGTATTGAATAGTGTGGTCGTAATCTTTCAACAACTCGAGCCAACGTCGTTGCCGCATGTTGAGTTCCTTTTGCGTGAAGAAAAATATTTGAGGCTTTTATGGTGCAGATATATCTCAACTTTCTCCCCATATAGATAGTGCCTCCGGATCTTTAAGCGAAAGCAATGCTTGCGCTCTCTAGATCATGAGTAGGATAATTCCTCTCATACTCTTTGAGTTGTCACGAGGTATAGGCTATGACTTTCCCACGTTGCATGAGAACACATTCTAACCCTTTGCCTGAAGCATCGTTGTAGATAACAAATCTATCCGTACCAGATGGTATTGTTAGAACAGGTGCCGAAATGAGTCTCCTCTTAAGCTCTTGGAAACTCTTCTCGCATCTTCGCTCCAAACGAATTTTGTATCCTTCCGAGTTAGCTGGGTTAATGGAGTAGCGATTTGAGAAAACCTTTCCACGAATCTCCGATAATAACCAGCTAAGCCCAAAAAGCTACGGACTTCAGTCACCGACTTCGGTTGCTCCCAACTTTGTATTACTTCAATCTTCGTCGGATCAACAGATACTCCATGTTTTGACACCACGTGCCCAAGGAATGCTACTTCCTCAAGCCAGAACTCACATTTCTTCAACTTGGCATAAAGCTTATTTTCATGAAGCCTTTAGAGTACCAGCTTCAAATGGTGCTCATGATCTTCACGGCTTTTGGAATATACGAGGATGTCATCAATAAAGACAACAACGAATTGATCCAAATATTCCTTGAATACTCGGTTCATCATATCCATGAAAGCCGCAGGAGCATTAGTCAATCCGAAAGACATGACTAAGAATTCATAATGCCCGTCTGGGAGTTCTCAAGGCGCCTTTGGAATATCCTCGGTTCTAATCTTCAGCTGATGATATCCAGAATGAAGATCGATCTTTGTAAAGAATTGTGCTCCTTGCAACTGGTCAAACAGGTCATCAATACGAGGTAGAGGATACCTATTCTTGATGGTGACATGGTTTAATTCTCGATAGTCAATACAAAGTTGCATACTCCCGTCTTTCTTCTTTATGAATAAAACAGGAGCACCCCAAGGAGATGTACTAGGACGAATGAAACCGATGTCCAAAAGCTCTTGTAGTTGGACCTTTAACTCCCGTGATCACCTCGTTTGGGTTCCTCGCATTTTGACCAGTCACAACAAATGCTCTTCCAGGAACCGTTGACTTTGACTTTTTTTGGGATGATCTTTTGAGTCACCGTCCCCATTGAACTAGGTTTTGCTCTGCGTACAATCTCGAGCAATATGTCCTTCCTTTCCATAATTATAGAATACCTTGAATGTTGTGGGCGGTTTGGGTGATATGTCCCTCTTTCCGCATTTATAGCATATGAATGGGTGGTCGTTCTCCTCCACTTAGAACCGATTCTTTGCCAAAAACTGCCGTCTTCACATAGGTCGTTGTTAAATCTCCTCTTTTAAAATCTCCTCCTTACTTCGCTTCTTCTATTTTCATGGCCATGATTACCACTAGAGTGGTTACCATTTTTGTCCGTCTTTTTCTTTCTCCACTGGTTATCATTGTTTTGTTGACTGCTATCCCCGGTATGATCCTGGTTATGGTCCCTCGGTTGACCGTACTCGTTATCTCGCTCTAATAATTGAGCCCTATTTACAACATCTGAATAGAGAAAAATTTATGAGAAATGAGATACCGCGTATCTTAGGGTTTCAAACCTCTAAGAAACATCGGCGTCATCGTTCCTCATTCTCCACCAAATGAGGTGCAAACACGGATAACTCCGCGAACTTCACCTCGTACTGGGACTCCGTCATGTTATCCTGCTCCAGTCTAATAAACTCCACTTCCTTCATATGACGAACACTTTCGGAAAGTATTTTTCGTTGAAAAGATTAAAACGCGTTTCCCAAGACATGCTAAGTCTTGGCAGGTGGGGTCCGTTCAAAGACTCCCACCAAGAAATCGCCTTCGCCACGGAACATAAAGGTGGCGAATGGAACCTTCTGTTCTCCGTGCATCCCAAGACATCGAATATCTTGGTAATTTGCTTGACCCATGTTTCCGCCATGATCGGATCCGGCTTTCCCTTAAATTACGGCGGTCCCAACTCTTTGAATCGCTTGGTTGTGACAACACAGTGAATTGCTATCATTTCCTCCTGTTTTGAACACGAGTCTCCTCGTCGATTTTGCATGAATCGCAAAAAGCTTCTAAACATCCCCTCGTTCATCATCTCGCTTTCGGTGGTGTTGTTCACATGAGGAACATTGCCCGACTGTTACCGCGTTCTCCTCGTTGGTGAGTACTGACGTCTCCATGGTCTCATTTCCATTGTTAATATTCTCGATCGACATTCTCAAATCTTGTCGCCAAAAAAGGGTTAATTAAGGAAATCAATATATCACATAATATCCCTATATCTTGACCAACTAACAAATAAGCTTAGGTAGGACACACTAGCGAAGGATTTACTCGTCTCTCCCTCCTAGTTCTATTCCCGATCTCTCTGCCGGAGATCATATCCCTAAGCTACGATACCAACCGTGATGCCCCCAAAATAGGTATACATCACCCATTCCGAGTTGTCAATACATGGTGAATGCGAAATAACTACAACTTTATTATTACAACAGTAAAACTGTGAGTTTGAATACAAATATTATCTTCTAGACAATATCTATACCCAAATAAATCCTCATCACATTTATTGATACATTATTTTAAAAAATGGTGAGGACTACTAAACAACTCTCTCTAGAACCTTCATTCCATACTCCGACTAGTGCTCACTACATTCTCGCATCCTGAGAAGAAAATGGAACAAAAAGGAAAAGGACGAGCTCAACTAGCCCAGTAAAGAATATTATGACTAAGATAATATACATCAAATTATCGTTAGTCTTCAACAGGGAAAAAAATCTGAGAGAATACATTAAACAAGTTTTTGAGCAATATTTGCAGCGAAAAATATTAATTCATAGAAGAGTTACGTAGAGGATGAAATCTACTAATATCTATGAATTTAACAGTCCATCATCATTATTTTATCTCTGTAACATCAATCAATATTCATCTTGAATCAAATATTCATCTTTGCACTACCAGCCAAAGATATTCATCGATCGATCATGTTCATCTAAACACTGTTCATCTTTACTACTGACGAAAGATATTCATCAAGAAATCATTCATCTTTGCACTACTGGGCCAAAGATAATAATATCATCATTTAGGGACCGAGGGATGATGAAAATATTTTAAAGAAAACGAATCCAATGAAACAAAAGAACAAGTATTCAGAGTTACAGTATTTAAACTATTTCATGTCCAAAATACCTCATAAATAATCATAGTGGTGTAAAATTCAAGAATGATCAAAACATGGATACTGATCAAAGCTAGTATCCACAATAGATATTTTGGACGAAAAGGAAAAATTTTATTTTTCTGTGAATAGTGTCGTATTCATGAATAGTGTCGTATAAGTGAATAGTGCCGTATACGTGAATAGTAACTCTGGCACAAAAAGTTCCAAATTTGATTAAAAGTCCAGATATTGCTTCAACATAATGATATTGAAAGAAATAATATCATTTTAATAATAATATCCCTTACCTCACAAAGACGGTACTTCTGACTGAAAAACTGGATACAGGGCTGAAGGGAACTTGCACCGTATAACAACACTCAAAGTATACTCACAAGAATACGCTCAATATATCGAGAGAGAAATAGAGAGAAACTTCAGTTTCTGGTGTGATTTTCAATTCTAACCTAAGCACCCTATTTATAGGAAAATGCTTAGAATACAAAAGTAGAAAATTGAATATAATATTAATATATTTTTCACATTTTCCTTAGCCCACCTTATACAACTGATCTTAGCCCATTTGAATCACATGTGTGGCCAACTTAGTTGCAAAAAACGTTTTTCTCAAAATAATTAACTAAAACTCCCAAAAATTAATTATTTCGGAACTTCGGAACTTCAATAATTCATAATAAATATCCCTTTTATCAGAAAATTCGAATCTCACTTTTTTTATAAGAAATTCAATTCTCTACAACTTTGCAAAAGAAAGTTTTTCCAAATTTCAAACAGAAATTGACCGAAATCCACAAACGGACGATTTTACAAGCTATAATCAAATTTCGGTTAATAATTGTGTCCACCAACACACAAAACATGTGTTAAACATTTAATGCCACAAAAATACTCTTCCTCCTCATATACTCATATATCCCATTCATTGTAAAAATATCATCGTTAATATATTATTAAAATAATATATTTAAATGAATTATTTTATCGAGAAAAAGATAAAATATTAATTTTCAACAATTGTCACATTAAAAATTTTCTCCATCTATATCCTCATAAAATCAATATTTTCCTCATCATATAAATCAATAATTAATTATTCATAAATAATATTATAGAATCACATTATTGACAACTAGGCGCGTTCGAGGATGAGGGGCTTTCCAATAAAGATCTCTCCTCTTCTTGCCGTATGATTAGATGACCAAACCTCTCCTTAGAGCGAACTTTCTATTTGTCAATAATGTTATCTAATAATATTATTCGGATAATATGAATTATTGCTCGATAATGGAAAATACCGTGTAATGACAATTATTGAAACAACAGCAATATAAAATATCAATGCAGCAATTATTGAATTAATAAAATAAAATACTGAACAGTAATTACTGTAACCATTATTGAGTAGTGCCTTCAATATATTTCTTTTCTATCCAAATTATTTTTGGTACATGAATATTATTCTTGAATTTTACTACACAAAGCAGTATAATGTTGACAATTAAGATATTTTTAAACTCTGGATAAATTTAAAGTCTTTAATATTTATCCTTGATTTCGTTTGATTAATGCTTATATCATTGTCATCATCCTCATGCTTATATTATGATGAAAGTCATCTTTGGCTTACGTGCAAAGATAGACTGTTGATTATTGGTTTTACAGTTGTATATCTTTGGCTTACGTGCAAAGATAGACTGTTGATTATTAGTTTTACAGTTGTATATCTTTTGCTTACGTGCAAAGATAGACTATTGATTATTGGTTTTACAGTTGTATATCTTTGGCTTACATGCAAAGATGGACTGTTGATTATTGGTTTTACAGTTGTATATCTTTGGCGTACGTGCAAAGATGGACTGTTGATTATTGGTTTTACAGTTGTATATCTTTGTCTTACGTGCAAAGATGAACTATTGATTGATGAGTATCTTTGGCTTATGTGCATAGATGAACTGTTTATTGGTATGATTATGACCAGGGATCATTCGTTATAATCATAACTCGTAATATTATAAATGATGTGGTAAAAGTCCTCATTGGCTCATAGTGCATTGATGGACAGTTATTGGTATGATTATAACCAGGGATTATTCGGTATAATCATGAGCATTGATGATTACATGAATATCCTTGGCCGTAGTGCATGGATGATTCGATGATGTGGATTATTTATTAAGCTGAGTCTCAACCATAAAATATTGATTATACACTTTTAATTCGTAAAAGATAGTAGATATCATGCTCTACTTGACTCTTCTAAAATACAGTTGTATGTCTTTGGCCTGTAGTGCAAAGATGAATTGCTAATGAATATCTTTGGTAGTAGTGCGAGATGAATTTATTAGTATGATTATGAAGCGGGAATTGTGATTTGGTATAACCATGATTTTTGATGTTTCGGTGAAGATAGGTGATGAAAATTATCTTCGTCACAGGTGCAAAGAGAATTTAGAATCACAATTATGATTATGAGTTATTCATATGATTGTGGACAGGAATTGTTGATTGATGTTACAGGGATAAAACATTATTGGTGGACTTTTAACATGGAGTAGATAATAGATCAGATGGTCTATTTGACTCTTCTAATGGATTGCTCGTTTGGATGCAACTATGGTTGAAAAGTTTTATCATCCACCATATGTTCTAAATCTCTGATTAACTACTGATGAAGGCTATTGATGATGTAAATTATCTTTAGTCATGATATTCTTTACTGGGCTAGTTGTGCTCACCCTTTTTGCTTCACAATTCTTTTCAGGTAATAAGAGTGTTGCTGGGTCGAGCGGGGGTAACAGGAGAATAGAACGATGGTCTATAGCTGTTGAGGTTCTCCCTAAATAGTATAAAAATAATTTTATTGAGAACTTTAGATAAGTGTGCCGTATTGTATACGTCATTTGATATTTAATTTTGGTGAACCGAATAGGGTGAGGTGAACCCAACTTTGGAAGGGTGTTTTACCACTATCATACAAGATGTCTAATGAGATATAACCTCATGTTATCATAAGACAGGGTTGTGCACATCCACTTCCTGAGTATATCTACGAGCACTACCTATATGATCTTGGAGTTTATTTGAAATATAATTCTCAATTGGAGAAAATGGAGATAATTATATGTCAAGAGAAGACTCACCATTGGAAAGAAGATGATAGTAATCTTCTTGTTTTTCTTTGGGGACTATTAGGTCAACCAAGGATAATTCTGTGGACATATGATATCTATCATAACCTAGACGCATGGCCTCCCATGTACGAAGGTTTCCTTGAGTATTTTCCAAAGATTTTAATTTCTAAAATAGTTATTGACTGTACTTTTATGTAAAGTACCATTGTAAGGTTGTGGTCGAGGCACCATGAGAGTTACATACATTTGTATTAAAACTCACAGTTTAACTGTGGTCGTATTCTCGCATTTACGCTTCAACAGTTGTATAAATGAAGTTTGTAAATGATTTTTATAGTGTGATATCTGGCGACTCAGATTGGGTGATGTATACCTATTTTGGGGGCGTCACAATCTCATCCTGAACAACTCTACGCCTCAACTCGATGAGGGTTATAAATTTTCGGCTCATGTCGCCAATAGCCATCCGCGCGTAAGGTCTGTCCAATGGCAGTGCCGTCAACCGTGCATACTCCTCTAAGGTAGGAGTCAACTCATGGATACCAAACTGGAAAACCTGCCTCTCTGGTATCTAATGCTCTAACATACCCTCTACAAATCTGCGAAACACAAACATCGGAGAGTCATAGTATCTTTGCAATAACCGATCTCTATCACCACACCTGCGAAGGTGACATACTATCATACCACAATCTCAGACGGGATGCCACAAATACTAGTGGGGTATGATCAGTACGTCTAACTATCAAAGAAGACATTTGTATGGGTCGTGTTATAAGACCATCCAGGGGTTAATGTTGAGTATCTCTGGACATACATACATATGCATAACATAATAGATGCATGATGAACAATAGATGGCAATATGATGTAGGGAATAACAGTATATACATTCCTAAGTACATCATCATCTAATACATTTCTGTACAGCTAAAAATACAGGGAAATGGGGCATATATGCCTAACTACTAATAGAGGCCTATCAAAAGATATAGCAAGAATGGGGCACAACCACCCAGTATCTAACAGAGGCCTATCAAAAGATATAACGAGAATATACATCAGAAGAAGATAATGGTGTCAATGTCTACATCATCAATCCTGTCCACTTGATGTAACTCCTCATGAGTCACTAGATCTCCATCAATGGGGATGTCATTCCTATACAATGGAGGATATGCACCAGAAAAACCATATGGGTCATCGAGGGGCGGCTCACGAAATTGGAAGGATCAAATGTATCTCGCCTCTGCGGGATCTACGCCAAAAGTCTTGGGATAAAGAAATGTGTCCTATCCAACTACAAGGTCAAATCAGCGTCTGTGTAGTCAAATGAGTCGGATCTACGACATTGTGCCATCCAATCCGTCATCATCACGGATCTAGGAACCATATCCCCCATAAATCGCGTATGGCGCGGGTATGGGCTCACGATGGTAATGTAGGGACCACCAATCTTTGGAATGTAGCCTGGGTATGTGGACCCTCTGATAGTGTAAAACCATCAACACCCATCAATGGGATATCAATGACGGATGACTATGAAATAGGCCAATAAATCCTGGCAGAAGGCAAGATCGGTATACAAATCTCTCATGTGGTGCTCCTAATAGCACGCTCTCCTAAATAGAGCTCCCATCTTCCATCTATAAAGATAGGAATCCTATGGGTGGAAATCACGTACTCGACACCAGTCTGGTATCCATCCTCAAAACCAATGGCCAAGTGCTCCCTAGAATAGGGAATCCAAGTAATGGCATCAGCTGTCAATAACTCCAGCTATAGGCGACAATGAGTGAAACCCTCAGCTACAAGGACCTCCGCCAGTATTGAATGATGTCATCGTCGTCCTCGTGGATAGGTCTCCAAACCTAGCTCACTCACAGGACGTAAACATGGGAGCCTTTCATAGGCCCAGAACTGCCAACACAAAGGCACACATCTACTATCAGTCAACACTCTTAACCTGTACATGGGAAATCAAAAGAGAAATACTCACCAACAGAAATGGGTAAAATCCTAGCCAAGCCTCCGCTGAAGCTCACAATGAGCATCGCGCATACCACGAGGAAATAGGCAAAGGTGTAGGAGCCCCAGTCATATTCTTCGATACAGTCCACATGTTGTATGGCGCTCACCAAAGTGAATGACACCATAGAAGAGTTATCAGCTATGAAGCAGCCCCTAATGATCATCAGGAACAATCACTGAAGAATGTGATCCCTGACTCTCACATCATCGGGTATTGGCTCACTCAACAGCTCCGCTTATAGCATCTATGCTCAATGGACCTGTACAAACGGTCCTGCCCTTGAGCGCCTCAGCCAGAACTCTTAGCAAGGATCGAACGACAGTCGGGGTAATATCCGCCGTACATGGCACTGGCACTGCTCCAAACTCCATACCGGTGATAAAATGCCAATCCATCGGCGTCATCATCACCTCAAAGTCCAATAAATGGAGAGACTGAGTCTGGTGAAACCAGCGCTCAGACAATTCCTTGAGGTAACCCCAGGGACAATGACGGGGAAGGATGGAAAAGAACCCTCCAAAGTCTCATCCATGCACAATCGCTCTATAATCAGGATGCAGAGCCTGGTATGTGGAGTGAACGTTGAACTAGTTCCCTCTAGGCTGTGTGAAGCCGATAACCTGCATTACAAAGCAGATCAACATCAGAAACCTTTACTCCTCATCAATAGGAAAAAGGAAGATCAAAATCTAGTTGGTACCTCATTTGCATGCAAGTAAATCGAGGGGTGTCTACTCAAATCACCCAGAAGCTCGAGATCGACACACAGAATGCAGGGAAATCCCTCACGGGAACATGTGCGAGAGAATGAGTGGTCCGCAACCTAACATCTTCCTCCTCGTCCCTCAACATTCTAAGACATCAACCCGGACAAGATGTATCACCGCCTCCAAACGATGAGGCCGTCGGCACGATGAATCAGGGTCAAGGCACTTCGAAGCCCTCCTCCGCATACACAAGTGGTCTGCATGAACTACTCTACCGATCTAGATCCATATATCCGACAACAAGTCTCCAAATCACCTCGTAGGGTGTGGTAAATTCTAACTGGAGCTTTTCAAAATGGGTTTTATAACTACATGCATGCATGTATTATTTTAACATACGCCTCACAAGATGAGTTAAAAATGCATGACTACCCAATGCCTATATTTTGGAAAAATTTTGCCATTGTCTCCTTTGTAAACAGAACTATCCACATGCACATAGGCATGACTAGGTGGCCATTCAGTAGCACACCTACCCACATTCATAAACATCCTATATGCATTAATACATCAATGTCACAGTCCGTAAGGGTAGCCTAATTACCAGGATTACTTTGCATTTTCACCTTAGCTCATTTGTCCTCAATAGGATAAAAAATAGCAGAAAAAAGGTGCCAAATTGACTGTTTTAAAAGTTAGATTTTTTCACATCATTATGTTCAGCATGGTTTAATACTAACATTTTCTATGTTGAATATTTTTTATCACATTATATGAGCATGCATATTCACTACTATGTGTTTAGACGCATTTCCTATCATAAGTCATTTTCCAACGGATAAAAACTGGAAAAGAAGACATGCATACATTACCAGGACGGTGTAGAACACTTGTACAATGATAGAATTTATAGAAAGACGCCCAAACTCAACAAATCTGAAGAAGAACTCTCAGATTTCCTTCGTGGCGCAACGTGAAATGACTTAAAAAGGCAACTTGCAGCCTTAAAAGCCACCCACGACTGGCCGCAGGTGTACCTGCGGCTCCTCTGAGTGGGGTCCACCCCTCCGGCTCGGTCCAGTTCGAGTAGCGAAGAAGTTCTCACAAGCTAAAAAGGCCAAATCAGGAATAAAAACGATACGCAATTGAGCAGAATAGCCTGGAATCCTAGTTTTCACGGGTCAAGTTGTGATTTTACATATCACTCATTGGAATTTGCCTAAAAATAGGGTACACCATACCAATGATCTCAGCTGTTGCAAACTATATTTGGCAATACCTCACAAAGGTCCAATGCCATCAATTCAGGGTCGTAGCCCTAAAACCTCTTCTTCAACGGGTCTTCATACAATTCATCCGTTGATGCACATTTGACACCCCCAAAATAGGTATACATCACCCATCTTGAGTCGCCAGATACATGGTACATAAATTCAAATACAACTTAATTATACAACAGTCGTGTAAAATACGACAAAACATAGCTGAGAGTTTAAACAAGAATATTGTCATCTAGACAATATCCACACTCAATGGTGTCCTCATTGCAATAATTATCACATTATTCCGTAGAATAGTGAGGACTACTAAAGCTGTTTATCCTGGACCATCACTCCATTCCCCGACTCGTCCCAGCTATATTCTCATTTCCTGAAGAGAATAATAAAAGAAAGGGTGAGCTCAACTAGCCCAGTAAGAAATATTATGACTAAGATAATGCAGAATAAATTATCATTAGCCTTCAACAGTGTTAAACTGATAAAATACAATAAACATCAAGTTTAACTGCAGCGGAATAAGCAATCCATTAGAAGAGTCAAGTAGAACATAATGTCTACTATCTCCTCTAGATTAAAAGTCCATCGTTAGTATTTCATTCATGTAATACTCATCAACAGTTCTTTGTTATACCCAAGATAAAAAGAACTATCATCACCTGTCTTCTCCTGAACCACCAAAGATTATAATTAAATCCATAATTCATTTTTATAATCATGTAAATCAACAGTTTCTCCTTGCCACAAAGGCTTAATAGAATGTTTACTCAATATACTTACCCCAAAGGATAAAGATATTCAAATGTAATAACAATGATCATACTAGTCAGTTGTCTACCTTTGCACTACGAGCAAAAGATATTCAACTATAAAACCAATGGTTATGATCATACCAATCAATTGTCTGTCAGTGCACTACGGCCAAAGACATTCAACTGTTAACTAATGGTCATGATCCTGCAAATCATATCATCGAATTATCCATGCACTACGGGCCAAGGATATTCTTTATTATCACCAGTGGTTATGATCATGTCATACACCTGTCCATCTTTGCACGTAAGCCAAAGATATATAACTATAAAACCAATAATCAATCGTCCATCTTTGCACATAAGCCAAAGATATACAACTATAAAATCAATAATCAACAGTCCATCTTTGCACGTAAGCCAAAGATGACTTTCATCACAATATAAGCATGAGGATGATGACAATGATACTTAATCAAACGAAATCAAGGATAAATATTAAAGACTTTAATTTATCCAGAGTTAAAAAATATCCAAATTGTCAACATGATACTGCTTTGTGGAGTAAAATTTAAGAATAATATTCATGTACCAAAAATAATTTGGACATAAAAAAAAATATTTTTCGGGTGAATAGTACTTTGTGAATAGTAACTCGTGAATAGTAACTCATGAATAGTAACTCATAAATAGTAACTCGTAAATAGTACTCCATATTCGTACATAGTACCATATACATAAATAATGTCATATACGCAAATAGTGCCATATACATGAATAGTGTTGTATACGTGAATAGTAATCCCAACACAAAAAGATAAAGTTTCACAATAAAATCCATATCAATGTTTATATCCAAATGTTATAAATCACTTAATAGTCTCATAATCTAATATTATTAATATTACCACAATACTTTAATCATTTCTTAAACTTATAAATAATTTATTTTAATTGTTTACACTTTACTAATTAATACATTTAATCATCCTAAAATGTCAAACTCATAAGATTTCATCACCAATAACCAAAACTCTCATCAAAAAATCAGATATACCTTATATAGGATTCTCAAGCCATAAAATCCTATTTTCTAATTTTCTTACTTCATAACATATTTAATTCATTTACTCATAACTAGTCTATTTTCATGAAAATACCAAATCAATAAAAACAAATTTTCTTTTTTCGGATTTAGCATAATGTAGTCCCATATTGAACATATATTTTTCTCAAAATTTTTAAAATTCATTTACTATTTTTCATATGGCTAAAACTGCCGAATATTTAGACATGTATCAAAAATTGAACTTTTGTCCAAAAATTCAAAATTTACTGAGGTATATTTAACATATATAGATGTACTCCCAATAAAAATTTCACCAATTTTGGAGTTAACCACAACGAAGTTATAAGGGTTTACTTTTAAAATAGTCTTTTCCCATAAAATTCATAACTCTAATCTATACATCCAAAAATCGCCATTTTGGACACAATCTAGAAAACTCATCAAATTATCATTTCAAATTTTTCTAGAATTTTTTAGGTCGAGAAAAATTACGAAACAAAGAAAATGGATTTTCAATCATACCATGCGGTAATCCACGTAGACAAATCATTTCCATAATTTAATAAGTAATGAATACAAAGGATCATTCATCATGCATGCGGTAATCCACATAGACAGGTTATTCCAATGTAATAATAAAGAATGGAATAACGAAAGAATTCACCATGCATGCGATAGGCCGCATGATATAGGTTATTCCCAATAGAATAATAAAGAATGGAATCGGTCATAAAGAATAATCCAGACAGCATGTGATATTCCAACGAAATAATAAAGAATGGAATAACAACGAGAATTCACCAAGCATCGATAGACCAGCACATGACGAGTTATTCCAACGAATAATAAAGAATGAAATAACGAAGAATTTCACCATGTATACGGTATTTATGAGGCGGGTTATTCCAACATAATAATAAAGAATGGAATAACAACTCTTACGAGTATTGAAAGAAAATAACTCTCTTCATGAATACGAAAGAATAATACCCCTTACCTCAAAAGAAGACTGGATACTGGAATAGTGAGGTAGCAGACTTCTCTTCTTCTTTCTCTCTATAATTTCTCTCTATAATAATTGCTCTATAGCTTTAGTTAATTAGTGAAAAATGAAGGAAGAATGAGCTTCTATTTATAGGAACATATAGTTTCGATAATTGCACGTTTTGGGGCTCGAAATATTACAGTATAATACCTTCCTCTTTTCCTTCATTTTTAATTTAGTCCTGCAAGTATTATCAAACTTGCACCACCTCCCCTAATAGTAAATCATGTGAATCAATAGTAAATCATGTGACTCAATAGTTCTAAACATGTGAAAAAATTAATTATAGTATAGTACCTTCAACTATACCTCCATTTTTAACTTAGTCATGCAAGTATTATCAATCTTACACCAACTCCCCTAATAGTAAATGAATGTGAATCAATAGTACACACATATGAACAAATAGTTATAATCATGTGAATCAATACCAATTAATTGCTCATTTATCCGGTTAATTACCCGATTGGTCAATATAACCTCCAGACATCAATTATTATTGAAATAAATGTCAATTTTCACTAACACTAATAATTCCAACACAATAGAACTATCAATTTCATCTTTAATCAACACGAACTTATTCATCATTAATATTATAACTCATAATATTTAACAACCAGGTCATTCCCAAGAAAGAGGGGGCTTTCCGATAAGGATTTCTCCCTATTGGCGCACAATTAGGTGACCAAACCTCTCCTTGACAGAACTTCTAGACATTGTCAATATTACAAATAATAATATGAATAACTTTGTCATCTCAATTATTGATTTAATAATATAACATATTATGCAGATGATACTGTGACAACAATTGAATCAATAATATGAGAGATATGATGCAGCAATTACTGTAGCAATAATTGAGTATAACTGAGTGACTTCTAATATAAACATCAATAATAAATACACTGTGCTACCATGCAACCACGCGTATTATTGTACTTTTACTACCGATTATTTTATGACAACTTGCTTACTTTGAAAAAATTTCACATATCACCCTTAACTTTAACATTTTATCAATTTAACCATTTTCTAAATAGAATAATTATAAGAAAATTGAATACTTTTATTTCATAAAATTTTGGATCTCACAATCTCCCCTCCTTATGAAATTTCGTCATCGAAATTTACGTACGTACCTGGTATTCGAAGATATGAGAATACCTTGCTTTCTTTTCGGATTGTACCTTCCCGGTTATATCCTCTATATCATTATTATTCCATTGCTCATCTCCTGTATTTCAGATATTATTTTTTAATATAGTTTCAAAATAAGGGTTAATTGACATGCCGCATATTATCCATATACTCTGACCGACCAATTAAATACTAAATAAACTTAGGTAGGTCATACTAGCGAAGCAATTCTCCGTCTCTCCCCTCCTAGTTCTTGTCTCACATCTCAGCCAGGGATCATATCCCTAAGCTTTGATACCAACTGTAACGCCCCCAAAATAGGTATACATCACCCATCTTGAGTGCATGGATACATGGTACATAAATTCAAATACAACTTAATTATACAACAGTCATGTAAAATACAACAAAACATAGCTGAGAGTTTAAACAAGAATATTGTCGTCTAGACAATATCCACACTCAATGGTATCCTCATTAAAATTATTATCACATTATTCCGTAGAATAGTGAGGACTACTAAAGCCATTAATCGACCATCACTCCATTCTCCGACTCGTCCCAGCTATATTCTCATTTCCTGAAGTGAATAATAAAAGAAAGGGTGAGCTCAACTAGCCTAGTAAGAAATATTATGACTAAGATAATGCAGAATAAATTATCCTTAGCCTTCAACAGTGTTAAACTAATAAAATACAATAAACATCAAGTTTAACTGCAGCGGAATAAGCAATCCATTAGAAGAGTCAAGTAGAACATAATGTCTACTATCTCCTCTAGATTAAAAGTCTATCGTTAATATTTCATTCATGTAATACTCATCAACAGTTCTTTGTTATACCCAAGACAAAAAGAACTATCATCACCTGTCTTCACCTGAACCACCAAAGATTATAATTAAATCCACAATTCATTTTTATAATCATGTAACTCAACAGTTTCTCCTTGCCACAAAGGTTTAATAGAACATTTACTCAATATACATACCCCAAAGGCTAAAGATATTCAAACGTAATAACAATGATCATACCAATCAGTTGTCTACCTTTGCACTACGGGCCAAAGATATTCAACTATAAAACTAATGGTCATGAACATACCAATCAATTGTCTGTCAGTGCACTACGGCCAAAGACATTCAACTGTTAACTAATGGTCATGATCCTGCCAATCATATCATCGAATTATCCATGCACTAAGGGCTAAGGATATTCGTTATTATCACCAGTTGTTATGATCATATCATACACCTGTCTATCTTTGCACGTAAGCCAAAGATGACTTTCATCACAATATAAGCATGAGGATGATGACAATGATATAAGCATTAATCAAACGAAATCAAGGATAAATATTAAAGACTTTAATTTATCTAGAGTTTAAAAATATCCAAATTGTCAACATGATACTGCTTTGTGGAGTAAAATTCAAGAATAATATTCATGTACCAAAAATAATTTGGACATAAAAAAAATATATTTTTCGGGTATATAGTACCACGTGAATAGTATTTCGTGAATAGTAACTCACGAATAGTAACTCATAAATAGTAACTCGTAAATAGTACTCCGTATTCGTACATAGCACCGTATACATAAATAATGTCATTTACGCAAATAGTGCCATGTACATAAATAGTGTCGTATACGTGAATAGTGTCGTATACGTGAATAGTAATCCCAGCACAAAAAAATAAAGTTTCACAATAAAATCCATATCAATATTTATATCCAAATGTTATAAATCACTTAATAATCTCATAATCTAATATTATTAATATTACCACAATACTTTAATCATTTCTTAAACTTATAAACAATTTATTTTAATTGTTTACACTTTACTAATTAATGCATTTAATCATCCTAAAATGTTAAACTCGTAAGATTTCATCACCAATAACCAAAACTCTCATCAAAAATTTGCATATACCTTATATAGGATTCTCAAGCCATAAAATCCTATTTTCTAATTTTTTTACTTCACATAACATATTTAATTCATTTACTCATAACTAGTCCATTTTCATGAAAAATACTAAATCAGTACAAACAAATTTTCTTTTCTGGAATTTAGCAAAATATAATCTCATATTGAACATATATTTTTATCAGAATTTTTAAAATTCATTTACTATTTTTCATATGGCTAAAACTTCCGAATATTTAGACATTTATCAAAAATTGTACTTTTGTCCAAAAATTCTGAAATTTATAGGGTATACTGCTGTTATATAGATGTACTCTCAATAAAAATTTTACCAATTTTTAAGTTAACCACAAGGAGTTATAAGGGATTACTTTTAAAATAGTCTTTTCCCATAAAATTCATAACTCCTAATCTATACATACAAAAATCACCATTTTTAGACACAATCTAGAAAACTCATCAATTTATCATTTCAAATTTTTTTAGAATTTTTTAGGGTCAGAAAAATTATGAAACTGCAAATGGATTTTCACCCACCATGCGGTAATCCACGTAGACAGATCATTTCCACAATTTAATAAGGAATGAATACAAAGGATCATTCACCATGCATGCGGTAATTCACATAAACAGGCTATTCGAACAGAATAATAAAGAATGGAATAATAGAAGAATTCATCATGCATGCGATAGACCGCTTTTGAGTTATTCCCAGCGAATAATAAAAAGAATGGAAGCGAATCATGCGTAATCCGCATGCATGACAGATATATTCAATGAATAATAAAGAATGGAACCAGGTCATGCGTAATCCGCACAGACAGGATATTCCAATAAATAATAAAGAATGGAATAACAATAGAATTCACCAGGCATGCGATAGACCACACAGACAGGTTATTCCAACAGAATAATAAAGAATGGAATAACAAAAGAAATTCCCCATGTATGCGGTACTTCGCATATACAGGTTATTCCAACATAATAATAAAGAATGGAATAACAACTCTTACGAGTATTGAAAGAAAATAACTCTCTTCATGAGTACGAAATAATAATACCCCTTACCTCGAAAGAAATTTGGATCTTTGGAATAGTGAGGTAGCAGACTTCTCTTCTTCTTTCTCTCTATAATAATTGCTCTATAGCTTTAGTGAATTGATGAGAAATGAAGGAAGAATGAGCTTCTATTTATAGAAAAATATAGTTTCGATAATTGCACGTTTTGGGGCTCGAAATATTACAGTATTAATACCTTCCTTTTTTCCTTCATTTTAATTTAGTCCTGCAAGTATTATCAAACTTGCACCACCTCCCCTAATAGTAAATCATGTGAATCAATAGTAAATCATGTGACTCAATAGTTTTAATCATGTGAAAATATGAATTACAGTATAGTACCTCCATCTATACCTCCATTTTTAACTTAGTCATGTAAGTATTATCAATCTTGCACCAACTCCCCTAATAGTATGAATGTGAATCAATAGTATACACATGTGAACAAATAGTTATAATCATGTGAATCAAAAGAAATTAATTGCTCATTTATCCAGTTAATTACCCGATTGGTCAATATAACCTCCAAACATCAATAATTATTGAAATAAATGTCAATTTTCACTAACACTAATAATTTCAACACAATGGAACTATCAATTTCATCTTTAATCAACACGAACTTATTCATCATTAATATTATAACTCACAATATTTAACAACTAGGTCGTTCCCAAGAAAGAGTGGGCTTTCCGATAAGGATTTCTCCATATTGGCGCGCAATTACGTGACCAAACCTCTCCTTGACAGAACATCTAGACATTGTCAATATTGCAAATAATAATATGAATAACTTTTCTGTCTCAATTATTGATTTAATAATATAACATATTATGCAGATGATACTTTGACAACAATTGAATCAATAATATAAGAGATATGATGCAGCAATTACTATAGCAATAATTGAGTATAACTGAGTGGCTTCTCATGTAAACATCAATAATAAATACCTTGTGCTACCATGCAACAACGCATATTACTGTACTTTTACTACCGGTTATTTTATGAAAACTTGCTTACTTGAAAAATTTTCACATATCACCCTTAACTTTAACATTTTATCAATTTAACCATTTACTAAGTAGAATAATTATAAGAAAATTGAATACTTTTATTTCATAAATTCGGGATCTCATAGCACACATCAACGAAGGTCAAGCAACCTTGACATTATCCTCAGCAGGGATCTCATCCATAAATGTACATGTCAATGAAGGTCAGGCAACCCTGACAACATCGACTGTTGGCAATAACTCCAACAGAGCAGCGGAAAGACCTGGCAATACGAACCAAAAAAAAGAACATCCTCATCGGGGAGGACCAATGATGGAATATGTTATACACATCCTCAATGGACAAAGCTCTATCCCCACAGAGTCTCTTGTATATGAGAGATGCATCTTCAGTGTGAGGTCTTTATCAAGGATTAAGGACTTTGGTGATAACCCCAACGTCAACATCCTGGAAGCTTTTGAGAGCATTGGATCACACGCCCAAGACAGTTCATCAGGGTTGTTAGTAATAACTGTCAATACCGATAGAAGTCAAGGGGAGCCAGCAATCATCCCACCATGTTGGAGAACAATCCAACAAACCACATACATTTGCATCATGTTGTTGTACATTGAATCATAATCATCTTATTGCATTTCAAGTGTCTAGTATTCTTTATCCTATCCATGCCATTGCATTGCATGAATATGATAAAGAGGGGCATCTGAAGACACTCGAAATTTTCTGCATACCTGTTACTAACATTGCAGGAGGGCAGAATCGTCTTTCAGAGATAACCTTGGAGGACAGCTCAGCTCAATCCTGAAAACAACACCAGGAGTGTCAGTTTCAACCTCGGAGATAATCCCAAGGAATGTAGTTCAAATACCGGAAATCACACCAGAGAAGGTCGTTTCATCTCAGAGATAACCCTAAGATACTCATTCTCAGTCCCAAAAACAACACCGGAGAAGACAGTGTCAATGTAAAACCCCAAATTTTATGAATAAAGATTTATTTTTCTCGAAATATTTTTTTTATATTATGGTGTGGATTTGAGATAATGTTATAGTTGTGGGTAATATTTATAAATTTTGCAAAGTATGCAAGTTGTTATAAAATATTCGTTGTGTCGGGGAATATTCGTTTTAATAGGGAATATTCGTACGATGGCACAATCATTGGTGGACCCCACCACGGAAGTATTGTAGTATTTAGAAAATGACAGAATTATCTTTTTATAAAAATAACAGCGAAAGTTTTACCGTTAGAACTATTGAACTACCCAGTAGTAAAAGTATAGTAAATACGCATGGTTGCATAGTAGCACACGATATTAATTATTGATGCTTACGTAAGAAGTCACTCAGTTATACTCAATTATTGCTTTCTGACAATTCTTTGCATCATATCTCTCATATTATTAATTCAATTATTGTCACAGTATCATCTGCATAATATGTTATATTATTAAATCAATAATTGAGATGACAAAGTTATTCATATTATTATTTATAATATTGACAATGTCTAGAAGTTCTGTTAAGGAGAGGTTTGGTCACCTAATTGCGCGCCAATAGGGAGAAATTTTTATCGGAAAGCCCCCACTTTTCTGGGAACGACCTAGTTGTTAAATATTGTGAGTTATAATATTAATGATGAATAAGTTCGTGTTGATTAAAGATGAAATTGATAGTTCCATTGTGTTAGGATTATTAGTGTTAGTGGAAATCGATATTTATTTCGATAATAATTGATGTCTGGAAGTTATTCTGACCAATTAGGTAATTAATCGAATAAATGAGCAATTAATTGCTATTAATTCACATGCTTATAACTATTTGTTCACATGTGTGTACTATTGATTCACTTTTCATACCGGAGTACTATTCACGAGTTATTATTCATAGGTTACTATTCACCCAATTACTATTCACCTAAATATTATTCACTCGGGTATTTGGGGTACTTTTTATGTCAGGGTACTATTCCCGAAGTGCTATTCACAGGGTACTATTCACGAGGTACTATTTATCCGAAAAATATATTTCTTTTTTGTCCAAATTATTTTTGGTACGTGAATATTATTTTTGAATTTTACTCCACAAAGCAGTATCATGTTGACAATTTAGATATTTTTAAATCTGGATAAATTTAAAGTCTTTAATATTTATCCTTGATTTCGTTTGATTTGATTTCGTTTGATTAATGCTTATATCAGTGTTATCATCCTCCTTATTATATTGTGATAAAAGTCATCTTTGGCTTACGTGCATAGATGGACTATTGATTGGTATGACTATGACCAGGGATCATTCAGTATAATCATGACCCGTAATGTTATAAATAATGTGGTAAAAGTCCTCATTGGCCCGTAGTGCATTGATGGACAGTTGTTGGTATGATTATGACCAGAGATTATTCGATATAATCATGACCATTGGTGATTACATAAATATCCTTGGCCCGTAGTGCAAAGATGATTCGATGATGTGGTTTATTTATTAAGCTGAGTCTCAGCAATAAATTTGATGAAAAAAAATTTAAATCATAGAAGATAGTAGATATCATGTTCTACTTGACTCTTCTAATGGATTGCTTGTTCCGCTGCAGTTGTTGATCTAAAACTTGTTGTCTATTATATTCTATCAGTTGTTATACTGTTGAAGGCTAAGGATAATTTATTCTACATTATCTTAGTCATAATATTTCTTACTAGGCTAGTTGAGTTCACCTTTTTCGTTCATCGTTCATGAGAATATAGCTGGGACGAGTCGGGGAATGGAGTGATGGTCCAAGATAAGTGGCTGTAGTAGTCCTCACTATTCTATGAAATAGTGTGATAATAATTGTAATGAGGACTCCATTAAGAGTGGATATTGTCTAGAAGGCAATATTCTTGTTTAAACTCTAAGCTATGTTTTGCCGTATATTACACGACAGTTTGTATAATTAAGTTTGTATTTGATTTATATACCATGTATTTGGCGACTCAAGATGGGTGATGTATACCTGTTTTGGGGGCGTCACAGTCAACCTCGGAGATAACCCCGAGGAAGGCAGTTGCAGTTCTAAGGATAACCCCGGAGATGCTCATTTCAACCTATACAGTCAGCTTCAACCTCGAAAACCACACTGAGGCACTCAGTTTCAGTCCTGGAGATAGCCTTGGGAGGTCAGGCACATCTCAGAGATAACCCTGAGGACATCCAGTACTTGTAGCAGCCCAATCTCAGAGATAACCCTGAGCAACGACTGCTTTATCAGCCCAAACCAGAGATAACCCCGGTGAGGGGCAAAATCATCATTTTGCTACCTCGATCCCACATGTGCGCTGTGATATCCCAAATTTTATGAAATAAAAGTATTCAATTTTTCTATTTTGGTAAATAGTTAGATTGATAAAAGTTTAAAGTTAAGGGTAATATTTGAAAATTTTGCAAAGAAAGCAAGTTGATATAAAATATTCGTTGTGTTGGGGAATATTCGATTGGTCGGGGAATATCCGTTTTAATAGGAAATATTCATACGAAGGCATAATCATGGTGGACCCCACAACGGAAGTATTGTCGTAGTTAGAAAATGACGAAATTATCTTTTTATAAAAATAACGGTGAAAGTGTTACCGTTAAAAGCATTGAACTACCCTTAGTAAAAAATACGATGTCTGGCGTGGTTTCATAGTAGCACACAGTATTGATTATTGATGCTTACGTGAGAAGTCACTCAGTTATACTCAATTATTGCTGCAATAATTGCTGCATCATATCTCTCATATTATTGATTCAATTATTGTCACAGTATCATCTGTATAATATGTTATATTATTAAATCAATAATTAAGACAGAAAAGTTATTCATATTATTATTTGCAATATTGAAAATGTCTAGAAGTTCTGTCAAGGAGAGGTTTGGTCACGTAATTGCGCGCCAATATGGAGAAATCATTATCGGAAAGCCCACTCTTTCTTGGGAACGACCTGGTTGTTAAATATTGTGAGTTATAATATTAATGACGAATAAGTTCGTGTTGATTAAAGATGAAATTGATAGTTCCATTGTGTTGGAATTATTAGTGTTAGTGAAAATTGACATTTATTTCAATAATAATTGATGTCTGGAGGTTATATTGACCAATCGGGTAATTAACCGGATAAATGAGCAATTAATTGCTTTTGATTCACATGATTATAACTATTTGTTCATATGTGTATACTATTGATTTACATTCATTTACTATTAGGGGAGTTGGTGCAAGATTGATAATACTTGCATGACTAAGTTAAAAATAGAGGTATAGATGGAGGTATTATACTGTAATTCGTATGTTCACATGATTAGAACTATTGAGTCACATGATTTACTATTGATTCACATGATTTACTATTAGGGGAGGTGGTGCAAGTTTGATAATACTTGAAGGACTAAATTAAAAATGAAGGAAAAGAGGAAGGTATTATACTTTGTAATATTTGAGCCCCAAAACGCGTGCGATTATCGAAACTATATTTTCCTATAAATAGAGCTCATTCCTTCATTATTTTCACCAATTCACTAAAGCTATAGAAGCAATTATTATAGAGAGAAATTATAGATAGAAAAGAAGAAGAAGTCTGCTTTACTTCACTATTCCAATATCCGATCTTCTTTTGAGGTAAGGGATATTATTATTATAGTAAGGGTATTATTCTTTACATTATTCATGAAGAGAGTTATTTTCTTTCAATACTGTATGTGAGGTTGATATTCCATTCTTTATTATTATGTTGGAATAACTTTGTACATGCGAAATATCATATACGTGGTGAAATTCTTTTATTATTCCATTCTTTATTATTACATTGGAATAACTTTTATGCATGCGCGATCTATCGCATGCACAGTGAATTACATTTGTTAATCCATTCTTTATTATTTTGTTGGAATATCACATCTCTATGCGGATTCGCATGACATGGTTCCATTCTTTATTATTCTATTGGAATATTACATGCATGCATCTGGATTACGTATGACTTGGGTTCTATTCTTTATTATTACATTGGGAATAACTTTATGCATGCGATCTATCGCATGCATGGTGAATTCTTTTGTTATTCCATTTTTATTATTACATTAGAATAACTTTGTCATGTGGATTCTGCATGCATGATGAATTATCCTTTGTATTTATTCCTTATTAAATTGTGGAAATGATGCATCTCGTGGATTCTGCGTGGCGGTGAAAATCCATTTGCAGTTTTGTATAATCTATTATACTCATATGAGATATCATTTCTTTTGTACTCGTCATGGAATATCATTTTCTTTGGTATTATTTTATGAGTTACTATTCACGAGTTATTATTCACCCGATTACTATTCATTAGAGTATTATTCACTCGGGTATTAGGGGTACTTTTCATATCGGAGTACTATTCACGAGTTACTATTCATGGGTTACTATTCACCCAAATTACTATTTACCTGAATATTATTCACTCGGGTATTTGGGGTACTTTTCATGCCGGGATACTATTCACAAGGTACTATTCTCGAAGTATTATTCATAGGGTACTATTGCGGGGTACTATTTACCTGAAAAATATATTTCTTTTTTGTCCAAATTATTTTTGGTACATGAATATTATTCTTGAATTTTACTCCACAAAGCAGTATCATGTTGACAATTAGGATATTTTTAAACACTAGATAAATTTAAAGTCATTAATATTTATCCTTGATTTCGTTTGATTAATGCTTATATCATTGTCATCATCCTCATGCTTATATTATGATGAAAGTATCTTTGGCTTACGTGCAAAGATGGATTTATTGATTATTAGTTTTACTGATTGTATATCTTTGGCTTACGTGGAAAGATGGACTGTTGATTATTGGTTTTACAGTTGTATATCTTTGGCTTACGTGCAAAGATGGACTATTGATTGATGAGTATCTTTGGCTTATGTGCATAGATAAACTGTTTAATAGTATGATTATGACCAGGGATCATTCGGTATAATCATGACCCGTAATGTTATAGATGATGTGGTAAAAGTCCTCATTGGCTCGTAGTGCATTGATGGACAGTTATTGGTATGATTATAACTAGGGATTATTCGGTATAATCATGACCATTGATGATTACATGAATATCCTTGGTCGTAGTGCAGGGATGATTCGATGATGTGGATTATTTATTAAGTTGGGTCTCAGCGATAAAATATTGATTATACACTTTTAATTCATATAATATAGTAGATATCATGCTCTACTTGACTCTTCTAAAATACAGTTGTATGTCTTTGGCCTGTAGTGAAAAGATGAATTGTTAATGAATATCTTTGGCCATAGTGCAAAGATGATTTTATTAGTATGATTATGAGCAGGAATTGTGATTTGGTATAACCATGATTTTTGATGTTTCAGGTGAAGATAGGTGATGAAAATTATCTTAAATCACAGGTGCGAAGAGGAATTTAGAATCATAATTATGATTATGAGTTATTCATATGATTGTGGACAGGAATAATTGATTGATGTTACCGGGATAAAACATTATTGGTGGACTTTTAACATGGAGAAGATAATAGATCTTATGGTCTATTTGACTCTTCTAATGGATTGTTTCGTTCCACTTCTTGACTATGGTTGAAAAAGTTTTATCATCTACCATATGTTCTAAATCTACGATTTATTCTTGATGATGAAGGCTATTGATGATGTAAATTATCTTTAGGCATGATATTCTTTCTTTGGCTAGTTATGCTCACCCTTTTTGCTTCCACAATTCCTTTCGGTAATAAGAAGTGTAAATTTGGGTGAAGCGGGGGTATGAGGAGAATAGAATGGTGGTCTATAGCTGTTGAGGTTCTCCTTAAATAGTATGAAAATAATTTTATTGAGAACTTTAGATAAGTGTGTCGTTTTGTATACGTCATTTAATACTTAATTTTGGTGAACCGAATAGGGTGAGGTGAACCTAACTTTGGAAGGGTGTTTTTCCACTATCATACAAGATGTCCTAATGACATACAACCTCGTGTTATCATAAGATAGGGTTGTGCACATCTACTTGCTGAGTATATCTACGAGCACTACCTATATGATCTTGGAGTTTGGTTGAAATATAATTTTCAATTGCAGACAGTGGAGATAGTTATATGTCAAGAGAAGACTCACCATTGGAAAGAACATGATAGTAATCTTCTCATTTTTCTTTGGGGTCTATTGGGTCAACCAAGGATAATTCTGTGGACATATGATATCTATCATAACCTCGATGCATGGCGTCCCATGTACGAAGGTTTCCTTGAGCACTACCCAAAGATTTTAATTTCTAAAACAGTTTTTGACTGTACTTTTATGTAAAGTATCATTGTAAGGTTGTGGTCGAGGAACCATGAGAGTTACATACATTTGTATTAAAACTCATAGTTTAAGCGTGGTGGTAAGTATTACACTTGACAGTTCAACAGTTGTATAAATGAAGTTTGTAAATGATTTTTATAGTGTGATATCTGGCGACTCAGAATGGGTCGTGTGGACCTATTTTGGGGGCATCACATGTGCCGTCTCAACACATCTCTAAATACATTCTACATAGCAATGTCTCACAAGAACCAAGGATTTCCAATCCCGAGTGACTACTATGCAAGGAAGCACATCGGATAGAATTTTAAGACCAAGGGCATGGTCCCATCTTCCTGACTTCGCACAACCTCTAATCTCATGTCATTTGTGTAGCTCTCGACAATAGCAGTTCAAAACAGGTCTTATACACCTCAATCGGATGCCCGAATTGAAATTAAAAGCTCGGCGGAGACATTACATTGCAGTACACGTGCTTGAGCAGCCAGACCCACGGGCTCGGGGCAACCACAGCGGCCAGCAGTGCATCTGTGGTTGTCACAGGTGTATCTGCGGCTCCCCATCTATAAATAGAGGGCTTGGGGTGGCCATTTTGTAAAAGAAAAGGGCGAGGAAGACCTGTCCAATTTGCTATATACACACCCTAAACTGAGTGTTTTCTCATTTTAAACACTTGTGAGATTATATACAGTCAAATTTTTACCAGCGGGAGCCGAGTGTTCATCCATTTAAAGCTATAGAAGTTTTCTTTGGCAGTCCACTGTAAGCCTTCTTACACCTTTTAAAGCCTTTCTCTTGTACTGTGCACACATCGTTCTACACATTGAGAGTCGTGTTGCGTGTGTATGCCCGGACTTCGGTCAGTGGCTTTTATTTCCTTATTTATGTATATATATATATATAGACTAACATTATCGAGTTATACCTCGATTGAGCCTGGATATATATACTTATATATATGAACTGTTGTCGAACTCTGTTCAATGAGCCTGAATTTTACATCCGGGGCGTTTATTGCTTTTAAATATATATATATAAACTTTTAACGGACTCTGTTCGATGAGCCTGGATTTTATATTCGGTGCGTTTACTGCATTTATATATATATATATATATATATATATATATATATTTAGTGACAAATCGCTGAAATGATAAACCAAGCCAGGATCGATATATATCCTGTGCGTTTACCGCTTATATATTTACATTTCTGTTAGGCCTGGAGTTTACTTCATGGCGGTTGATCGTCTTTACTACTTTATTTACATTTTCGATCCCCCTTGGAGGTGCTTCATGGTGGTTGATCTTGTCTCTATATATATATTTACCGTTTTTATATATTTATATTTCCAGTCCCCCATGAAGTTCGCTTCGTGGTGGTTGACAGTCTGTATATATATATATATATATATATATATATAATACGCCTTTTATATATATAATCACTTCTTTGTGAGACCCCAAATTTTATGAATAAAGATTTAAATTTCTCGAAATATTTTTTTTCAAAATTATGGTGTGGATTTGATATAATGTTATAGTTGTGGGTAATATTTATAAATTTTGCAAAAGTATGCAAGTTGTTATATAATATTCGATTGGTGGGGAATATTTGTTTTAACGGGAATATTAAATGCTGACGGCACAATCATTGGTGGACCCCACAACAAAATTATTATCGGATTGAGAAAAGCGACAAAATATTTTTATAAAAATAACGGTGGAAGTTTTACCGTTAAAGCTGTTGAACTACTTTCGGTAGTAAAAAATGCGATGTCTGCATTGGTTGCATAGTAGCACACGGTATTGATTATTGATGCTTACGTGAAGTCACTCGGTTTTGTTCAATTATTGCTTGATAATTGTTGCATAGTATCTCACGTTATTTGATTCAATTATTGTCGATATTTTATATATTATTAAATCAATAATTGAGATAACAAAGTTATTAATATTATTATTTGCAATATTAACGATGTCTAGAAGTTACGCGAGAAGAGAGGTTTGGTCACCTAATTGCGGCAGCGATAGGGAGAAATCCTTATTGGAAAGCCCTCTCTTTCTTGGGAGCGACACAGTGGATTAATATTGTGAATTATAATAATGATGATAAATGTTGTTAAATATATTGAGGTGTCTTTTTATGAAGTCATGAAAGTTTATATATATATATATATATATATATATATATATATATATATATAATTTTTTTTTATTAGTATTATTAATATAATAAAAGCAGAAAAAGCTTTTTATATAAAATGTAATACTTTTATAAAGTTATTTGTTTTATTAGACAATAATTAGAATATATTATATTTTATTATGCATAGTGTTTTGCATAGTAAAATCTTTTATATAAAAGCAGAATACTTTTATAAAGTTATTTGTTTTATTAGACAATAATTAGAATATATTATATTTTATTATGCATAGTGTTTGCATAGTAATGCATAGTTTTTTGCATAGTAAAATTTTTTTATATAAAATAGAATACTTTTATAAAGTTATTTATTTTATTAGACAATAATTAGAATATATTATATTTTATTATGCATAGTATTTTCATAGTGCACTGCGTAGTGTTTTTGCATAGTAAAAATTTTTTTATATAAAATAGAATACTTTTATAAAGTTATTTGTTTTATTAGACTAAATATAATATATTATATTTTATTTAAAAGATTTTGTTTTATTAGAATATTTTATTAATACTTTGCGTAGTAAATCAATATGGATAAATCTGTTTAAAAGTAAATCAATCTGGATAGTTCATGAATTAGTTCTTATTAGGTCCATTCTCTATAAATAGAAGCTCATTCCTTCATTATTTCTTACGAATTCAACAGAAAACTCTGAGAGAAAACTATAGAGAAAAGAAGAAAAGTGATTACTACTTCACTTCTCTCTATATCCGGTTTATTCTAAGGTAAGGGTATTATTTCTTTTATATTCATGAAGAGAACTTACATTATTCCATTCTTTATTATTACATTGTTGGAATAACTTTTGTATCTGTGAGCTACCTATACTTGGTGAAATTCTTACATTATTCCATTCTTTATTATTATGTTGGAATAACTTTTATACATCTGATCTCTGCATCAAGGTAAAATTCTTACATTATTCCATTCTTTATTATTATGTTGGAATAACTTTGTATGTCTGAATACCGCATACATGGTGAAATTCTTCTATTATTCCATTCTTTATTATTATGTTGGAATAACTTTCTATGTGATGCGTACCTTGCATACATGGTGAAATTCTTACATTATTCCATTCTTTATTATTACATTGGAATATCACATGCATGCGTATTACGCATGACACAGTTCCATTACTTATTATTACATTGGAATAACTTTTATGTGCATGCGTGATCTATCGCATTGGTGAAGTCTTTTGTTATTTCATTATTTATTATTACATTGGAATAACCTATCACATGCGGTCTCATCGCATGCACGGTGTGAATTCTTATGTTATTCTATTATTTATTATTACATTGGAATAACATTTAATACATATGTGGATTACCATATGCATGGTGAATGACCCTTTGTATTCATTTCTTATTAAATTGTGGAAATGATGCATATGCATGTGGATTACTGCATGGCGAAGCGAAAATCCATTTGCGATTTCATATATTACATTATACTCGATTTGGTTAAAGCTTTGACTTCTATACTCCATGAAATTAGTGGAATATCCTTGATATTTTAAGCTTCATCGATATCTTTTCATGGAAATATTCTTACGAGCATTCTTGAATTTTACTCTACAAAAAAGAGTATCGTGTTGACAATTTGGGCGTTATTGAATTCTGGATAAATTAATTCTTGAACTTGTTTTATTGGATTCTTATATCATTGTCATCATCCTCATGCTTATATTATGTTGAAAGTCATCTGTGGCCTGTTGTGCATAGATGGACTTGGTATGATTATGACCAGGGATTATTTGGTATAATCATGACCGTAATATTACAAATGATGTGGTAAAAGTCCTCATTGGCCCGTAGTGCATTGATGGACAATTGTTGGCATGATCATGACCATTGATGAATACACGAATATCCTTGGCCCGTAGTGCATGGATAATTTGTGGTTGTGATACTAATGAATATCCTTGGCCGTAGTGCAGGGATGATGTGGATTATTTATTAAGCTGAGTCTCAGCGATAAAAGTGATGAAAAACCTTTTAAATCATAAAAGATAGTAGATTTTATTCTCTACTTGACTCTTTTAATGGATTGCTTGTTCATTTGCGATTAAACTTGATGTTTGTTATATTTATCAATTTAACATTGTTGAAGGCTAATGATAATTTATTACGCATTATCTTAGTCATAATATTTCTTCTTGGGCTAGTTGAGCTCACCCTTTTTCTTTCATTTGTTCTCTTGAGAAATGAGAACGTGGCGGGGACTAGTCGGGGAGCGGAGTGATGGTCCGGATGATAGCATTAGTAGTCCTCACTATTACATTAAATAGTGTGACAATAAATGTAATGAGGACTCCATTGAGTGTGGATATTGTCTAGATGACAATATTCTTATTAAAACTCTTAGATTATGTTTTGTCATATTTTACGATTTGTTGTATAATTAAGTTGTATTTGTATTACATGTACCATGTATTTGGCGACTCAAAATGGGTGATGTATACCTATTTTGGGGCGTCACGGTTAGTATCAAAGCTTAGGGATATGATCCTGGGTGAGATGTGAGACAAGAACTAGGAGGGAGAGATGGGGAATTCCTTCGCTAGTATGACCTACCTAAGTTTATTTGGTATTTAATTGGTCGGTTCGAGTATAGGGATAATATGTGATATGTTAATTAACCCTTGTTTTGTGGCGATATTTGAAAATGACATCAGAAATGTTGAGAACATCAATGGAGCACAGGAGGCCGTTGAGTCTCCACGGATCGATAATCGAGGATAATGTGCATCGAGAATGCGACAATCCTCATGCAAACAACAACACTGACCAAATGATGAATGCGATGGAATGTTCGGAGGCTTTATGCAATTCATGCAACAACAGGTGAGAGAGGCTCTCTGTCCAAAATGTAGGTGGAAAAACAGGCAACTCTCGGACGGTCACCATTAAGCGATTCAAGGCTGGGACCACCGGGAGTTTTGGAGAGCCAAAACCACTTAAAGGCGGAGCGTGGATAAAGCGGATCTGCAAGATATTTGATGTCTTGGGATGCTCAGGAGCAAAAGGTTCCTTTGCCACCTTCATGTTGCGCGAGGAGGCAGATTACTTGGTGGGAATCAGTAAAAGCGTACTCAACTTTGCCGCTTGAAGATGACTTGGGAGAAGTTCGAAGAATTGTTCAACGACAAGTACTTTCCCGAAAGTATTAAATCACATGAAAGAGGTAGAGTTCATCAAAATTGAGGAGCAAAACAACATGGCCAGTGTCGCGATCTGAAAAGCTAAGTTTGCGAGTTGTCCGATTTGCGTCCCATTTGGTTGATAATGAGGAGAGAATGACGCGAATGTTTCTAAGAGGTTTGAAACCCGAGATACGTCGATATCTTATCTCTCTCATAAACTTTGTTTATATTCGGATGTTGTTAATAGGGCTCGATTATTGGAGTGCGATAATGAGTCAACCCAACCAAAAAGAGAAGCGGTAAAAAAATGATAATACCGGTGATAGCGAGTCATCGAAGCGGTGACAATAAACGTGGAGAAATCAATATGCGAAATGGTAACCACTTGGTGAGAATCATAGCCAAAATAATAAGAATGGACATTTCAAGAAGAGAGATTCAACAATGATGGAAAGGCGTCGACGCCGACACCGTTGTTAAGGAAGGAGAACGACCACCTATCGTATGCTTCAAATGTGGAGGGAGGGACACATCGGTCAAAACTGCTGCGATGCCATCAAAAGCATGTTACAATTATGGAAGAGAAGGTCACCTAGTCCTATTTTTATCGTGCACCAAGTCAAGTCCAGCTGGGATGGAGGCATCTTAGGCCGTCCCAGACAAGACAAAGCCGGTAGTTTAAGTGAGAATGTTTATTGAGGAACCCGAACAAGGTTATTACGGGTAAGTTAATCATAAATTCTTGGGAAGTATATACCTTATTAGATACCAGTTCTACCCATTCTTTTATCTCTCTTGCTTGCTCTCAACGTTTAAATTTGACTCCTGAGAAATTAAACTTTGACTTATCTGTTGAAACTCCGTTAGGAGAAACCTTCGTTACCTCCACTGTCTATAAATCTTGTTTGATTCATATCGATACCCTCACATTACCTGTCGATCTTATCTCATTGAAAATACTTTCCCTTGTTGTGATTTGAGGAATCTATTGGTTAACTACTCATCATGCTAAAATTGATTATTTTCATAAGGTTTTTAGCTTTAATATTCCTAACCAACCTGTTATACGAATTCAAGCAACCAACCACTAAAGTCAATCATTGTCATATCAAGCCATAAGTAAAGAGCCTCGAACCTTTCGTTGGTGACTTCCTTGTGTGGAATGCACCTAAAGCGGACTTTCCATGGGGGCGTCGTGAATAACGATGGCAAATTGATAGGTATCAATGTGACGTGCTATCAAGTCTTGGATGAGGTCACGATTTTGAATGATATTTCTATCGTTAATAAATTTCTTGACGTATTCTTGAAGACTTCTTGGCCTACCCGAGGCGTGAAATCGAATTTTGTATTGACCCCGATCTGAAAAACCTATTTCTTCAACCCTTAAATATTTCTTCACCCAAAATGCGCGTATAATGCGCCAAAGACATTGGCTCGAGCTGTTGAAGATTACGATCATACCATTCAATATCATTGTGGAAGAGAGAACGTGGTAGCTGGCGCGTTGAGTAGAAGATCGTATGCGTTTACGAGTGCGATGTTGTTAACACAAAAACCCATTTCATATAACTTACAAATGATGAAGATAGAGTTAAAGACTCTAGGGACCCACGTGAAGATAACAAATATACGATTAGAATCGACTTTAATCGATAAAGTTAAAATCGCTCAAGCTACATACTCAGAAGCGATGAATGTGAAGAAGAAGGTTCAAGAGGGCGTTATTCTAGAAGCAAGAATCGATGAAGAGAGAAAATCTCAACCCTCGATTTTATTGGCCCATTTGAAATCCTTGATCGAGTAGGAGCGTGGCTATAGACTCGTTTTACCGCCAAAGTATGTCGGCGTGTTCATAACGTTTTTCACGTATCGATGTTACGTAAATATGTGGATGACCGAACCACGTTATTAAATTAGAACTAGATGAGATAGCGGAAGAATTAGCGTGTGAGGAGATCGTGTTAAAATCTTGGATAAGAAGGATCGTATTCAACACTCGAGGTTATACCTCGAGAGTTAGAATCGAAATGAAGTCGAGTATCCTCACCTCTTGACATACCAAAGTGCGTCATACGTAAATTTCAGAGGCAAAATTTCATAAGGAGGAGATTGTGAGACCCCAAATTTTATGAATAAAGATTTAAATTTCTCGAAATATTTTTTTTAATATTATGGTGTGGATTTGATATAATGTTATAGTTGTGGGTAATATTTATAAATTTTGCAAAGTATATGCAAGTTGTTATATAATATTCGATTGGTTGGGGAATATTCGTTTTAACGAGGAATATTAAATGCGATGGCACAATCATTAGTGGACCCACATGGCGAAATTATTGTCGGATTGAGAAAATGACAAAAATATTTTTTGAAAATAACGGCGGAAGTTTTACCATTAAAAGCTGTTGAACTACTCGGTAGTAAAAATGCGATGTCTGGCGTGGTTGCATAGTAGCACACGGTATTGATTATTGATGCTTACGTGAGAAGTCACTCAGTTTTGTTCAATTATTGCTTTAGTGATTGTTGCATAGTATCTCACGTTATTTGATTCAATTATTGTCGATATTTTATATATTATTAAATCAATAATTGAGATAACAAAGTTATTAATATTATTATTTGCAATATTAACGATGTCTAGAAGTTACGCGAGAGAGGTTTGGTCACCTAATTGCGCGCGATAGGGAGAAATCCTTATTGGAAAGCCCTGCTTTCTGAGAGCGACACAGTCGATTAATATTGTGAATTATAATAATGATGATAAATATTGTTAAATATATTGAGGTGTCTTTTTATGAAGTCACGGAAGTTTATATATATATATATATATATATATATATATATATATATATTTTTATTTTATTAGTATTATTAATGTAATAAAAGCGGAAAAGCTTTTATATAAAAGCGAGAATACTTTTATAAAGTTATTTGTTTTATTAGACAATAATTAGAATATAATATATTTTATTATGCATAGTATTTTTGCATAGTAAAATCTTTTTATATAAAATAGAATACTTTTATAAAGTTATTTATTTTATTAGACAATAATTAGAATATATTATATTTTATTATGCATAGTGTTTGCATAGTATTTTTGCATAGTAAAATCTTTTTATATAAAATAAAATACTTTTATAAAGTTATTTGTTTTATTAGACAATAATTAGAATATATTATATTTTATTATGTATAGTGTTTGCATAATGCATGCGTAGTGTTTTTGCATAGTAAAATCTTTTTATATAAAAGCAGAATACTTTTATAAAGTTATTTGTTTTATTAGACAATAAATAGAATATATTATATTTTATTTAAAAGATTTTGTTTTATTAGAATATTTTATTAATCTTTGCGTATAGTAAATCAATATGGACCGATCCAGTTTAAAAATAAATCAATACGGAATTAGTTAATGAATTAATTCTTATTCAGGTCCATTCTCCTATAAATAGAAGCTCATTCCTTCATTATTTCTTACGAATTCACTGAAACTCTAGAGAGAAAACTATAGAGAGAAGAAGAAAAATATTACCTTCTTCTTTACTCCTATATCCAATTTCTTCTAAGGTAAGGGGTATTATTTCTTTCATATTCATGAAGAGAACTTACATTATTTCATTCTTTATTATTACATTGGAATAACTTTTGTATCTATGCTGTAGCTACCTACATACTTGGTGAAATTCTTACATTATTCCATTCTTTATTATTATGTTGGAATAACTTTGTATACTGTCAAGATACCTGCATACATGGTGAAATTCTTACATTATTCCATTCTTTATTATTATGTTGGAATAACATACATCATAATCCGCATATCATGGTGAAATTCTTACATTATTCCATTCTTTATTATTATGTTGGAATAACTTTATATATGTGATATCTGCATACATTGTGGTGAAATTCTTTATTATTCCATTCTTTATTATTCTGTTGGAATATCTTAATATCACATGCGTATGTATTACTGCGACACAGTTCCATTATTTATTATTACATTGGAATAACCTATATGCGTGTGGTTATCGCATGCACAGTGAAGTCTTTTGTTATTTCATTATTTATTATTTTGTTGGAATAACTTGTATCGTGCGTCTCTATCTATCACATGCATGGTGAATTCTTTTGTTATTCCATTCTTTATTATTACATTGGAATAACTTTTATACATGTGGATTACCACATGCATGGTGAATGACCCTTCATATTCATTTCTTATTAAATTATGGAAATGATGCATCTACGTGGATTCTGCATGGCGATGAAAATCCATTTGCGATTTCATATATTACTATTATACTCGAGTTGGTTAAAGCTTTGACTTCTATACTCCATGAAATTAGTGGAATATCCTTGATATTTGCGCTTTATCCGATATCTTTTCATGGAAATATTCTTACGAGCATTCTTGAATTTTACTCTACAAAGCGATATCATGTTGACAATTTGGGCGTTATTGGTTCTGGATAAATTAATTCTTGAACTTGTTTTATTGGATTCTTATATCATTGTCATCATCCTCATGCTTATATTATGTTGAAAGATCATACGTGGCTTTTGTTGTGCATAGATGGACTTGGTATGATTATGACCGAGGATTATTTGGTATAATCATGGCCAAGTAATAATTCTACAAATGATGTGGTAAAAGTCCTCATTGGCCGTAGTGCATTGATGGGCGATTGTTGGCATGATCATGACCATTGATGAATACACGAATATCCTTGGCCCGTAGTGCATGGATAATTTGTGGTTGTGATACTAATGAATATCCTTGGTAGTAGTGCGGGGATGATGTGGATTATTTATTAAGCTTTGAGTCTCGGCGATAAAAGTGATGAAAAACCTTTTAAATCATAAAAGATAGTAGATTTTATTCTCTACTTGACTCTTTTAATGGATTGCTTGTTCATTGTAGATTAAACTTGATGTTTGTTATATTTTATCGGTTTAACATTGTTGAAGAAGCTAATGATAATTTATTTTACATTATCTTAGTCATAATATTTCTTCTTGGGCTAGTTGAGCTCACCTTTTTTCTTTCATTTGTTCTCTTGAGAAATGAGAACGTGGCGGGGACTAGTCGGGGAGCGGAGTGGCGGTCGGATGATAGCATTAGTAGTCCTCACTATTACATTAAATAGTGTGACAATAAATGTAATGAGGACTTCATTTGAGTGTGTGGATATTGTCTAGATGACAATATTCTTATTAAAACTCTTAGATTATGTTATGTCGTATTATTTTACCACGGTGTTGTATAATTAAGTTGTATTTGTATTACATACCATGTTTTGCGGCGACTTAGAATAGGTGATGTATACCGAATCATCGACATATAAATGTCGGACCTTTTCACAACTTGTCTTTTCAAACAAATCTCACCTAACATGAGAACACCAAAAGACAAGAACAGAAAAGGGACAATAAAAATTCCGACGTTGACAGCTACTTTTTTCAGCGACCATTGATGACCCCAGGATGTTAGCGACCGCGGCGGTCGCTACTAGTGGTCGCGGACATGTGGACCACGTCACCATGCGATCTGACTCACGGTGACTCAGCTTAGCGACAGAGTCGGTCGCTATAGGGCGGTCGTGGACATGTCGATCGCTAAAAATGGTCGTTAGTGTGCAGACAGCGACCAGATTATATGCAACCACTATCAACGACCCCATTCAATCGCCGATAAGCCTTTTTCTTGTAGTGTGTTGTAAATAATATTTTTCTTTGCTGATAAAAAAATAAAATTCAATTAACAAACTTGTTTTCCAAGTTTCAATTATTAGTATAAAATTGTACATTTTAAAAGATTATTATTAGTAGTGTAAAACTGACATAAAAGGTAAAATTTTCCACTATCAATTGAATCATAAGGAATGATTCTGGCTAATAATTAAATCTATATACGAGCAAAAACGTAGAAACATTTTGGTATTTTAGTCTTTCTCATTAAAATAAAATTTTAGATGACTACTAAAAAAATAGTCATTTGTGATGGCCAAAATCTATCACAAAAAGTAGAAAAACTATCACGAAAGGTTTACGTGATGGCTTTATGCATTACAACGGCCGTTTTGTATACGCCCATCATGAAAAGTTTTACGTGATGGTTTTGGCAATCACACAAACGCTTAGTGTTTTTGTGATGATTGATACAATCACATTAACACACAATCTATTGTGATTGTCAAAGTCATCACAAAAAGACTTTAGGGATCAAATGTAAGAACGTGAATATCTATTTATGTATATTTTATTTCACTATATTAATTGTATCAAATGATACTTGTAGGATTCGAACCCTCCCCCCATTTGCAAACTAAATAACGAGTATTACCACTACACCAAAGCCCAGATCATGATTATAATTTTAAAACAAAATATAAAAGGAAACATATGTGAGTTGACTTACTAAACAAAATTACTTCCACATAAGATTTAGTGATTGCAATGGCAGTCACAAATACTCTATAATGATGGTAATATTAGTCATCACTAAGAGCCATCATTTATTTTATTGTTTTCTGATGGCTTAAAAATGCCATCACAAAATACTTTCTTTTTATAATTGCAAATAAAAGTCGTCACAAAAATCTATCTTTTTAATGATTGTCACGGCCATCACAAAATATTGTTTTGATTATTTCTTACATTAAAATATTAGTGATAGCTTAATTGCAATCACGAAAAGGGTATATCTATAAGTGATGACTTAGTGCGTCACAAAAAGAAAATTTATTTTGCGTGAAAAAATGGTGTGATTGACATGGTCATCACAATTATAATACATTGATGACAATATTAGTCATCACTAAGAGCCATCATATATACTATTATTTTGTGATTGCTTAAAAAGTCCATCACAAATTGCTATCTTTTGTAATTATTTTTAAAAATTATCAAAAAGTTCCGTCACGTATTCTTGTTTTTCTAGTAGTGTGCTACTGTTTTGTGTTTAACATATAATAAACTCCTTGCAACTTTTCCAACTCAAGTTCTCAAGCGTGTACCCATTCTTGAAGGCATTTGCATGCATAAACCATAGGGAACAACACCATTCACAGAAGCAAGGCAAAAAAAGTATATAGCTGCAGAAACATTCTATTAATTCTTTGCATAAGAGTTTGCCATTATACTATTTTTCAGCCATTTTATTCATATGTTACATGGAAGATACACCATATATATGTTTCTTAATTGTCACGCGAATAAACGAAAAACTTCATTAACCCGTAAATAGCAATGAAGGAAGCCAAACATAAGCGAAACCACCACCAAAACGGGTAATTTACAGGAACATCTGTCGGGGAGTCGAGCTTCTGCTGATCTAAACCTTCTTCCCTGCAGTATAATAAGATCGACCCGTTTATATGTAAGGATTAATTAAATGAATGTCCTGAATTAATTTGAAGCACTATAATAGCAATTAATTTTGGGATGGACTGTTTCCACCAGAGTTTTTGCTTGTACCACACGGTCCTATTGGACAAAAATTGTCTAGTTACCTGACAAAACATTTATGGATTGTACAGTACAATCGCTTAATACTTTTTCTATGTAAATTAGACGATTTTTGTCGCATAGAATTACTCCTTGTCGAAATAGCAAACCCCTTAATTTTCTTAATATTTGACAAGTATAAAATTAGTAATACCTTGGAGTTAACTTAGTTTCTGTCATTTTCATAGACTCCGGTGCTGCTTTTGAGGTTGGTAGTTCGGGTTTAGCCGTTGCAGCTATAGCAGATTTCTGGGGTTCCTCAGTTGGGAGGATTACATTCTTTGCCTGTAACATTTCAACATGATTAGGGAAGGAAGAAAAAAATTCTCTGGTTTTATTGAGGATGCGGCTAAATTATATATGAAATTCTTATATAACATATTATGTACAGAAACTGGTCACATGTAAGCTTAGCTCAAATGCAGAATAATTTATATATATATATATATATATATATATATATATATATATATATATATATATATATTCAAATAATTGGGGTCTTTAATTGGGATTTTCAAGGTAGTGTAACTCACCAATTGTCTAAATTTGAGATTGTAAAACATGTCAAGGTATCTTTGCTTAGCATGCTTCTGTTCTTTGTTCAATTGTCTCCATAACCCATAAATTGATCCCATTGTCAATACATTGTTGGCATAGATTTTCCAGGTGTAGCTGCATACAAAACCAGATAGTTAAATACTCACTCATAAAAAGAGTCTCATTTGTAAATTCGCAAACATCAAGATATACATTTTCCTTCCATATTTATCCTAAAATATAACTAGTCTCTTAAGTTCATTATAGTGATGTTATGTCGGTAAAAAAATTGTTGTACTTTATGTAACTTATACTATATACCATCAATAGTTCCGCTATGTCATGTAACAAAATATTGTAATTTTTGGTTCAACTAAATGCAATGACACATGATGTAAATAATGCACATATATAGGTAATTTGTGTATGTGCCTATTTGCAACAAAAGTCGCAGCCTTCTTGTAGCAAGATATAGCATTAATTTTCCTTATCATCAATAAAATTAAAAATAAGACTTTCAAATGATGTACTGTTTTGTGGGACGAAGAAGTATATATCAAAGAAATCATGTACTAGTAAATAAACCTATTCTTTAAATATAAAGTTCAGAAAATACCATTCGTATATGCGCTTCAAACCATCTTGAGACAACCTGTTCCAATACTCAGTATCTACCTTACATTTCTCAAAGAAATCAGCAATCTTGTTGCTCGTTTCATCGCCATTAATCGGATTAATATGAAAGCCCGAAATGCCATCAACAATAATCTCTGCTGGTCCCCCTTGAACTGTGGCGAATGTGGGTAATCCACAGTTCATGGATTCAATAACTGTTAAACCAAAAGCTTCATAAAATGCAGGCTGCACAAAAGCCCCCTTTGTGTCTGCAATGTACCGGTATATTTCTCCGTTCCGATACCTGTCAGTTTGAGCTGCTATCCATCTGATATGACCCTTAAGTTGGTATTTCTCTATTAAAGAATGCATCTTTTTTATTTCTTCGATTTCTTCTCTGTCTTTCGATTTGGATGGATCAAAGAAACCAGCCACAACGACCAGATTTACCAAGCTTCTGAGCCTCTTGCTCTTCCCGTATAACTCGACTAATCCGGTAATGTTCTTAACTGTATCCAATCTTGCCATCGAAAATATTATTGGTTTCTTCCTGTCTGCTAGAAATCCACTGCATGTTTCACAAGTAACTTGATCAGTTTTCATACCCCCAGAATTGTTTAACCATTAATTAATGTTCTTTGAGTTATGAAATAAGCAAACACACCTTTTAAATAATTTTAACAATACCCTTGACACATAAGTTGCACATTTAGTTGCATTTTTTTTAATCGACAATTTTTTTTTTTATGAAAACACAGAGACTTCCGTAAAAAGTAATAAATTCAGAAGATATAGATAGGGCCACAAAGAAATACAAAGGAAAAAAAACAGAATTTAAGTGTATATATTTAGCATTCCTTTATTTTTGTTTTAAATAAGGTGTGTGAAGGAAACATTACAACTTACACGGCCTCATTGTTATCATCTTTACTGTAAAGTAGTTCTTCAATGGCAGGATGAAATGTGGTGAATCGCTTCGGCTTCTCCGTGAATGGGAAGTAGACGGATTGTTCAGCCCCGGGAGCAGCAATATTGAATTTCGGATCGAACACATTGATCCCTGATACTACTCTACAAAGGCCTGGCATGGTAAATGCTGCATGGCTTTCATACTGTCCAGCCTTATTCTTGCTGAAGAACAAAGGAATAATTAGAACATTTCCCTAAACAATTAGAAGAAAGAACAAAGTAACTTACATATTTTAATTGAACCTTCACATGATTTTTTTGGTATATTTGGAAGGAAACCATGATCGTGGCAACTGGACTAGCTAAAACAATGTATTAGATTTATAAATTGGTACAAAAAAAATTGGGTTTATACTTTACTACATCAAACGTCTAATTTAATACAATTTAACCTCTAATTTCAGAATTCGGTCAAAATTGATTAGAATACCTAATTTTCCGACCAAATTAGAATTGAATACCGTTTGAACGTATAGAATACGTGCTAATAATACTTATGTTACATAAAGTACCACCAAATTCATAATTTACTACATCAAGTTTCGTATAAAATTTGTATAAATACTTATTTTGACATATTAAATTTATATAAATCCTTATAAGTAAGTATTATATGTTAAATTATTAAAATTAAATATTAATACAAAATTACCAAATATAATTATTTTATTTTAAAATTTAAAAAAGACTTAATTACCAAAAAATCAATAAAATTTTAAACATACAAATTATATTTTTAACACGAATAACATTAAATTTTTAAACAATTAACAAAAGTGCCCAAAAATTAATTAATTAAATAATACCTTTTTTTATTGGAAGAGTATACAAAAGGAGGAAAAAACTGAAAAAAAAAATAAAAAAATTGACCCATGTGCTCTCTCTCCTCTCTCCCTCCTCCCTAATCCTTCATCAAATTATTTTGTTCCTTCAAATTTGAAAATTTTAACGTCTTGGATTTTGTCCAGTAGTTGTGATCGATTTAAGCAGAAAATAACATGAAATTTTATATTAATTCAAAGACTTTTCTGACGAAAAAAAATTAAAGTTGATTATCGCCATTGAAGGAGGAGGAGAGAGGAGATGATGTGTAAAAAGTGAGTTGCAAAGAGAGAATATACATAAGACAACAAAGGTATTGTATTTTGGATGTGGAAAGTGAATTGTTTTTATTTAGTTAAAAGATTCTTCAAACAAATATTAGTTAACTAGTTTATCCAACAATACTTTCTTTTCGTCCGTTTTCCGTTTTATTTTTCAAACGAACAGTAGTTAATACATATATTGTACTTATAAAAAAAAATTAATTTTAAAATTATATCTATAATTTAACAAATTATATGTATAAATTTTATAACTTAAATCTTGCAAATTATAAATTATATCATAATTATAAATTACGTCTTAAATTTTACAAATTGTATTTATAATTTTTATAATTTTATTTATAAATATTTATAATTTTGTACCTTATTTCTACGCTATTAGTTACTTTTTTTAAAGGGCTAAAAATTATTATATTAATAATTTTTTTATAATTTTCATAAATATGGTGGTACTTAATATAACGGAACTATAAATAGCCTTTTTTTAAAATTAATTCAACCCGTATATTTATACGGTCAACTGATATTAAATACACAAAACCCGATCGGATTTTTAGACGGGTTAAGTATTCCGGCCAATTTTGGCATGATTTGAAAATTGGGGGCTAAATTATATCAAATTAGACACTTAATATAGTAAATTGTAAGCCAATTTTTTAGGAGCCGGATTATTTATTTGATGGTACTTAATGTAACAGAAATCTAACTAACCCTTATAAATTTGTGAAATGATAAAATTACTGTGAATAAAATTGGTTATACGACATATACCATATATACACAAACCGTTTTGACAAGGGTATATCGGTCTATTAATGCTATGTAACTAGACATAAATTGTATAGGTCACCTAAACAAACTTCTAAACGATTGACTAAACAACCCGTAAAATTTTGCCTAAATGTATATATTAGACAAATTTTGTCCAGTTACCTAACATTTTTCGTATCAGTCATTTAATTTTTAGTCTTTACTGCTAAACAAAATGGAGGTCTGATCTGATTAAATATGTTAAGTTACATAATGTATAACAAGATTAAATAAATTAAAAGAAACAAGAAAAATAAAGGTTTAAAGGGAAAATTAATGGAGGAGAACTAACCTTCCTGCAATTTCTTGATATGTGCTGGTAATGATGAAATCAGCAGTATTCATGGCTATCAAATCAGCAGTGAATTGACATGAGAAGTGGTATTTCGGATCTAACTCCTTCAGTTTTACATCAGAATCTTCATACTTAGTTTTCTCCAAAGCATGGGCAATGGTTCCCTAAGTTTAAAGCGTGAGGAACTTTAGATAAATTTATTTTGTACTCTATATATAGAAGATTAATTAAGAAAATAATAAAACCTGAGTTACTCCTAGTTTGCTGGCCATTAGGGATGCTACTATATTCCCATCAGTATAGTTTCCAATTATGAGGTCTGGTTTACAGTCCAGCAGCTGGAGGATCTTTGCAGTAGCATCCTAGTGATCAGAAAAAGAGGTGGAGAGACGATTAAATTACAACAATACTACTATAATACCAATTGAACAAATCTCATTTGATTTTGACCTTTTTACGTATTAAGTTTTTCAACCACGCACTCAACTAAATTGTCAGACATCATTTTTTTTCACAAACACAAAATTTATTCTAAAATGCAAAATTGTACCATGAGTGTTGGATTGAGTCATACTTCTACGGATTTGATAAATGGCCACTACGACAGGGTAGTCGGTGGTCTCACTCCCCGGTGAGGCTCATTTGTCATTTCATGGGTGAAATGAGCAAGGAGCAGACTCTCGGCCAACGCAAAGTCTGCAATTGGGCTTGGGGATTTATTAGTAGTCCGATCTTGAATTTTACTAATTAATGTATTGGGTCTCATGTGTTTGGGCTCATGTTATAGCATCTAGGATTTTTTATAGTTACTATAAAAACATTATTTGGTGTGTAAATTATTATAGTGTATGAGACATTTAATAAATACATCAGACAAGCAGGACTAACCAAATTAATGAACGTATATCGTGTGTTCTTATTTTTTCGTCTTTCATATAATATTTATGTGATTGTAATATTATTCGTTATTAAATGTTAACAATGAGTTTATTGTTTTGTGAAAATATGGTATCTAACTTTACACTATAGTAATCACTATCTTGTGGTTCAATTAGTTGTGAAAAAACTATACTTTATGGGTCAATTTTGCAATGCTAACTATATTTTAAAAGGTACAATTTTTTGTTTTGAGGAGAGATTTACTATATAGTCAAATTAGGAAAATATCACATGATTCATAAAACTACGTACGGCCATAGTATTATATTTGATGCGAGAATAGAAATATTTTAATAAAATAAAGTAACAAACTGGATAATAATATGTTATTAATTTATTGAATTATAATATGTTATTATCCTATTGAATTATTGAGTTGTAGTATATTAGTTTAGTGAATAGTTTTAAAATTGAACATTTATTCAATTAGAATGATAATGAATAATGATAAGTCATAGACACAAATATATGTAGAGTTTTGCATTTTAGCCTAAAATATAATTAATATTATGATAAAATATCATCCAAAAGATTGTGTTTTCAATAAACCTTAATAAAATGGGACTTTCATTGTGTGAACCGATATAATAATACAAGTGATGCAAATAAAAAGACAAAAGAAGCTCATGCCTGTGAAAACCTCGCCAAATAAGGGTAGATGTCGAACCGGGAAACCCATTGCCGGAGAAGCCCTTTCTCTGTCCTAAACGGAACCCTAAGGATTTGGGAGTGCATGGTGTTAAGAATAGGCTCCATCTCCACATTGCACTTTGTTCCTTGAGAATCTGGTATCAGACGAGTTACCTGTAATAATTTCATTTAAATTCATTAAAATTGCTAGAAGAAATAAATTTTAGATCCATATATAAATTTTATTATAAATAACTTCTTTCGTATACTTTATGCATGCATTCATGCATGGCTCACCACTAGTATCTGAGGCTTCACGTTCAATCCTTGCTGCTTAATTCTGATAAGCAATCCTTCCTCTAAAGCTTTTACTTGATCTAGAATGTAAACAACCTGTTTGAAATTTATTAAACACACTTTATTCCTTCATGTATGGAATAAAGTTATGGAAAATGCTGTTGCTTTAATCCTTAAATAAGAGTCTCATTATACAAAGTCATGCGTGTTAAGAAAGGTTGTCAACCTAATAGTGAAAAAAAAGATTATGTTTAACTATTTTTTTATTATTATTATTTCTAATTTTTTATGTATAGAAAGTTTTAGATTCCCTTTTGTGAAAATGATATTTCCAGTGTAAATGCTGCATTATACGGCTGTGCCATGTGTTTGAAGATTTGTGCTGGAAAATAGTAATCATTTCCCCCCTTAATTTTAACCTACTAACTCAACTTAAGATCGATATTAATGTCGATGATAAAATAGAAGAAAATAACGTTATCATTTTTGTTTAAGGTGGAACATCACAATTTTTTTAGTCTATTTCTAGAAAAGAGACCATCATTTTGAGACACATTAAAAAGAATAGTGCGACGACTCTCATTTTGAGACAGATGGAGTATAACATTATTTGCAGACCTGTCCTCCGGTATCGGGCAATCCAAGGACATCTGCCTGGCCAAAGTAGCCATGAATAGAGAAGACTACAACGTTGAAAATTACAGGAAGCCTCCTAAAGAGTGATTCCATGTTAATAGGATCTGGAGCTTGTAGAATCTCACCAACCATCCTCATTGTCTCTCTTACTCTGTCTGCATTATCTCCCCACCCTTTCTCAAAGCCCCATTCTTTAAGCCTAAAATTAAGTCAACATAAAGCAATGCAATAAGTAAGCTACTTTAAAAAAATACCATCATTTTCTATGTTTTTATTAGTACAAAAACTTTCTTTTCTTTTTATTTAACTTTTGATCTAACTAAAATGCAAAACTCTACCTTGTATTTGTGTTTATGTGTCATTGAGTTTGATTAATTAACAAATTCTTCCCTCGAAGTACAATTATTAATGCAAAACTCTACCTTTTAAAGTAAATTAGTTTTGCAAAACTGACCAAAAAGTATAGTTTTTGTACTGTAGTACGAGGTAGCGATTTGTTATATTATAAAATCATGTTATATATCTGTGCAAAGTTGTAAACTCTAAGGTAATGAAGATCGAAATCATTACTTTTGCTCGAAGTTCTGGTATGGTGTGTCTTTTGGGTGGGCGGAGAGGAAAACATCGGCAACTATTATTGCTACTCGAAGCTTGGCAACTGTGTTGAGAGTCTCATTGATTATAAGATTCTGAAAATATATAAGATAAAATTCGAGTTATATATCTAGTCGTTTCCGATGCATTCCGTCTAGCAAAAATCATCTAATTTAAATAAATCTTTTTACGTTACGGTAAAAATCTCTCCATCCCAAAAATCAAATATACATTTATAAAATGACAAACTTAAGAAACACTTTATTTTTTCAAACATATCTCACATTAGCTATAAATTTAATTAGTAGTGAACGATAGTATTTAAGCAAGCTAGAATAAAATTAATGACATTTAAGAATTTCATTTAGCAGTAATGTCATTTATGAATTTCACATTCTTTTATAATCTAAAACTAAAACTGTATCTCCAATTTAGATCAGACAAAAAGAAAAATATATATGTCTAATGCTAGAACAAATAGAGTATATACGAGAAACTTTTTGACCTACCTCTCCTCGATGATTTAGAGCTAGCAAATACTCAACCAAAGGGATTGCGCTTTCAGGGTTTCCACTAAACTTGGAAGTCATGAACTTTGAGATGAAATTAACTCCTTTTCCAATAGAAGAAGGTAGGGTTAGGCAAGGAGTGCTAACATCGAATGCTCCAAAATCCACTTCTAATGCATTTTCATCTTTCGCCCTGCATGCATGCATGTTTCATACCATTTTAGTCTCAGTTGCTTGATCCATAAGAAACTTGAGTAGTAAAGTTAAATCATGATATTACCATCATTCAAAAACTAACTTAATGACTGACAAAAGCACTTTAAACACTTGTGAAGTTATCAAAAAAGCATACAAATTAAAAAAAAAATTCAAATAATTATCAAGAATGTCCAAAATTTTACCATATAAGTTGACATGTCTACTAACGTGTCATGTACGTATAATCTTACCAAATTTTGGTCATTTTTTACGATTCTTTTAAAGTTCAATGGTTTTTGTGAAAAAAATAGGGTGTATTTTTTTTTTTTGATAACTTGACGAGAGTTGAATGATTTTTTTTCTGTCATTAAGTCGTAAAAAATTCAAATTATCATCACTTTTAATTAAATTAAATCAAAATTAATTAAGGCAGGAATAAATTAAATTAAGTTTATCAATCTCAAACATACCATTTATCGTCATATATCAATTCCTTGAACTTGAGATATTCTGTAGCGGTAATGCCATCTACAGCTAGATCATCAGCGTTTACCTTAACGTACTCCCAGCAACCGGGATTGCGTCTTACGGCAAAAGCAACATTAGGTGGGATAACAGCTGCCTCCTGCAAAGTTTTACATTAATTACATTATACACCCTTCCGTTAACTTTTTAACGGAATTGAGGCTTTTGCTAAAAACATTAGGGGACAAAGGTTTGTAAGAAACAGACAAATTGAAGGGTCGATTTTACATTTCAGTCTCTCAATTATGTCAAACTTTACGGGATATATTATATATAGGGAGAATAGTACCTGTGTGGAAGTGAGGATTTGACCAAGTGATCCCTCCAAAACTTTGATTAGTTCACGCTTGTCCTCAATGGATTTCTCAATTTCATCCAACAATTGCTGCTGTTTCATTAACCTTCTTCCATTTCCAACAAATCTGAACTTTTTAAAATTAAAATAAATAAATAAACCTACAAATATTCAGGACTTTTGCATGGAAAATATGTATTGAACAATATACTAAACAAACGAAAGGATTAAGCACTTTTATTAAAGAAGCAAATTATATATTTCACTCAGCCATCGGCCAATAAATACATTTTAGTGTAATAGTCAGTTTGCTCTTTATTGTGCTAAAGGTTTTACCCCTAATTAGTTTGAAGGGAATATATTTTAGTGTGCAAACGGATTATTTTTATCCTTAAACACCATCATAATATGCACTTGATTGATTTATTTTTACCAAAATTGATCAGAGGAGACATGAGTTTTGCAAAAAAAATAGAAACATTAGCTATGATATTACAAAAATTAAAAACTAACGTGTATATATATACATGCGTGTGTGTACCTAGAAAAGCATTTCTTCATAAGATACCGGCTCTGCCTCAAGGCCTCCGGCATGCTATCGGCTGTTGCAGAATCCATTAATTACGTAGGATTTAAAAATGCTAGAACAATTTCAAAAGGAATTCAACAAACACAATTATTATTATTTGGTTTTCTTTCTGTTTAGCATGGGAATATTTATAGGAGTCATTTGGAAATCTCACATTGCAGGAAATGAATAAACAAAAATTGTTAAAAGAAGAGAGAACATTCTTTGGTGCAAGAAAAGAATGCGTTAATTTGTTTGTTGAACCAAATCTGGTTTTGCATGCCTTTTTATTTCTGCATCTTTGTCGATTTAAAGTAAATGAAAAGTAACTTGATGCCCTT